>JABSTT010005196.1:0-330943 GCA_013339685.2 Hyalomma asiaticum
TGCACAAGCTTCAAAAGAAATAACAGATCAGCGCGGTTTCTCCGGCAGTGATAGTGAACCAAGAGTGAATGCAAGAATTCTAGCGAACCTATGGTTATAGATATCGAGGAATTTTTTCTGGACTCGCTCAATGGCGTTGCTGCTGGAATTAGAAATGCCATTCCAGATCACAGATGCATACTCAAGTTGAGGAAGACATATAGCGGTGTACAATTTGAGGAAGGGCATAGGAGAACAGAAGTTTCTAGACATTCTGCAAACACAGCCTACGGTGCGAGGACCCCGCAAAGCAACACGCTTAGCATGAGCAGAAAAGTGTAAGGTGATATCAAAAAGAAGACCTTATTCATTATTATAGCAGATGTGAAAATACTGAAATCAGACCATTTTGTCGTTTAATTGGCTACTGAAGTTCGCTTCTACGCCAACGGCCACGTCGTACGTCAGTATCTGGCAGAGGAAGCTACCCGAGCGACAAAATGAGCTCGGCAGTAGGCAAGGCCGACGTCCGTGGCCATTAAAAAAGTAGGCGGCCCGACGTTGCCGAGATAGTTCGGCCCGATCTCGTTTTTTGCATGTGGCTGGTCGGCCAACGGTTTCGAGCCGACACCATGGTTGCATGCGTGGTCCGAGCACTTGCCGACGATGGCAAAAGCACGGCCACTGCGCTTCTGGGTTTATTCATTGCTAAATATGCAGAATTAAATTCGTGCAAGCCTATATTAATTTGAGCTATTTAATGAAATAAGCAATAGTTTGTCCGCTTCGACTCATGTTCGTATAGTGCTTGCAGCAAACAATAGGAACTAGAAAAAGATTTCGCTTATTACTGCTTCAAATCACAAGCCAAAATTAAGCTCTTCTTGCAACAAAGAATTTTATTCGCGCTGTCAAAAATAATTAGCCAGGCCCACTTGTATTTGCTCACGCACATCGCGGCTGTAAAATTAGTAAATGCTGCTGCAGCAGCAGCTCTAAGAAATACATTCAGCGGCATCGACCAGTCAAAACCACACGGAAACAATTCTTAATTTTCAACAATAAATTTATTTTTGAATGAGCTCAATCATAACCAACGGTTTTCTATCACTGACGCTTCTGTTCCGGCCAACCGCCCATGTAACTTGCACCAACGAGCCACGTTTTAGCGACCTTCCATGCGGTAGCCGGTGCCTCCAGGAAGCTGTTCCGAATGGGCGCTGCAACGATAATACATGTAAAGGAACAAACCGTAAACACATGGTCAAGATACAAATACAGTCAGTTTGCTGACGAGAAAATCACAACGGCACGACTACTTTACATGATAAAGGCGCACGACAAGCATATTTTTATGCAGCAATTTAAGCGCGTTCAATGAATGACAAAGTAAGCAACAAGGAACTGTATAACAGCAGTAGTGTTCCTGGGGCTCAAGGGGGCAAGCGCCCCGCCCCCTTTGCTTTCCCGAATCGGAGGCCATGTGCTCGAACAACCGAGTGTTGCGTCAAAGGGCGTACGCTGTCGCCAAAAAATCACGGAGTCGACTGTGAGTCCAAAGATAAGCATCCTATGCGAATCGTTTGCAGGTGTGGCACCAGAGTCCGGTCCCTCTTGCTCGAAAGTGTTGGTGAAGGTAAACAAACGCAGCCGCGAAAACCAAGGCGTTCAGATGAGAGGCACACCCTCCTACACTCACACCATGGTGAATGCGCACCGCGCTCGCAGTGCCGACGCGGGTATCGAATTTCTTGCCCAAGCTAGGCGCAAAACGCCTGAAAAGAAGCGATCCTTCTCTCCCACTCTCCGGGTACTGGCGCCTATAGCACGTTGGGCTGCGCTTTGCAGGGGAAGTATACCGACAGTCTCGACTGTTTACGCTTGTCAATTTCACACTCATATCAAAGTATTTTTGTTTCTTTCGACTTATTAGGTTGACATGTGACTTTGATTACGAATCAGTCATTGTTCTTTGTGATTACATTCCGCGTTGCCTGTTTCTGAGCGCTGATGAAATAAGAAAGTGTGCGCACGCATAAAATGGAACCATCTCGCGTACGACAGGGCAAAGTGGAGGTCTGGCTGTGGACGTAGAAGGCTGAGGGTCGCAACACTTTTCCGACTAAGCAATTGTCTAAGGTATTATGAGTACGCAGCGCTTGTACTTCTTTTTCGGCTTATTCACGGTCTCTTTTTTGAGCGTGTCAGTTGTACCTATATCCACTGAAATTAGCTTATGTGGGTACATGGATGCATATTTCCAACCTGTCAACGGCCACTTTCTCGCGCCTAGAACTTACGGTTGTCTCATTAGCTCTTCACACGGCACGATTAAAAAAATTAATGAAAATATAAAACACAATAATTAGGAAACTTATGAGCGCAGGTTATGTAGGCGTTTGAGCAGTATACTGTCAAGAGTGTTTGAGTTAGCATAATTAAGCCAAAAGTGTATGACGCGTTGATTTTACCTTCCGAAATGATTCGTGAGCTGGTTAAGTGTTGAGAACAGGTTCACGGACCGTCACAGATTCTTATTTATGCGAAGCGGAATTTAGCCGGAGCGAAATGGAATGAGCTGGAATCATAATCCTAATTGGATTCCTTTCTTTTTTCTTGTGGTTCGACAAGCCGGTATCGCCAAAATGCGCTACCCGCTGGCGCGGAAATGTAGCTTTTATTTTTGCAAGTATATGCAGAAAAGATAAGCACGGACGAAATTAACTACGCTTCATAACATTTCAACAATGATTAATAAGCGTTTTTTGGCAATTTCCGGAAAGATTGCAATACTTCGAGAACGGAAAAAAAAATGTAGGAACAGCTATGCTACCTCCAAACCGTACAGCTCCTTTAAATGTACCAGGACATGAAACCAGAAATTCTACATTTATTTAACAACAAACTTCTTAAAAAGCCACAAAACAATATTCACAGAAGAAAACAAACAACACACGCTGATCTGCCCGTATCCAAGTGCAACGGCACGAAATTTAAGAAGTAACTGTCATACTTTTTTAAATGCGAAGCATTTCTTAGCGAACTTCGGCAAGTTTGAGCGTATCTATCTATCTATCTATCTATCTATCTATCTATCTATCTATCTATCTATCTATCTATCTATCTATCTATCTATCTATCTATCTATCTATCTAGCCGCCTACAATTTTGTGCTCCCCTGGCCGTTTGGCTAATGGGATGTTTACGAAAATTGGTATGCCACAACATGACTGCATGACGAACGCAAATGACAGGTCAAAACATGAAAATCATGATATGCATGTCATGAGCGGCATGATTTACATGCCACAGTCCTAGTGCTGTACTAGCCGTTTCGTTAATAGGATGTATACGAAAATTGGTATGCCGCAACATGACCGCATAACGAACACACATGACAGATCACAATATGAAAAGCATGACATGCACGTCAAGAGCGACATGATTTACATGTCACGTTCTTGCTGCTCTCCTGGTCGTTTCGTTAATGGGATGTATACGAAAATTAGTATGCCAACCACATGGCAAACATAAATAACAGGTCATAACATGAAAACCGCGACATGCATGTCATGAGCGACATGATTTACGTGCCACGGTCTTGGTGTTCTCCTGGCAGTTTCGTTAATGGGATATGTACGAAAATTGGTATGCCACAACATGACTGCATAGCGAACCTAAATAAGAGGTCATAACATGATAATCATGACATGCATGTCATGAGCGGCATGATTTACATGCCATGGTCTTTGTGCTCTCCTGTCCGTTTCGTTTATGGCATGTTTACGAAAAATGGTGTGCCACAACATGACTGCATGACGGACATAAATGACAGGTTATAACATGAAAACCATGACATGCATGTCATGGGCGGCATGATTTACATGCCACGCGTTCGTTAATGGGATGTATACCAAAATTGCTATGGCACAACACGACTGCATGACTATCATAAATGACATGAAATAACGTTAGAATCATGGCATGCGTGTAAGAGCGGCATGGTTTACATGCCACAGTCATGGTGCTCTTGCGGCCGTTTCGTTAACTTCATATGTACCAAACTCGGTATAGCGAGACAATGCAAATCCATTTTACGTTTCTGATGCGTGCTTCGCATTTCCTTGATTCTTACTGCACGTGGGATCTGCCACTTTTTTAGTAAACACTTCAAGCCAAACAAATGCGCAATAGATACGGAAATAATGGGAACAGAGTAAAATACTTTATGCTCATTTATTGTAAATGGTGGATGAGGAATGCGGTAGGCATGAGCTTAAGCAACAAAAGAAGCCCGAAGACATGCGCATACGGAGCAAGCAAATCACAGACAGCCTTAACTAGAGAGTTGGTCCTTGCGTTCTTTTTGTTGGTGATTAGGTCGTGTCACATGACCTCTGAGAACCTCGGTAAATTTGTGCGTCTGCGCTGCCATTGCATCGCCTCATTGCTGTGAAAGTTCGTTCTTACGAGGAGACCACGCGATGGGACGACACTTGTGGCTTCAATTCTCTTACGCGGCTCCAGCGACGCTCCCCCTACATTTTTCCATCACCACACATAAATGTAAGTGATATGCGCCGTAAACGCAGTGTCGCATGTATGCTTTCTTATAAAAATACGCGCGAAAGAATAAATATGACGTGGAACGCCCAATTACCTAGAAGAACACTGGGCATCCTCAAGTCGAACGGAAAGCCGACCGAGTGCCTGAAGTAACGTTCGCTGGAGGCGAAATCTACAAATCCGTTCAGTGTGTGACGTCGTCAACGTCCAGCTGGTAGAAATTGTCGCAGACCACACTATGGCATGTCGTCGAGCCTTCCTCTCTTCAAGGGTAGCAGAGTTAGCGTTTTCCTCTCCACAAGCACTTTGTGTACCGAATACAGGTTCCCAGTGTGGCACCGCGCTTGCAGCTTCTTGCCAGGAGCCCTCAGAAGACACAACTCGAGGCTCTCGCACAACTCGAATGTAGACCTTTCCACTAATCTACCGTCCCCAGCAGCTCCCGAATGACAAGTACGCGCCCACACAAGCACATACACATGCACGCAAGCACACACACACAAGGGTAAAAAAATAAAAAGAAACACCACGCGCGAAACGACCGCAAACAAGAGAGAGCGAGGCTGTGCATCAGAGCCAACAGGGGGCGAGGATTTGTGATTCGACGCAGCGGGGTGGGCAGTGGGACAGCTACTGAAAAAAGTCACAGTTTCGCCGCAAGGGCGAAGCAATGAATGGGATAGCAAGCAACTGTAATCCTATACGAAGTGAGGCTCGCAGCTTCAGGAGCAATATTAATTGTAGCAAACATGCACTTGCTAAGTGAGCGCCTCCCGTGGGCAGCGCGTGCTGGTACGAAGAGCTTTATACGTTGTGGGTCACAAAGCTACACAAAGAAAGCTAGGGGCGGCCGCTAAATGAACAAACAGAAAATCAGCGCGAACATTCAAGTAAAGCACGCACGAAACGAACGCACAGATATACACCGAACGAGCGTGAATAAGCTGTCACAATGGATACTGTCAGTTTGAACAGCGCTCCTGTTGCAAAGGCGGCCGAAGCAGCGAAGGAAACTAGCGTGCTTCAAGTGTCGAGCTGTGACACTTGATAGTTCACGCGCGTCTTCTGTTTGTTCGTTTAGTGGCGTTCCTTGAGCTCGAGTCACTTTCGTACGCTCCCGTAACATCAGCGCGGACATCACGCTCAAAGCTCGAAACATCCTTCTTCCTCTCACCACGAGACAGCCGCGCGAGCATACAGCGGAAGGGCAAGGCCCTGCACAAATATTAGAAGAAGCGAGCGAGCTGGCCAGCGAATGCGCCCGCAGCGCTCCTCGCGCCATCTCGCTGGTAATGAAGAAACGCTTATAAGCGCCTACCGTCTCTGAGTCCTGCCAGCAGTAAAGGGTGCGTATATAAGGCTCGCCGTTAGCTCCCTGAAGGATGTGCTCTTCGTGGAGTAAGTGGTTAGCGCCACGCGCTATACGGAGCGAGAGGCTCCTGGTTCGATTCCGCGCTTGGGAAGCAATTATCTGGCTTATTTTTCTTAGGGACATATTTTCTTGCTTATATATATATATATATATATATATATATATATATATATATATATATATATAGTCAAAAGAAGAGGCGTGCAAGACACGGACACAAAGTGAGCAGTGAACAACACGAACGCCGTGTTATCGGCGTTCGTGTTGTTCACTGCTCACCTTGTGTCCGTATCTTCCACGCCTCTTCTTTTGACTCTGGACTGTTACCAACTCGCTTAACTTTCTGCCCTTTTGAGTTATATATATATATACTTACGTATTTAGCGTATTTTTACGTATATATTGCTACGGCATCAGGCGGGCATTTAAGGTATGAGCCAGGCAAGGGTGGAAGATGACGAGGACGATCTCTTGTCTAGCGTTTGGACGCCATCTTACCTCGGCTGTACCAGCTACCTAGCGCTCCGCGCTCGCCTGTAAATAAACCTTCGCTCGATCTTTCAACCGTAACAGTTTTGTGGTGGAGGTGCTGGGCACGCTGACCAAGAAGACGGAGTTGCTACCGGGGATCCTACGACGAAGCCGACGCCCTCGCTCGACTGCCGCCGCTCGAGATGTCTCATCACGGCAACGACCCGTCAACCCCGTCCTCTCCGGTGCGGTCAACTGGTGTCTGGATGCACACGATGGAGCCACGATCTTTTTCTGGAAAACCTAGTGAGGACGTCGAGCAATGCTCACACATTACAAGCGTGTGAGCAAGTACAACGGATGGAACCAGTCGGCTCAGTTAGAGAACGTCGTTCTCTTTCTCACGGACACTGCACTGCTGTGGTTTTGAGAACCACGAGGACACACTTACGACGTGGGAACGCTTTGTCGCCGGGCATCACCGAATGCTTCGGAGATTCCACCGCGAAAAGGAAACAGGCGGAGCAGACGTTACTTCAGCATGCACAAGTCCCAGGTGAGACCTGCACAACGTACATAGAGGCGGTCTTGAAGTTGTGTAAACGGTAAACCCTCTAATGTCTGAGAAGATAAAGTTGGGCACCTTCTCAAAGGGATCGCTGAAGACGTATACAGCTACCTGATTGGAAAGAGAGTCTCAGCTCAGTCACCGACCTCATCAAGCACTGCCGAACGTTCGAAATCATTGAAGCTGCGCCGTATTACGCCAAAATTCGGGAGATTGGCCAATGTTACCAACAGTTTCAAGCATGACGACACCTCCGCTATCAGTTTGATCTTGCGACCACTATAAGGCAGATAGTCCGCGAAGAACTCGAACGCACACCAAAGGAGCAAACGGGTGTCGAGCAGCTGTGTCGTCCCGACCATTACCGGAACCTGAGTTTGCTTTATCCTCGCTGTCTGCCATGCCAGGAGTTCCAAGCTATCCTGCTGATCAGCGGCCGCAGCATCGATGTAACTTTCCCGACGAAGTGACGCACGACGAGCGCTCTCATGGACCCGTCGCCACGCATCGGCAACCTGAAAGCCGTGTTCGCTATTATGCGCAGCAACCAACGTTGACCGCGAAGTCTACAACACGAGTCGCACGTCGCCAGTTTGTTATAGATGTGGAGCCACGGGTCACACCTCTCGATTTTGTCGCAGACGCCGACAGACAAGGTACGGCCAACACAAACCAAGTTGGGCTAATTTTGATCGCAACGGCTATAACAACGACTGGCAACCGGACTTTGGAGCTGCCCGTTCCACAGGCTCGCGCACAGAAATGATTTCGGACAACACAACAGAGTGCCTCACCAGCTTCAGATCGCAGCCTGACGCCACCAGCCCGTCGACAAACGCCGTTCACCGTCACCACGGCGACGCGTTACGTCACCACCGCCGTCGGGAAACTAGCCGACGCGGCCAATGGAGGTGCGGTCGCCGGACAGCGTGGATCTCTGCGAAATATTCCTCTTGTGATGGTGAAAACAAAGTGCATGTCTTCGTCGATAGTATACCTACAACCGCGTTAGTTGATACTGGTGCTACCGTATCCGTCATGAGTGCGACGTTCAAAGAGAGTTTGGGGCGGAAAGTTATGTTCCCGTGGAATGGTGGTGTGACCTTTCGTGGTGTCAGTGGAGAGTGCCTTATTCCTCTCGGTGTTTGTGTTGCAAAGTGTTTTGTTCTGCGGGGAAGATTTTAAAACAGAATTTTTAGTATTACCGCTTTGCACTCATGATGTCATTCTCGGTATTGACTTCCTTAAGGATTGTGGCGCTTCTGTCAATTGTGGTACGGGTGAAATAAGTCTGGATAGTGCACTTCTTGCCACCCTCGCAGACACATCTCCGAAAGAGGAACAGTACTTCGTTGTTTCCGATGATCTACTGCTACCGCCTTGTTCACTCTCGCGTGTCTGTGTCAAAGTCATTACTGCCGACCCTTCTTCATTCGATGCGCAAGTTTTACCCCTAGCTTCGAGCTGCGCCAAGAAGGATGTCCTCATTCCGCGTTCTGTCGTGAGTGTAGTGCAGGGTGCCACGAATCCGTGGGCTTTCAATTGTTCATCTGCCCCTGTAGTTCTCCCGCGCAATATGAAACTCGCCACTTTTGAGGAAATTACTTACAGTTCTATTATGGCTTTCAGCGAAGAGGCGCAGTGTAGAACCTACAACGCCAACCCAACTGTGTCTGAAGAGCACGTCCTCCGAATGATAAACAAGTCTCTTCCCTCAGATGAGCGCCAAGCTCTTGCGCGAGTTCTTCTGGCGCATGCATCTGTGTTCGATTTCGTACAAAGTGACAAGCAGGCCTCACTCCCTCGTTCTCGTGCTCACCACCGCATTGACACCGGCTCGGCACACCCCATTCGACAAAGCCTTACCGTGTGTCTTCAGCAGAGAGAACAGTTATCGCTGAACAGGTCAAGGACATGCTGCAGAAAGGCGTCATTCAGGAGTCCTCAAGTCCGTGGGCAGCACCGGTGATCCTAGTGAAGAAAAAGGATGGATCATGGCGGTTCTGTGTCGATTACAGAAAGCTAAACGCTGTCACCAAAAAGGATGTGTATCCGCTTCCTCGGATCGATGATGTTATCGACTGCCTCCATTCTGCCGCTTACTTCACCTCACTGGATTTGAGATCAGGTTATTGGCAGATACCAATGCACCCAGACGACAAAGAGAAAACAGCCTTCGTGACACCTGATGGCCTCTATAAGTTCAACGTCATGCCCTTTGGTCTTTGTAATGCGCCGGCGACGTTTGAACGACTTATGGACACCATCCTCCGTGGAATGAAATGGGAAATTTGCTTATGCTATCTGGATGATGTTGTGATTTTTGGAAGCACTTTGGATGAACATAACCGACGTCTTAGCCTCGTCCTTGATTCTGTCGAGAAAGCCGGTCTGGTATTGAACTCCAAGAAATGTCGCTTTGGAGAGACTGAAACGTTGGTACTTGGACATCTAGTCGACAGAAATGGTGTGAGGCCCGATCCAGGGAAGATTGAAGCAGTAAGTTCCTTCGAACCACCGAAGTCACTGCGGGAGCTGCGGAGTTTCTTGGGCTTATGCTCGTATTTTCGTCGCTTCGTACCAAGATTCGCCGATGTGGTGTACCCCCTGACATGCCTTCTCCATAGGATGTTCCTTTCAACTGGACGTCGGCTTGCGACGAGGCGTTCCGCCAACTAAAGTTTCAACTGACATCGGGACCTATATTACGCCACTTCGATGCTTCCTCGCCTACAGAAGTGCACGCTGATGCCAGTGGAATTGGCATCGGAGCTGTGCTAGCTAGTACAACGTCATCACGGATCTGAGCACGTTGTGGCTTATGCCAGTCGATCTCTGAGTAAGGCGGAACGAAATTACACAGTCACGGAACAAGAATGCTTGGCAGCAGTTTTCGCGGTTCACAAGTTTCGGTCCTACGTCTACGGGCGCCCGTTCACTATAGTTACGGACCATCACGCTCTATGCTGGTTGGTGAACCTCCGTGATCCGAGTGGTCGACTGGCACGTTGGGCTCTCCGACTTCAGGAGTACGACTTCGTCATCTCTTACAAGTCCGGTCGTCGTCACGCAGATGCCGACTGCCTTTCCCGCCTTCCTCTACCGACTACGGAGTGTGACGAAGACAACTTCGATGACTGCTTTGCTTCTATTTCGGCCACATTCCCGGACTCCACGAGATTTAGGGATGAACAAGCCAGTGATGTTAGCCTGGAGCCCCTTTTCGCTGCTGCGCTGCGTCCTCAAGCCACCGGTCGATTTTGTGTACGAGACGGCCTCCTTTACAAGACGAATTATTCGGGTAAAGGCGCTCGCTTTCTCCTGGTGGTTCCGCAGAGTCTGCGACCTGACGTACTGAGTGCCATGCACGAT
Source organism: Hyalomma asiaticum (assembly GCA_013339685.2). Classification (NCBI taxonomy): domain Eukaryota; kingdom Metazoa; phylum Arthropoda; class Arachnida; order Ixodida; family Ixodidae; genus Hyalomma; species Hyalomma asiaticum. The sequence continues at coordinate 10,329 of JABSTT010005196.1, forward strand.
GACGCAACCTCTGGCCATCTAGGCTTCATAAGAACACTCAACCGAACACAGGAGCGTTTTTACTGGCCCAAAATGCGAGACACTATCAAGCAGTACGTCAGCGGTTGCGATAAATGCCAACGCCATAAGCGTCCTACGACTACTCCGCCGGGTCTTCTCCAGCCTCTGCCACCACCTTGTCTGCCGTTTGAACAAGTACGCGTTGATCTCTTGGGGCCATTTACACGATCTTATAACGGCAATCGGTGGGTTATCGTATGTGTAGACCACCTGACCCGTTATGCAGAAACTGCGGCCATACCATCTTCCACAGCTACATGCGTTGCCACATTCTTGCTGCGGTTTGTTATCCTCAGGCACGGCTCCCCCCGTGTGATAATTAGTGATCGTGGTCGGCAGTTTGTTGCGGACGCCGTTGAAGAATTACTTCGTCTCTGCAGCTCGAAGTTCCGGCATTCAACACCTTACCATCCTCAAACCAACGGCCTTGTAGAGCGTACAAACAGGACTCTTACCAAGATGCTGGCAATGTATGTCTCGTCCGACCACAAAGACTGGGATGACGTGCTCCCATTCATCACATATGCGTATAATACCGCAAGGCATGAGACGACGGATTACAGTCCTTTTTATCTGCTGTACGCACGTCTACCGCTAAGGAGTATTGATACAATACTGCCGTTTGGCTCCCACAGTGAGTACTCGGTTGCCAAGACGCTGTGCCTTGCAGAAGAAGCACGCCGGCTCGCTCGACTTCGTACCGTGGCCTCACAGCACCGTTCTAAGGAGCGCTATGACAGCCGACACCAGTCTGTCTTGTACAGCAAAGGGGACTTGGTATGGGTGTGGACCCCACAGCGTAAACGTGGATTATGCCAAAAGTTTTTGCCCCAGTATGCTTGACCTTTCGTGATTGTGGATCGGTTGAGCGACTTAACGTACGTGGTGGCCCGTTTAACGTCAGCTGGTCGTCGTTCCAGCCGAACGCAGGTTACACACATCGCGCGTCTCAAGCGGTTTCATCCTGCTGTTTTTCGGTGATTTGGACTTGCCCAGCGGGCTTCGTCTGTCAGCCGGGGAGTGCTACGGCATCAGGCGGGCATTTAAGGTATGAGCCAGGCAAGGGTGGAAGATGACGAGGACGATCTCTTGTCTAGCGTTTGGACGCCATCTTACCTCGGCTGTACCAGCTACCTAGCGCTCCGCGCTCGCCTGTAAATAAACCTTCGCTCGATCTTTCAAACCGTAACAATATATATATATATATATATATATATATATATATATATATATATATATATATATACTTATTTAGCGGGAGGGGGAGAGGGTCACTACTGATCCCCAAATGTAGGAGGCTGCATGTGTCTAAACTAGTTCGCGGCGAACCATTCGTAGCCTGATATACCTGGCGTGCTCTTTCTTGCGAGCTTTTCCCCGACATTAATTTCTTTTATCGTGCTCGGTGCTGAAATATCGTGGTGCAATCGTTCGGACTGAGTACGTGCTGACTGTTTCTTTAAGGAACCAATGATTGTCATTTCTGTGATCTATGTTACTATGTGTATACGGAAGTTCTCTCAAGAAAAATTTCGGAGCAGACAAGCTGCTCTCTAGCCAAAACGTGATCGCATGGCGACGCCCATGCCCTCTGCAGGCAAGGCGAACAGGCAAAGCTCCGATGGCTGTGAAATGGAAATAAAACGCAGTCCGACACCGCACTCGGCCGAGGACGTTTGGCCGACGCACAGACGAGCTCTCTGACCAGCACAAGAGCGCGCGCTCGGCGCTACAGCCTCCTGCTACCTCGTGCCGCCGTTGGTGGCCAAGCTAGCGCCGCTACAGTGCGCCAGACGTGCCGGTGTGGTCGGCAGCCTATGACCGCCAGTGCTCTTACGGGAACTACGTCGGCGCAGAACCTGTAGCCGAGCGAGGACCCACATTGGCCAAAAAGCGATGGTCGGCCAAGTTTGCTTGGTATATGACTAAAATCTGCGTAAGGGAAAGCAAACGCGGTGGTGGTGCTGTTTGTGTTGTGTCAATAAACTGGTTAAAAAAAGTGGTCGTGCAGTGGTAGAGTGTCGGCGTCCAATGCGAAAGGTACCAAGTTCGAGTCCCACTGCCGGATCCAGGACCATCGGTTTTTCTTACGGACAGCAGAGCGGCTGACCTCGCCTTTGTTAAATACAATATCTTCTCGAGAGGACATCGCCCAACGTGGCGAGCAAGTGGCATAAAATTCTTTCTTTTGCAAAATTATTGCGAAAGCTTTCTATTGCCATCCTAAAGAAACACCACAGAACATCTCTATAGAAATTTGTGTTTGCAGTCTGAAAAAGAACTAGGTATAAATTCTCTATTGAGATATGTCTGTACGATTTTAAAAGGAACTCGATAGACATCTTCTATAGGAAAAAATCTGAAGTTTCTATAAGAATGGGGTGGCCTAATAACTTTTCGAAGTGCATAGAAAAACTATAGGGGATCAAAATAACACCATAGGATTCTGTCGAGCAAGTTCCGAAGGCTTCTAAAAAACGCATTAAAATTTTTCATAGGGGACCACCCACAACGCCGCGACGGCTGTACTACTTCTATATGCCCGAGACATGCCTCGGCTATATCTGCATATACTGCCTCGACGAGGAAATAGAAGAGGACATGTGAAGTATCGACACCACTTTCGTGGCATCAAATCATGTGCATAACACAATATGGCCTCCCACGTTACTTCATTCTTTATAACACAACTCGGGAACACAGTTTGCAGCACCCCTGCACAAAAACATTCTAGCCAAAAGAACCAATTCGTGTTCTCATCTCATCAGAATATTGCAACGAAGCACTGCGATAGAAGACGATGGAGACAGCGCCGAAGAAGACGACGTTCGTTGATGTTCACGCGGACGGGGCTCCAACTTGTATGCATGCGTTCTGCCCATTGTACAAAGCGTGTAAATATATATGTGACGTAACAAGCGGGCGATAGCAGGAGAAGGCGACGATGAAGAAGAAGTTGCGCGTGCAGTGGAATAAACCACGGCGCATTAACCAGGGCACGGCTCCCGTTTCTAGCGTCACATGAGTCGACAGGATGGAGAACTGGCAGCCACTACATAAGCCTCGCATCGTCAACGACGGCCCCAACGCCATGCCTTGAATGAATGCCGCCATCAGACACGGATAACTTCTATATTGCGTGACCATCCACATGGAAGCATCATCAGCGGACCTCGACATCCCCAAGTACACCGGTTCAGCGGATGACGGACCCGTGGAGGACTGGTTCGACCTCGACGAATTTCACGCTACCGCTGCATCATGGACGGAACGGGAGATGGTCGCCAACTTCAATGACTACGTCATCGGTGAGGCCTTCCGATTTTACCTCACTCACATCTTTCAAAACATTGAAACGTGGAAAAAGATAAAAGAGGAAATGATCGCCCGATTCAAAGAGTACAGTATAGGACTCGCCTATCAACAACCAACTCGATAAACTTCAATTCGATTGTTGCAGTCATAAACAGGTTTCATTTATCAACCATCTCTGGCAAACACAGCCTCACAGCGTATCAAAGAATACACCGCGTTAGGAGCCTTCTGAATATAGGAAGTGCAGTGCATCGCCGGGCGTAAAATCACAAACACCTATAAAAAATGTGAAACCACTGATCACTAAAATGCATCCGAGTCGTTTTGCCTATAGACCCAACATTCTACCACGCTTATCTTCTGGAAGAACGTCGTTGCAGCTGCTACCCCTACAGTGCCAAATGCATTTGATTCCTCGTCTCGCATACGTGGCCACGCCCCCCGGGTTTGCATCCCACGCAAATACCTACCTGAATTATGAAAATGAATATACAGATGTTCCTTCTGACGATGCAAACCATGCATTTTACCCATCAGTGATTCGGCCTGCTACAACCAACAGTTCAAATACAGAAGATTTGGGTGCCCCAAGCCCAGCACATTGCCAAGTGAGCGAAGCTTCCAGAACGAATGACATACCACAAGCGCCTCGAGAATCTTCCGATAATTCCAACACAATGAGTTCGCCACCCAACGAGCCTCACAGAAGCCAACCGTGCACTGCCGACCTACTGAGCACATCCATCTGTGAAGAAAACCAATGTCGTGAGCCTGATGGAGTGGCATATCGACAACATTTCGCAGGAACACCACCGACAGCTGCAACTCCAACAGAAGGAAGCTGACGAACGCGAGCGAATAAATCCAAGGCACATACCACGACTACGTTTTCAACAAGGTCAACGACGACCGAAAGACTCCGCCGAAAACACACTTGCTGCTAAAGAACGACGTTTGAAAGCAAGCAGAGTAAACCAAAAGCACACTGAGCACTTAAGGACAGCATCGTGAAAAGAAACGTGACCAGAGGCAACTTCAGCATCAGTGATCAAGAAGGCGTGCTCTACAAGCAAATCTTCTGCAAAGCCACAGAAAAAGGCGAAAATGACAAGATACCATTCATTGCACCCCGCATTAGTTCCGACGATACCGAGGAACAAAGCGACGCCGACAACGTCTCAGCTTGCGATACGAGAATGTACTCAAGCACTACCGAAATCTGTCATTGGTACCAGCTTTACCGCTGTCCATGTTCATATGTATTACATGCTTACGCCGTCCTCGTCTGGAACGGCCAGGCTCGTCCACCTGAGCATTGACGGACATCACCGGACTGATAACACTTTCGAATGAAGTACTAGTCATACCGCTGGATTTTGCTGAGGGTATGGAACTTTGTGAATTTTTCATTTTTCAGTCAGTAGCCTCTCTGACTTCATTGTATCATTTCTCACAACCGTTTTCGTTCGAGGGGAGGGGGACTCATGTGACGTAACAAGCGGGCAATAGCAGGAGAAGGCGACGATGAAAAAAGAGGTTGCGCGTGCAGTGGAATAGACCATGGCGCATCAACCATGGCACGGCTCCCGTTTCTAGCGTCACATATATTAACTAGGAGTCTTTTCTTCCCCGTAACATTTTGGTGGAAGGTACGGATTCTCCCAGACTCAAGACGGATTTACGCAGCGGAGTTCGCTGGCTTCAACTGCAATGCTAACCACAGGCGAGGCCGAGGATGCTACGGGCAGATCACCAACCATGCCTCGACCAGCCGTCCTCAATCGCCCCGTCGTCGGTCTCACAGCCGCGTGACCTGGTACATTTTCCGGCTCAGATGGCAAAGACCCTCTACGAACGGGTGAGTTCGAGCAACTATAGGGTGCCGACGCTAATGTTGGCGAACATCATATTTTAACAAACTGGAACGGCACAAGTATGGTTTTGAACCAGGAGCAGGAAATACCAGCTAGGACGTTGCAAGCAAAAGCTCCTTGACCTATTCGGCAAGCCCACCGGGCGCCGTCGTGCTGCACAGAAAGAACTTGCATGCCGAGATCAAACTTGCACAGAGTCCTATGTGATGTACATTCAAGATGTGCTCGCGCTCGGTCGCAAGTCGAAGACTATATGCCAGAAGCGGAAAACGTTGCGCACATCCTCAAAGGTATCGCAGATGAGGCATTGTGATAATATACGGATTCGAAAGCGAAACGAAACTGAGCGACGCCGGAGGAGAAGAACCGGTGCGAACTCGTGCGACAAGAGCGCGTGCCAGCGTTTGAAGCAGCGCAGCGTTCGAGCTAGGCGGTTCTCGTCTGGACGTCCGGTCCGGGGAACCTGGCGACGTCCTCTCGGGGCTGTTCTGTTCCTGCGTTCGGCTGGGTGACTGGCCCAGGGACCAGGCGAAGGGTCCGGTGTCCTGGCTGCCGTTCCTGACAGCTGGCCGACCCACGAACGCGACCTGCGCTCCGGCTGGGTGACTGGCCCAGGGACCAGGCGAGGCACCGCTGTTCCGGCTGCCGTCCCAGGCAGCTGATCCCGTTCGGCTGCCGTGCCGGGTGGCTTAACTCGTGTCCGGGGTGCTGCCAAAGGAACATAGTATCCGCTGTGCTACCGAGCTGCCGCGGTGGCTCATAGCCCTGCTGCTGCGCGAAGCCGTGCTGTAATGTGGGCTGACGCACGCTGACGTCAACGAGTCGGGGGCCGCGTCGACTGACCGAAGTCCGCGCCAAGGCGTCGATAGTCTACCCCGCAAGCTTCACACAGCGAGACTTTATTTATCAACACTTTGTTGTTTGTTAATGTAGGTCATGTTGCTAGCTAACTGTAGCTAAATCATTCAGTTATATTTGTGCTTATGTTTTTTCATGTAAATAGAGTTAGTGTTTTGTTAGTGTGTGCACTCGTGGCTCGATTGTGTCCCTGTGCTGAGTGGTCCTGGGCCCACACAATCACAACCCCGTCTTTTCCATCACAATCTGGCGAGCCTGCCAGGATACCGCTCCTAAAAGTACCCAAGGAAATTATCGTCCCCCGAGTGCACCCTCTCTGAAGTTGATCCGATCATGGATACGGAAAGATTAGCCGCTGTTGGATCACAGCTAGGATTACCCGGTGCAGAGTTGCGCAATGGATCGAGAACGAGCAGGCCAGGCAAAGGGACGAAAGAGCTGCAGAAAGAGAGGCGTGCAGAGAAGCAGACGAAAGAGCAAGGCAGATTCTTGAACTGAACCTTAAACTTCAGGAAGGCGCTTTAAGTGGGGCTCCATCAGCTAATCAAGAGCCTACGTCTCTACCGAGTAGCTCGTCATCTGTTCTCAACCCGCAGAAATTGCTGCCGTTAGTTGACGAGCGACGCGACGATCTGCATGCGTAGTTGCAATGGTTTAAGCGCGTGGCAACCGGGCAAGAATGGCCACAAGATAAATAGGCCCTTGCCTTAAGCATGTGCTTAACTGGCAAAGCCTTAACGGTAATCGGCTGCATGACTGCCGCTGACTCACTCGATGACGAGAAATTAAAGAAGGCATTGCTGCAACGATTCAGGTTTACCGCGCAAGGTTATCGCGAGAAATTTAGAAAGGCACGACCAGAGGACGGAGAAACGGGAAGGCAGTTGGCTGCAAGAATTACAGGATACTTCGATCATTGGATAGACATGGCCAATGTCCCCAGAACCTTTCAGGCCCTCCGAGATCATATCATCGCCGAACAGTTTCTTGAGTCTTGTAGTCCGAAGTTGACCATTTTCCTGAAAGAACGGGAATGTAAGTCACTTCAGGAACTCGCTCACGCAACTGATAGATACATTGAGGCTCAGAACCTTTCGAATCTCGGGGAAAAAGCCGACAAGGCGAAGGAGGCTAGCAGGAATACCTCGGAAGTTCCCATGAAACAAACTACAAGATGTATCTTATGCAACTGTATCGGCCATCACTCTCATGAGTGTCGTAGTGCACCGAAAGAAGTGACCAAGTGCGATTTGTGTGGGAAACGAGGGCACAAGAGTAATAACTGCTGGAACGCAAAGGCACAGAAAGAACTGAGTTCTGCATGTGCTTATGAGGCCACAGCAAATGGTTGCCGCGTTTATTGATACGACGAGTTTCCCCAACTTCAATAACATAACCGAGGCGACATGACTTTTGCAAGCTCTATTTTCCTAGTGAAAGGAATGCCAGTGGTCGAGGGCCAAGTCTTTGGTCGAAAAGTTACGGTTCTTCGAGATACATGCAGCAACACTGCAATCGTGCGACGAGACCTGATTCCAGATCGCTGCTTGACGATAAAGAGAATTAGAGTTGTACTGGCTGACGGTTCATTGAAAGACGTTTCTGAGGCACGCATAAGTGTCTGTACGCCCTACTTTACCGGCGAACTGAAAGCCTTGTGTATGGATGAACCACTATATGATCTCGTGTTAGGGAATATCCCGGGCGTAAGAGGAGCCAACGACCCAGATACGAATTGGAGACGTGCTGTGCTCGACGGAAGATATTCCCGGGCGTAAGAGGAGCCAACGACCCAGATACGAATTGGAGACGTGCTGTGCTCGACGAAAGCGACTCTACATCGGCAAACCTTAGTATACAAGTTACACCTCGCTACGCTTCCACCATTATCAAGTCAAAAGAAGAAAAAGTGATTCCGCTGCATGACCCAGCGATAAAGATAAGCGGCTTGACAAAAGAGCTACTTGTGGAGGAACAACAAAAAAGACAAGAAGCTGAAGCCGCTATTAGCTAAAGTAGGTCGAACCCGTCGAGTCGCAGAAAAGCCGCAGCTACTCATTTTTTGAAAAATCTGGAATTCTGTACCGTCAGTATCAGCCTTCTACAGGGAGGAAGTTTAACCGTCTCGTTGTCTCAACAACGCTTAGGAGATCGGTACTGGAAGTGGCACATGAGAGTCTCATGACCGGACATGAAGGCATACGGCAAACAACACGTCGCGTCAGACTTTTACTGGCCAGGTCTGCATGGTGACGTCAACGGTTTGTCAAGTCCTGCGATCTGTGCCAGCCCAGGCAGCACGCAACGTAGGGCCGATATTGGTTTTATGGCGGCAAAGTTCGGCCCATGCACGGCCGAATGTTGCCGACAGCGAGCCAGTATCGGCCACGCCACCGTCAATGACTGGCAACGTCGGGCTACTATAGCCGCTGCCCCGCCGATATCGGCAGGCCGTCGACTGTAATCGGCAACATGGGGCCGCATATGCCGCGTTACTGCCGACATCGGCTGAGGCGATGGCTTTCAATGGCAACTATGGCGCCGATTTTGCCTTTCTACAGACAATATGGGCTGGCCGACGCCATTTATCGGCAACACTGTGCCAAGTATGCCACCTTAGAGCCCCCGTCGGCTAGCCGATAACTTTCTCCGGCAAATGTGGCGCGGATTTTGCCGCTCATCAGAATCGCCTGAGGAATGGCGAATTTGGCGCGATATATGCCCAGAAGATTATTTCACAGGAAACATTGAGTCATTTCTGCTGTCCTCGAGGCAACGTCGACTACGCCGCAGCTTTTCATGGTTGATATCGGCCGGGCCTCTTTGGAAGCCTGCTGTATATAGCAATAGAGATCCGATCGAGACAAGCACGACCGAAATTCACTTGAGAGATTCGACGTAAGAAGCAGATGTTGAGCTTCATATATTCATGTATACGCGTTTCAGTGCCGGAACATAGCGCACGTGCGTTTTGAGCAGCATATATGACATTATGTTCGCGCGCATTGTTTTTAATAAGCAGGGCACACAAAAAAACATGCATATAAACTATTCATATATACATCTACAGGCTGTTTTGCGGGAACTTTGCGAAACAGGCTGGCGCAACAGTTAACATTAGCCAGAATGATCGACAAGCATGGTGGAAAATTATCTGACAGCTCATGTCAGAAAATTTAAATTCATAGAAATTGTTCGCGCTTACATCGATGGGCACAACCACCACTCATATGTTCAAACAAAGATAAACAGTCGGAAGCGGCGCTCTATACGACTGACATTTAGCAACCTATGGAAGGAATACGGAGGTGACAGCGCAACAGCGAGTGGACAAAAAAGGTCTAGTGCAGACATTATGGTGCGCTGAAGCGGAAATAAACTCTCGCAACCGGCGTTATCCTAGTGACATTTAGCAGCCTATGAAAAAGAAGGCTACACGGAGCTAACAGCGTGACAGCGAGGGGACAAAAACAGATCTAGTGCTAACTTTATATTCAGAGGATGTTAGCTGTTTTTATACACCATGAAATACATAGATCCCTTTTGCATTGCAAATTCAAATGAAGTGCTCTTGTCAAGACCACGACATTTGCGAACAAGGCAAAAACGAAAATACAAAGTAGTCATAGGCAAGCATTTTTCATCTCAAAGGTGGCAAACAAATGCACACACGTATAATTGATGTATAGAGAGCTTTTCTAGTGAGTTCTACTAGAGTGTATGTGATCACAAAGTGTTCTTGCGCAGGCGATGTGCGTATTTTATGGTATATAAAAACAGAAAGCATGCACTGAAAAAAAAATCAGTTGAAAATCAAAGCTCTCTTCTGTTCTCTAGTTTCTTCATATGTTTGTGCAGGGTCACAGTATAAACCAACCGTCCTAAGTCAAGCTGTTGTTGACCACGTGCCCCTCCACTACATTTCATCAGTGCGTTCGCAAAACTAGTGCACTCCTTTCAAAAGCAGCTCCGCAACGCATGTATCGCAGCTCGCATAAGCTCAGCAACAGAAAATAATTGTCTACTGGTCGGGTAAACTTATACCTCCTTTTCCACCTCCATGCTCTCTACTACCACGCAGATACAATAGGCTAATAATTTCTTAATATGTCCACGGCATTGCGTATAATTCGTTCTTTCTTTATTTTTTGCTTTTTTGTGAACGACCGTTAGTGCGTTCTTTCCATACATATCGAATTCTTTTACACATCGGCCATCGCGGTTACGTTGTACTAGTTAGATGAGCAGAATACATCGAGCTTGACTGCATGCTCTGTGCAGCGAGTGTAGGATTTGTCTCTGACGTTCATATGAGACTATGGTGTCGATAGAAGCCCACATCTGCGTTTTCTGGTACTTAAAAACTCATTTATTTATAACCAAAAAGAGTAAAATAAGGGCGCGAGTAGAGGTTCAGCGCAATATTTCTTGTCGCGCGGGAAGGGAGCACGTGTTTTCCTGCGCTGCTGAAACTTGCAGAAATTCACAATGGCGACGCCGCGCGCCCTCGCTACGTTTGTTACGTGCAGTGCAGCATTTCGATCGCGTTTTTAGCTAGAGTGGGTGGTTCAGCCTCTGCGAAATCCTATGCTACAGGTAGCTAGCAAGAGAACACATGCATACAAGCATACTCCATAGGCTGCACCAGGCTGCACTTAACAAATGCAGTCCCGGCGGGTGTCCCTGCCATTGTGCTTTTGGCCAGGAGAAATGCTGTCTTCCACGCTTTGCGACAACCACAAAAAAAAAAGAAAGCAAAACGCGCATATTCTGCCTAGAAGCAACCTTGCACATGCTAAGCTAGCAGCAAATAAATATAAAAAAAGTATGTGAAGGGGGGGACGCGCGTCGCTTCCCGAACTGACCACCCTCGTCACGGCCCCCGCCCTGCACGTCCATTGTGCGCACCTACAGTTTGTAAAGAATGTTCTGAACCTGCTTTTGGTGGCAGTGGTGGGCCATCGGAGGGAGCGACCGCGCAGTTTTCGGGGAACTTTCCGCGCGGCTGCATTCTGTCGTCGCGGCTGCAGTGCTACCGACATGGAACGAGTTTCAACGGCTGCACGCAGTCTGCCTACGCGTATCGGCGCATGTACCGCATTTATCGATCATCAAGTTGATTGCGCGATTCCTTGGCCAGTGTACCTCCTAAGACAATGCCCATCACAACTGTGACATCGGTCGTATATGAACACAAGCCCGCGCCTTTTGGTGAGGCTACAGTGCCGTCGCTGAATTGTATTGCTGACACACAGCTCAAGAGTGCACAGCGGATGCCGAAATTCGGTAAGTTGCTGGCCACTTTTCAGAATGGGGCCTGGCACTTTTTGTTGCGATGTTAAACCACCGGTTCCACCTGTATATATTATTTGTGTCGTGAGGTGCGTAGGCTCTATATTTTCGAATAAAGAGCCTACGCACATTGTCCCAAAGCAATTTTAATTCATATAGTTGATCCTGTGCTTGTATCAAACCCCCATTGTGTGGTGACTTGCAGTTCTCGTAACATTTTTTTTTCCTACCCGCATTTTTAAAGGTAACGTGATACCGAACACGCGCTCCTTGGTGTTGGACACGTGTGGCAGTTCGGCACGCGATGGTAGCCTTGAAAATATGTTCTTCCTCTAATATCTGCTCAGAATGCACCTTGCACCTATCATTTAAGGACATTTTTGCCTAAAGACCCCATCCTTGGTGTGTGTCGTATTAGCTCACGTCTACATGTTTTCCTTTCCGATGTATGCCAAAAATATGAAATTTATTATAATGCAAAATGCACCTATTTCAACTAATGTGCTGCTTTTAAAATTGCTTTGCAACAGAACCTTTACTCGTGTTTCTATTCTTTTTCCCTTGGGTATATAAAGTGACACAAAGCCAAGATCTGGGGGTTGAATATTGAACATAGATTCATTTTATAGTAAAAGGACAACTTTCCTTTGTTATTTTCGAAAGTAGTGCCCGATTATGAGATGTTTCCGACATTTCTTGAATTTCCGCGTTTGTTCACGAGTCGCACATAAATCGCATACAATTATAGTATAGTGCTGATGTGCTCCACAGCTATGCTAACTATTCACGCCTTTTCACGCAGGTTCCACCCTTGCCGAAGCTTTTCCACTACGACGGTGCAACACGAGAATAGCATATTATCAATGCAGAGTTCACAAAATAAATGAAATAGTGCTTTTCCCTATAAACCTCTCTTGTTGTGTTATTTGTTTTGTTTAGAACGCAGTAATAGAAAGTACAGAGGATCCACTTAGCCCCACTTTTTACTGTGTTAATAAAGCTTTCGCGTATGCATGAGAGGCACACTTGCACAAACTACTGTTGGTCCTTCGAAAATGCCTGCGTAGCCCTTCGAAAATGTGAAAACACAAAAATAAAAATTTTTGCAATCCAAACAGCACGACACACGTGGGGTAAACACTAGAAACACCATAGTGGCTGTGAACGGTCGCGCAAGGGGTTTCCCGATGTCGGCGTGGCCGACAACACGCCAAAACCAAAAAAGCCTGAATGCCCGCAACATCGGCCAATGCTACCTAGCCAAATCCGACCCATTCTGGCTGGCAAAATTTCGCCCACTCTGGCTGGCCAAATTTCGCCCATGCTGGCTGGCCAAATTTCGCCCAGTCTGGCTGGCCAAGTTCGACCCATGGTGGCTTCGCCACAGTGGAGCCATTCTGGCTGGCCGTCATCGGGCAGATGTGGGTGAAAGTAGAGCGAGCGCGATTTGCCGACTTAGGCCCGATATCGCTGCCGACTTTGGCCGACTTCACGCCTACATCAGTCCTGTGTTGGCGTGCTGCCTGGGAGAGAACAACGCAAAAAGATAAAGTCGGCGTTGCCTCATTAGGCAACATGCCTCTCATACGTATGCCTATTGAACGTGTGGCGAACGGCATGATCGGTCCATCTCGGAGTCACTTCCCTACACAGACAGCCTCTTACGTGAGGAGGAATGCGGATCGCAGTGGAGAACATCGCTCACATGTCCGCCATTCGTTCAAGAAATATCATGGGATTTCTTCGGACTTGTCTGGGAAGACAAAGCTAACCGATTTCCCGCTACGAAGACGGAATATAAGTTCGAGAGTAATTCATACGGCTCTTTTCAGAAAAAAGCGCAGAGACAGGAATGACGGATACATTAGATAGCAGATAACCGGATTACTTCTACCACAGATCTGACAACTTAGTAGATTGTTAGGTTAAGGTAACCGTGTGATATGCATAGTGCTGTGCTGTATAGTCAGCAGGTGAACTTTAGTACAAGAACATTTTCCCATGCTTCGTGTTGTGTGGACAACTACTGGACTTAACGAGTGAGGCATATAGAACTACGTGACGGTTGTTTCGCTTCTTCTGCCCTCCGAAAAAGTTGTGAACTTTCTTAGAACCGGGGGTATTGTGATAATATACGGATTCGAAAGCGAAACGAAAACTGAGCGACGCCGGACAAGAGGAACCGGTGCGAACTCGTGCGACAAGAGCGCGTGCCAGCGTTCGAAGCAGCACAGCGTTCGAGCTAGGCGGTTCTCGGCTGGACGTCCGGTCCGGGGAACCTGGCGACGTCCTCTCGGTGCTGTTCTGTTCCTGCGTTCCGACTGGGTGACTGGCCCAGGGACCAGGCGAAGGGTCCGGTGTCCTGGCTGCCGTTCCTGACAGCTGGCCGACCCACGAACGCGACCTGCGCTCCGGCTGGGTGACTGGCCCAGGGACCAGGCGAGGCACCGCTGTTCCGGCTGCCGTCCCTGGCAGCTGATCCCGTTCGGCTGCCGTGCCGTGTGGCTTAACAAGTGTCCAGGCTGCTGTGCATAGTAGCCGCTGTGCTACCGAGCTGGCGCGGTGGCTCATACCCCTGCTACGGCACGAAGCCGTGCTGTGACGGGAGCTGACGCACGCTGACATAAACGAGCCGGGCATCGCGTCGACTGACCGAAGTCCGCGCCGAGGCGTCGAGAGTCTGCCCCGCACGCTTCACACGGCGAGACACGATTTATTAAGACATTATTGTTTCTTAAAGCATTTCATGTTCTTAGCTAATTGTAGCTAAACATTTGAGTTGCATATGTGCTTAGATTTCTCCATGTAAATACAGTTAGTGTTTTGTTTGTGTGTGCACACGTGGCTCGATTACGTTCCTGTGCTGAGCGGTCCTTGGCCAACACGATCACAACCCCGTCTTTTCCACCACACGCATTTACACTTTTGGTGTTTAAGAGCTAATTCCACGGTGTAACACGTCATCATTGAATGCCGACGCTTTGAAGAAGCAAAAAGCCGCAGCATTGCTCCGAGCTTTACCCGTCTTCCAAACACGGCTGCGACATAACCTGCGAGGACCTTCGTTACCCACCAGTTCCCGCAGCATCCGAAAACCTTGTGCGCATAGTGCGCCGCGAGATTGAAGTGGCCTGTCCAGTTTCCCTCCAAGTAGGTTCCTCCGATGGCTCGCGCACAACTCTTTCGCTTATTCAGACCGTTGTGCGTCAGGAACTGGCAATCGCAGGACTCCAGACTCTTCGTCCAGTTAGCAGGCCCGACTGCAGTCCACCTCGAGCGCCTGAGCTGTCCCGAGGCCCATACGTTCGCCCTCGTTTTCAGAACACCGCACAATGGCGCACTTCTGATGATAGGCCGATCTGCTTCTCTTGTTGACGCGTGGGTCACATTTCCCGTCATTGTGGAAATGTTGGCAGCTGGCAGCCCTGGTCCAGTTATCGATCTACCCGACGTCCAACTGGTAGTCCCAGCGTCCCACTCCACAATGAAGACGACAACGCTCTGCAGTTATGGCCAGCTCGACCAAACCGCTCTCCTTCTCCGTCCTGCTGACGCCGCTCTTCGGAAAACTGACGGGCGCAGCTCCGAGTGGTGAGCCACTCCGAGTGGTGCCACGACGACCCGACCAGAAATTCCTGTGCTCACACTACTTGGACATTACAACCTTATCAACGTCGACGTAGATGGTACGCCTGTCATCGCACTCATTGACACTGGCGCCTACATATCGATCATGAACTCAAACCTCCGTGCTCGACTGAAGAAAGTTCTCACCCCTGCTCCGATCTCTCTAGTCCGGGTATCCAATGGCGCGACACCAGCTGTTACTGGGATGTGCACCGCCCGTGTCAGTGTTGCTGTACACCATACTTCTGTTTTATTGTACGTCCTGGACCCGATGCCCATACGACGTCATCTTGGGGCTTGATTTTTTATCAGCACATTCGGCGCTTATTGATTGTTCTGCAGGTGTTATCCAGCTCGCCTTACCGCATGCCGTTGAGACTTCAGATCCAGCGCCCAGTCGCCTCCGCTCCACGAATAACATTCGCCTCCCGCGTCTAGCCGTGACGTGCATGGATGTGTTTTCTGATCCCCCTGTTGATGACGGAGAGACAAGGAAGACACATGCACTGCACTTGTGCGTGTGTCTTCTTTGTCCCTGTTTATTTCGTGCAGTTCCTCTCTGTCACGTAGAGTACATCATTTCACCCAACGCTACCGTGCTCTGCTCGCACGGTGTGATGTTCCCACACTCCGTAATCAACATAAAATACAATGCGGCATGTCTCCCTATTGTAAAATTTCGGACTATTCCCTCAAGTACTGCCCCCAGCTATCTCTCTTGCAACACAGGCTCCAGCTTGCGAGCACGATATTTCTGTGTTAACTGATTCTGCAGTGTCTCCTGCCGCCACAAATTCAAACTCCACAATAATAGATAGCATGACGAAAATGATTACCACGGACCTTCCGGCCCATCACATCGGCGCGCTTCGTTCTTTGCTCATCTCTTACCAGGACATTTTTGTTCTTAAAGATCGACCACTGGCTCAAACAGCTGTGGTCAAGCATCGAATACACACCGGCGATGCTCAACCCATCCACCGACGGCCCTATCGCGTCTCGTCTGCTGAGCGCCAAGTCATACAGGAGAAGTTGACAAGATACTTGCCCGTGGCATCATCGAACATTCTTCAAGCCCTTGGGCTTCTCCTGTCGTACTGGTCAAAAAGAAGGCCAACAGCTGGCGATTCTGTGTTGACTACAGGAATCTTAACCGCGTAACCAAGAAGGACGTGTACCCTTTGCCACGGATAGATGACGCCCTTGACTGTCTCAGTGGTGCCAAATATTTTACAGCGTAAGCTGTTATGAGATCACAACAACGGCGCCGTAGTTGTCCGCCGCCGCCGGTGTCCGCCCGTGTCCGTAACCAATATCGCTCCCCGTGAAGAACAGGACAACTGCTGCCATCTATTGGCGCTGATTTCCTCCGCATAGCCTTCGCAATGTGTTTTTACGAAGCGCTGCCTCGTGAAACAGTTTTGTCGTATCGCTCGATGCATCACGCGACAGGCGACGTGCGCAACCCCGACAGCAACCTGACATGGCTCTTCGATATACCTGATGGCGCCTCCTCGCAAGATGCGGACCGCTGCTGAAGAAGTGAATCGCAGAGTTACGCGCGCGGCTGCAGGAGGGCGACGTCGGGCACAGCAGACCGCTGTGCAGAGAGGCGCCCAAACCACAGAGTTATGGCGCAGGGGATACCCACCGCCTGTACTTGCACTAGTTTCCCCAAGCGTCTACAATGGCCTCTAAGAAGGTCGCTCCTTCAGCTTACGCTGTCACTGTCCTGCGATTCCGCGCAGGCCTGGCTCTTTCTTTTCTTCAATCTACCTTCGTTCCCGGTACTGGCACATTGCAGTTGACGAAATGGATCGTGAAAAGACTGCGTTCATCACGCCTGATGGACTCTATCACTTTCGGACTATGCAATGCTCCCGCTACATTCGAACGAATGGTGGACGCCCTTCCTCACGGCTTAAAATGGTGAATCTGCTTGTGCTACCTCGATGACGTGATTGTCTTTTCACCGATGTTTGCAGCACACCTCGAGCGTCTCTCAACAGTTCTTTCAGTGTTCCGGAAGGCAGGCCTTCAGCTCAATTCGAAGGAATGTCACTTCGGCCAACGCCAGCTTACTGTGCTCGGACACGTTGTCGATTCGTCGGGTGTTCGTCCCGATCCGGAAAAAGTTGGAGAAGTCAAGGACTTCCGTGTGCCCACCTGCGCAAACGACGTCTGAAGCTTCGTCGGCCTTTGCTCTAACTTCCGCAGATTCGTGCGCAATTTCGCTCACATAGCGCGCCCTCTCACCGAACTTCTGAAGAAAGACGTCACCTTTGTCTGGGGTCCTGAACAATCTCGAGCATTTGCTGAGCTGACGACGTGTCTCACTTCACCACCAGTTCTTGGCCGCTTTGACATGTCGGCTGCAACAGAGCTACGCACCGTCGCAAGCGGCCACGGCGTCGGTGCAGTTTTGGCGCAACTACATCATGGATGGGACTGTGTCATTGCGTACGCTAGCCGCCTTCTGTCACTGGCTGAACGCATTTATTCCATCACAGAACGCGAATGCCTCGCCCTCGTTTGGGCAGGGAGTAAATTTCGCCCTTACCTTTATGGACGACCTTCCACGGTAGTCACCGATCATCACGGGTTATGCTGGCTTTCCTCCTTAAAACATCCAGTTGGACGGCTTGGTCGGTGGGCCGTACGGCTGCAGGAATACTCGTACACAGTGGTGTATAAACGAGGTGACTTCATGGAGATGCTGATTGCTCGTCACGCCATCCGGTAGAACCCCCCGACATCCCCGAGCCCGGCGAGTCAACTTGCGTGCTAGCTCTTACCACGTTTAGCAACATCGCCGATGAGCAACGCCGTAACCCGTACCTAAAGACGTCATTACCAAACTCACAGGCCCGACCACTCCAACCCGTTTGCGTATGTTCGCACTACGAGATGACGTCTTATACCGTTATAACATGCACCCTGACGGCCCTGAACTGCTACTGGTCATCTCTAGACAAATGCGTCAGGCTGTCCTCGCTCAGATACACGATGTTCCTACCGCGGGTCATATGGGGGTTGCGCGGACTTATGACCGTGTTCGTCGTCATTTCTTATGGCCCGGTATTTACCGTTCCGTTTGCCGTTACGTCGCCTCGTGTAGATCCTGTCAGCTCCGCAAAAAACCAACCGCCCTTTCAGCTGGCCGCCTTGAGCCCATTGTCATACCACCGGAACCATTCTTCAGGGTTGGACTTGATCTCCATGGCCCATTCCCTTTATCGCTCAGTGGCAACAGATGGATAGCGGTTGCTACGGATTATACCACCCGGTGCGCAATGATGCGGGCTGTCGGTAGCAGTTGCGCAAGTGACGTCGCAGACTTCCTCCTCGAAGATGTGATACTTCAGCACGGCGCACCTCGACAACTGCTCACCGACCGCGACTGCCCCTTTGTCTCACAGGTTGTGCAAGACGTCTTCCACTCCTGCGCTACAAAACACAAGTTTAAAACGGCGTGTCATCGTCAGACAAATGGACTCACGGAGCGGCTCAATAGAACTATAAAGACATGCTCGTCATGCATGTTTCTACGGACCACCGTGACTGGGATGCCGCTCTACCATTCGTCACATTCGCCTACAATACGTCCCGCCATGATTCTGCTGGTTTCTCTTCATTTTTTCTTTTGTACAGCTGAGACCCCAACCTCCCTTTTGACACGCTCTTCCCAACCGTTCCCGACCCGACGTCAGAATACGCCCGTGATGCCATCACTAGAGCTGCAGAGGCGCTTGAGATTGCTGGTCGTTGTCTTGAGACTTCGCAGTAAAAGCAACGACGTGCATACTGTCGCGGTAGGAGGGTATAAGAACAGATTTATTATGGGCGAAGTTCTGCCCGAAAATAGGGTTGACAAAAATGAGTCGTTAAAAGCGTTCCACACACACTGGCGTCTCTCCTTCGACTGTCCCTTACAGGCGAACTTCAGCGCTCGTGTCTCTGTCTCTTGCGCGTGCACGAGAGGCACGCGTTGCGCCGCCACCATGGAGAAAGATGAGTTGAGTTGAGTTGACAAACGTTTATTAAAAAAAAAAGAAAAGGAGGTTGGCGAAGCAGGTGGGTGGGGCCCCCAGTCCAGGGCTCCACTGGCCTCAGCAGCCCGCCGCGCCTGGTCGAGGAGTGCCACTTGGGCCTCCTTTTCCTCGCTGGCAAGCCAGGTCTCCCACTGCTCCGTTCGAAATTTTTGCGCCGAAATATGAGGCGTATTAATTTTAGATGGCCTGAGCTCGCATTCCCACGTGATGTGAGCGAGAGTTGGCTGTCCTCCACACCACGGGCAAGTGGCGGCGTATGTGGTTGGGTGGATGGCATGTTTTAAACGCAGGTGCGGGTATGTGTTTGTCTGCAGAAGGCGCCATTCGTGCGCTTCCTTTACATTTAGCCGCGGGTGTGGTGTTGAATAGCGCCGTCGTTGTCGACGCTGGTGTTCTAAGATATCCCTGGGAGTGTGGGGCGCCTGGGGTATCAGACGAGTGTCTAGACGAGGAACAGTCGCTCGGTATGTAAGAGCTCGAGCTGCACCGTCCGCTCTGTCGTTGCCCGTCGCTTCGATGTGTGCCGGGCACCATATAATGCTGTGATCCTGGTCTAATGTTGCACCTAGCAGGTGGGCGACACACGCAGGAACACGGCCGCTAGTAAAATAGCGACACGCTATTTGAGAGTCTGTGAGGATATAAGATCCTTGCCTCAGTGATTCTTTGGTCTTGATGGCTAGAGCTACCGCAAGGGCTTCCGCCGTGTTTGCTGAGTTAGTCCTAGCTGAGGCACAGGTGAATAAGCCTGGCCTAGAGACCGAGCCAACAGCAGCTAGCGAGAACCCATGCGTGCCGCAGCGGGCTGCGTCCGTGTAAAGCGTGTCCGGGTCCGTTCCGTACTGTTTGGCGAGTTTTCTGGCTCTGGCTTCGCGACGAGCTCGGTGGTACACCGGACTCATGTTTTTCGGTAGAGGAGCGATATGAATTTGGGCACGCACCTGAGCAGAAAGGGGCACAAGTTCCTCATCGCTGTATTGTGGTCGTACAGGATACCCCAGGCCACGTAGGACTTCCCTACCAGCGCTTGTGAGAGAGAGTCTTTCTCGTTGTGAAATTAGGGCAGCGGCCCGAAGTTCCTCAAAAGTGTTGTATATCCCTAACGCTAGGAGTCGCTCCGTGGATGTTCCCCTTGGCAGACCAAGAGCGGCCTTGTAAGCGGTCCGAATCAAAATATCCGCTTGTTCAACCTCAGCCTTACTGAGTTCTAGGTAGGGGAGGCCGTACGTTAATCTGCTGATTACAAAGGCATTGATTATGCGGAGCGTGTCCGCCTCTCCAAAGCCTTTGCGATGGTAGGTCACTCTGTGTACCATGCGGGCAATTCGCTTAACTGTCGTGCGTAGGGTTTTAAGTGTGTGATCTGCGTGCCTATTGCTTTGGATCCAGAGGCCAAGTATGCGTGCTTTTTCTACTTGGCGTATGCGATGGTCGCCTATTTTAAGTTCGAAGGGGTGTTCATTTCGGTAACCCCTGCCATGCACCCGAACGAGTTCCGATTTTTCCGGCGAGCAGCTCATACCACAACTTTCCGCAAAAAGATGCACTGTCTGAGCTGCTTCTTGTAATGTGCTTTCCTTGTAGCCGAGAGAACCCCTGGTTACCCAGAGGGTAATATCATCGGCATATAGAGCATAGCCCAAGTCTGGTATGGATTCGAGCTGTCGGGCGAGGCGTGCCATACCAATATTAAAAAGTAAAGGCGATAATATAGCGCCTTGAGGCGTTCCTCTATTGGGCAGGCTAAATGTCGAGGACCTAATTTCTCCAATGCCAATCGTGGCAGTTCGATCAGTGAGGAACGAACGAACATAGTTGTATGTCCGTTCCCCACAGTTGGTGGCGCTGAGTTCCCGCAGGATGAGCTCGTGGCCCATAGTATCAAATGCGCTTTTTAGATCGAGGGCAACCAAGATGTGTTCTGCACCGGAGGGAACATCGCGTAGTACCTCATCCCGAAGGCGGAGGAAAATGTCCTGCGTGGAGAGATTGTGCCTGAAGCCGTACATATGAGTAGGGAAAAAGCCTCGATCCTCAAGGTAGTGTACTAGGCGGGTTTGAATGACCTTCTCGAAAAGCTTGCCGAGGCAAGAAGTCAGAGAAATCGGACGGAGGTTTTCTAAGGTGGGTCTTTTGCCATATCTGGGAATTAGTACGATCGAGGCCGCTTTCCATTCTGGCGGAAGGATTCCAGGTTCCCAGATGTGCTCGTTAAAGTATTCTATTAATTCATCCAGGCAATCGTCACTAAGATTTCGCAGCATGGCGTTAGTAACGCGATCGGGACCCGGTGCGGTGTTGCGTTTTGCAGTTTGTGCCGCAGCAAAAAGCTCAGCTCTGGTAATCGGCGCATCCAGGTCTGCGTTCGACAAGCCCTCGTATTCAGTGGTGCATGGCAGGTCTACTGCGTCACCTACGTATTTCTTGCGGAGGATGTTCAGTAATTCTTCCTCCGTGCCGGTGAAGTCGGAGACCAATTTTCGGATCGTCCGGGACACCGTAGTTTTGGTGCTACCAGGGTCGAGCAAACTTCGTAAAATAGCCCATGTCTTAGCCGTACTTAACGTGTCCCTCATTGAGTCACAGAACTGGACCCCGCTTTCAGTTTCCAGTTTGTGAGCATATTCGTTAGCGCGTTCCGAAACCTCGGCTATCTTGAGACGTAGTTTACGATTGAGGCGCTGACGCTTCCATCGCTTAACGAGACGTCTACTTTCCCACATGTGAAGTAGATGCCGGTTCACCCGGGCTAGCATTCGTACGTTTCCTTAAGTTACTCTTAATGTGAGACACAGATTCGTCGACGTAAGCTTTAAGATTTTGAAATTCGGAATACATTTGCTGCTGAAAAGACTGTATGCTTTGAAGTTGCTGCATAATTTGCGGGAGGGTGTGTTCAAGTGTGCCCGAAGGCAAAGCTGTTTGGCAAGGTGTTGGGCTAGCCAATTTTTGTGGTGGCTCTTGGGGAGTTCGTGTATGGTGAACTTTGAGGGAAGCCAACTCTCGCCTGATCTCAGCCAGACTCTCGCGGAGGAGTTTGTTCTCTGCTACAATTCTTTGGTATTCTGGATTGCTAGTGATAGGAGCAATGGGAGACACGGGACATGCCCAGCTTACCTTCCCATGGCTCGGCGACCTGGAGAGACCTGGAGCCCTGGACTCGAGATGTTCGATGGAGCGGGAGGCGGGGCGTTGTTGCAGTGCGGGAGGACATCTTGTTCGGGACCTTGACAGGGACTTCGACTGGGACCTCGCCCGAGACCTTGAACGAGACCTTGACCGAGACCTTGACCGAGACCGCGATCTTGATCGATATTCCGGGCAAGGCCTGTTGGGTGCAGGTGGCAGGCTGGGCCAGTCAGTTTCTTCCGAGCTGAACCAACGAATCGGCTTCTCAGCCTTCACCATGGCGTTCTCTTGTGGTGAGCGCGAAGCGTTCGTACTTGAAGTTTTGTTCGAACTGCGACGCAGAGGTTTGAGCCTCTTCTTACAATTGCGGTCTCCTGTGAGATGGTCTTCGCCGCAGGTTGCGCATTTTGGCTTGCACTCATGGCTGGGAACGGGTTCTCGCATGCCACAGGTGCGACATACCGGAGTGTCCGGTTGGGGGCATACGTCAGATCTGTGGCTGACATTGTAACAGACCTTGCACACTTGCGTGGTGTTTTTGTAGGGGTAGCAAGGCAGTTCGCCGCCACGATAGTAGACACAGCGTGGTACGGTTGTGCCGTAAAAGGTGATCACTGCCGTTTTCGTGTCACCGAGCATCCGTGCATGTAAGATTTCTACACCTTGGGTACGCACCTTGAGATTTGCCTTGATCACGTCGGGTGGAGTATGAGGCGGCAGTCCATGAATCACGCCTCGGGTGGCGCCATCACCGGTCGCTACATAGGCGTTTACCGAATGCGGCTGTCCATTCACCACGAGACGCGCAATTGATCTGACTTTCTCGGCAACCTCTTGGTGCGGTGTAGAGACTATGAATATATTCGAGCCAGGCTTGATGCGGAGCAAGAACTGCTCACCTGTGATCAAACCCCCACATGCTGCCATGACAGCGTCTGCGAGTGTCGGGCTTGTGAAATTTTTGATGGGGAGGCCTTGGTGTGGCCTCACTATGACCTTAAAGTCGTCTCTTGGTAGAGGTGGTAGTCTGCGATACCTGGGCTTCCTGCGTGGAGACTGCGTCTGCCCGTTGGATGAGTGTTGCGGGTGAGAGACGCCGTCATGGTCCGGCGTCTTTGCATGGCGTTCCCGAGCCTGTGCCTTTCGCTGGCGTAGCGTCAGCACCGTCTGCCAGTCTCCATCCTCCTCCCGCTGTTGGGGAGTGCCGGCGTCCGTGGTATTCAGGTCCCGCGAAGGCGTAAGATCATGCGCGTCTGCGTCTCGACAGTCCATGCTATCGGCGTCATGTTGGGAATCTTCGTTGGGGTGAGGAGAGTGCGAGCTCCCCGCGTCCAGAGCCACAGCTGCAGACGCGGCCATCGGCTGCTCGTGCACCCCCGACGCTCCGGCCCCGCCGCAGGTGCCGCGGGTTACTCGGCGTTAGGCCTAGCAGGTCGTCGGGTAAGTCCGGGCTCTTGAAGTAGAGAATGGGTCCTCAGCTACAAAACTGGTAACCCAAGGTGTCGAAGATGTTCGTGGATCAGATCCAAGCAAAAAGGTCCGTCGCAGTTAGAAAGAGCGGGACAAAAAAACGGAAAATTGCGGAGCTCCATGCGAGCGCGACTACACTCGTAGGCGCCCCTAGCGGCGTTCTGGAGAAAGATGGAACGCAAGAAAGCAGACGCTCTTCGTGGCTCGCTCGCTACCACAGACGCTTAGAAGCAGCCTCAGCGTCATTATTCCCCCTCCGAGTACGCATCGTCCCGATGCGTTCGCTTTGGAGAGCATGGAAATGAGAAGAGCTTTGTCACTGTCTTTCATAGTAGGGCTTCATGCGAACTATGTGAACAGTTTCTGGAGTAAAGCGCTTGTGGCCGTCAGGGGTCACTTCGTAAGTCAAGTCACTTATTCGGCGAATGACTTCATATGGACCAAAGTACCGTCGTAGGAGCTTTTCGGACAGACCGTGGCGTCGTACTGGTGTCCAAACCCACACTTTGTCGCCTGGCTGGTATTGAAGGTCGCTGCGGCGCTCGTTGTAGTAGCCTGCGTCCTTTATTTGCTGTTGACGTATTCGGAATCGGGCTAATTGACGGGCTTCTTCTGCGCTAAGAACTGATCTATCTCGGATGGATTGAAGTTGTCATTATGTACCGGCAACATTGCATCAAGTGTCGTCATGACTGTGCAGCCATAGACTAGTTGAAACGGGGTTACGCGAGTTGTTTCCTGTGGGGCCGTATTATACGCAAAGGTAGCGTAAGGCAAGATTTGGTCCCAGGTCTTATGTTCGAGGTCAACATACATAGACAACATATCAGCAATGGTCCGGTTTAGGCGTTCCCTCAAGCCATTGGTTTGAGGATGGTATGCAGTGCTTTTCCTGTGGCTGGTGTTGGTAATCGTAAGAAAGCACTTTATGAGTTCAGCTGTAAACGCTGCTCCTCGGTCTGTAATCACAACCATTGGGGCGCCATGACGAAGGACTATATTTTGAAGAAAAACCGTGTCAACTTCCGGTGCCGTTGCCCGCTCAAGGCAACCAGTTTCAGCATATCGCGTGAGGTGATGATCCACCTCTTCCCAGTTGACGACATGGGAAACGGTCCAAGAAGATCCATCCCAACCTGTTGGAAGGGAGCTTTAGGTGGGTCTATGGGGTGAAGAAGTCCGGCCGGCTTTACAGTTGGTGTTTTGCGCCTTTGACATTCGCGACAAGTCTTCACATAATTCTGAACTTAGGCTAATAACTTCGGCCAGTAATACTTTGAGTGAATTCTGGCGAATGTTCGGCTGACGCCCAAGTGACCTGAGGACGGTTCATCATGGCAGGCTTCCAATACTTCAGGGCGCATGGATGACGGTACAACGAGCAAGAACTTCTTATCGTTGTGTTGGAAGTTCCTTTTGTAGAGCGTATCACCTAGGAGGCAGAACGAGGACAGCCCTGTCGAAAAAAAAACAGATGCTGGGCATGCTGGAAAACACTATAGTGGATTAATGTAGTGGGTGGTGCTGGGTGATGCCGGGTGTTGGGTGTGTTGGGCATGATGGGTGGATGGTGGGTGTTCGGTGTGTTGGGCATGATGGGTGGATGGTGGGTGTTGGGCATGTTGGGTGGTGGTGGGTGTAGGTGGGCAAGCTGGGTGTAGGTGGGCAAGCTGGGTGGCTGGCCAGCGGTAGAGGCAGAGAGCCACGGGCTTCTTGGATGGACATAATTAGGAATTCTACTTTTGCTCATGCAGGTACATTAGCAAACTTACATTGATGGCTGAAATAAACCACATAAATCAAGCACAAGGAAGACATTGTGGCCCACACATTTTGTTCTAAATATGTTAAAAGGCCAAGCAGGCATTTCAGTGCCTTTCTTACAAAAAGCAATGTATAATTTGGCTAATAAATTAATTTATTTTGCCTTGAGACACTCTTTTTTTGAGTCACCTAGACTTTCTTTGCTGTGCTGCTTCGGTGAAAAAGCTCCGTGGGTACCGCCTTATGGCAGCAATGCGGATATCCTTTGGCGGACCTTCAAGTGAAGTTCCACATATTTCTCCAGGCAACCTGCAAAATATTAAAAGAGACACATCAAGCCAAAAAGGAACAGCACGTGAGAAGAACAATCACTGCACTGTTTGAAGTGATACTATCATTTTTTTCATATTAGTAAACTGACATCCCAACTAAACAGCATGTGCACTGCAATCAGTATGTGTAGCAATACGTAGGTTGAATGTGTGCAGCATGATTAACTTTTAACCATATCCACCTTTTCTGGTGTTGCTGGAAGTTTTTCAATGCCTGTAGAAAGGCTGCGGCACGCCTGGCCCGTCAAGCTGCGATTGGCAGCTTCAGCAGCAGGCCAGAAGTACCGTGCTTCAAGGCAACATTTTCCATCGGTGTTGTCCTTCATGCCCAATTTTGACCTGCACGAAATTATTTATGAAAGTATTAACTCTTTTTCAACAATACGGCCACACAGATGCACTCAAAGGTGAGTAGACAAGAATTATAATGCTAACCTTCGCTGCCCATAGGTGTAAAACAATCAGCAGCAAAGTAAAACACAGAAATGCACACACAAAAGTAAATTTCAGGATGATTTTTATGTGTGCAAACCAGCTCCTCTGCCATCCCCCCCTGCCATTTATATAACAGGAATTCATTACTCTGCTACATCAGCAGCACTGCCCGAAATTAAAGGACTGCTGTCATCATGTGGCCCCAGGAGACAAATGTTGGCATCAACCCTGATGCAAGGACTTCCATTGATAAACACTACATTTTCGTTACATTTACTACTCCACAGGGATGATTGTGATATTAACTAAATTTTTCACCTATGTAGACATGCGCAAAAAGAACTCCCAACCATTCACAAAAGATTATTTCTACATGTTTCATCAAACTATAGGAAATGAAAATTAATGGTAGTTATCTCTCAATAACGGAAAAATCTGAGCTTTTTGCATGAAACTAAGCTCGATAAGTTGTATGTAATGTCACCTGGCCATCAACTACTCTAAAAAGGCCCTCCAGCACTGCAAGGTCAGCTGCAGGCGCTGCCCCTACTGCCACTGGCACCTGGTGAACTACAGTCCGTGTGTGTGGCTTGGGACAGGGTACATCATTGTTTGTTCCTTCATGGCATGTTTGAAGCCACTGACATTGCTGCTTACAGGACCCTACCTATTCAACGCTTTGTAATCACAACCACCGTACGAGATCAGTCATCTCCAGGAATCACAACAGTATTATCTGCAATAAAAACGTGATTATATACAGAAATGTTCCCGACATTAAGCGAACCATGCTTTCATACAGTAACACTGAAGCTACCAAGCGTTATCAAGCCATCAAACACAGCTCTCAATGAGCAACCAGGCAACATCGCACCCACACACAAATCTCGCAACTGCACATCTGCACAGTGCACCTAGAAAAACATTTAGTATGCGTTCTTTCAGCAATTGGTCAACAGACATACTAAAACAAGAGACCTGCACAGGAAGAATGGAAAAACATGCTATAGGTTGGGAAGCAATTACAAAGATGACAATATCAATGCTCATATTCCAACAGCGTTTAAGTACACACACCGTATGGACGGCTACCAGACAGCCCAAATTTTTCCCCGTTAGTGAATACTTTCACATATGCCACATGGTATGAACTATGAACAAGCAGGCACATGTATCACTTAACAAAAGATACTTCACTTCATGTGCAGAACCACCAGAAATTTAAACAATATTAGGCACTTCACTCTGTTGACAGAATCAGAAATGTACTACCAGCTCCAATATAAGTGACACTTCTAAAGTAATTTAACAAACAGCTCACCCCAGGTAGTGCCTAATGCAGGCTACGAACAAAAAAAATGTTAGAAAAAGGGGGCCCAATTACATCTGCACCTAATTTATATTGTGAAATGTCTTTGTCAACCTTCCATGGCTGTAAAACCTGTCTTCACCGATAAACACATTAACGAATGCAGGTAATTACATACTTTAGCCCAATTTTCCCTTTACACACTTCTCACTGACATGTGCAGATTTTTGTGCATTCATCACATGCTAGCAGCACGCTAAATGGTGTGATATTAGTGCTGCAAACAACTGCGATCCAAACTCATTATGCAAGTATAATTATGTTAGCTACCAATGAAAAAGGGCGAAACAGAGGAAGTTCGAACACATGAGAGTAGTAATAGAAATTAATTGCAACAGCCGACATATGTGAACCTGCAAACAGCAATAATATATGACTGAAGTTTTTCTTTTTTTTTTTTTGAAGGGCGTTTTTTATAACTGGCCAGCTCAAGACCTATGTATCGTTAAGTGAAGATAGCATTCACTACCCCATACCTCTGTAATTCTTCACATTTGTCACAGATTGGAATCAAATATAATGAATATATGTCAATGAACGTTTCTCTGAAGTAAATTTGACCTGTATTAAAGTTGTTTGCTTCATGAAAGGATGGCGAATGGAATTATAACAACAGGAAGCCTGAGATAGTCGGATGAATCCATAATGAAATAAGGCAAGGCAAGCAAGCATGGATGCACGAGAGCTAGACAACACAAACACTAAAGAAAAGGACAGCACAAAAATTATTTGCAGATGCCTCACATTAAAAATGCCAGCACTTTGAAAAAACTGCAGCCTACACCTGGCCCTTCCTTAAGTGATCCAAATGCTTCCAAATAGTTTCTGAATGAACCCAGTGACTTATCATCCAGAAGCTGTTTGCAAACACTTGACTCCTTCCAGACAGGCCGAGATGCATATTGCAGTTTCTCAAAGTTCTGGAAAGTAGAACGGAAAGGCATGTGCGGTTAAGTGTTGTGCCATCTTCATTTGTATTTTTTTTTCGTCAGCATTTGTGTTGTCTACTTGTCATGGTCAGTGTTCGCCTGCCTTACTTAGTCATGAATTCATACAGACTAGCTCAGCTTTTTCTTGCTATAATTCCATTCGTCTTGCCTTCGTGAAGCAAATAACGAAAGGGAAGGGGTCAAGGGCTCGTTCTTTATTTGTTAGAAACAACTTAATGAGCAAACAGACAATGAAGCCTAGGAAAACATAGGGGAAGTTACTTGTGGTATTGTAATTGTGGAGAAAGTAGAAAGGAATTAAAGTGGACGAAGAGACAAACCTGCCCTCGGTGGGACCCGAACGCACGACCTTCGGATGTCGCGTCCGATGCTCTACCAACTGAGCTACAAGGGCGGTCGTCCCCGCGTCCACTTTATTGTGTATTTATGTAGGTATTATCCTGGGAGTGTTAGGCAGCGCCACTCGAGGCCAAGGCGGCGTGTGTAGAACACACTTTCTTGCCAGGAGGCGTCACGTAGAACGTGAACTTAGATGAGATGGCTGCTGCCCAATAAGCCCTCGCATGCTACCTAAGGCACCAAGTCTGCCGCAACGAGGCCCAAGCTATGAAATAACGAAAGGGAAGGGGTCAAGGGCTCGTTCTTTATTTGTTAGAAACAACTTAATGAGCAAACAGACAATGAAGCCTAGGAAAACATAGGGGAAGTTACTTGTGGTATTGTAATTGTGGAGAAAGTAGAAAGGAATTAAAGTGGACGAAAAGACAAACCTGCCCTCGGTGGGACCCGAACCCACGACCTTCGGATGTCGCGTCCGATGCTCTACCAACTGAGATACGAAGGCGTTCGTCCCCCCGTCCACTTTATGGTGTATTTATGTACGTATTATCCTGGGAGTGTTAGGCAGCGCCACTCGAGGCCAAGGCGGCGTGTGTAGAACACACTTTCTTGCCAGGAGGCGTCACGTAGAACGTGAACTTAGATGAGATGGCTGCTGCCCAATAAGCCCTCGCATGCTACCTAAGGCACCAAGTCTGCCGCAACGAGGCCCAAGCTATGAAATAACGAAAGGGAAGGGGTCAAGGGTTCGTTCTTTATTTGTTAGAAACAACTTAATGAGCAAACAGACAATGAAGCCTAGGAAAACATAGGGGAAGTTACTTGTGGTATTGTAATTGTGGAGAAAGTAGAAAGGAATTAAAGTGGACGAAAAGACAAACCTGCTCTCGGTGGGACCCGAACCCACGACCTTCGGATGTCGCGTGCGATGCTCTACCAACTGAGCTACAAGGGCGGTCGTCCCCCCGTCCACTTTATTGTGTATTTATGTAGGTATTATCCTGGGAGTGTTAGGCAGCGCCACTCGAGGCCAAGGCGGCGTGTGTAGAACACACTTTCTTGCCAGGAGGCGTCACGTAGAACGTGAACTTAGATGAGATGGCTGCTGCCCAATAAGCCCTCGCATGCTACCTAAGGCACCAAGTCTGCCGCAACGAGGCCCAAGCTATGAAATAACGAAAGGGAAGGGGTCAAGGGCTCGTTCTTTATTTGTTAGAAACAACTTAATGAGCAAACAGACAATGAAGCCTAGGAAAACATAGGGGAAGTTACTTGTGGTATTGTAATTGTGGAGAAAGTAGAAAGGAATTAAAGTGGACGAAAAGACAGACCTGCCCTCGGTGGGACCCGAACCCACGACCTTCGGATGTCGCGTCCGATGCTCTACCAACTGAGCTACAAGGGCGGTCGTCCCCCCGTCCACTTTATTGTGTATTTATGTAGGTATTATCCTGGGAGTGTTAGGCAGCGCCACTCGAGGCCAAGGCGGCGTGTGTAGAACACACTTTCTTGCCAGGAGGCGTCACGTAGAACGTGAACTTAGATGAGATGGCTGCTGCCCAATAAGCCCTCGCATGCTACCTAAGGCGCCAAGTCTGCCGCAACGAGGCCCAAGCTATGAAATAACGAAAGGGAAGGGGTCAAGGGCTCGTTCTTTATTTGTTAGAAACAACTTAATGAGCAAACAGACAATGAAGAATTGCAATACCATAAGTAACTTCCCCTATGTTTTCCTAGGCTTCATTGTCTGTTTGCTCATTAAGTTGTTTCTAACAAATAAAGAACGAGCCCTTGACCCCTTCCCTTTCGTTATTTCATAGCTTGGGTCTCGTTGCGGCAGACTTGGTGCCTTAGGTAGCATGCGAGGGCTTATTGGGCAGCAGCCATCTCATCTAAGTTCACGTTCTACGTGACGCCTCCTGGCAAGAAAGTGTGTTCTACACACGCCGCCTTGGCCTCGAGTGGCGCTGCCTAACACTCCCAGGATAATACCTACATAAATACACAATAAGTGGACGGGGGGACGACCGCCCTTGTAGCTCAGTTGGTAGAGCATCGGACGCGACATCCGAAGGTCGTGCGTTCGGGTCCCACCGAGGGCAGGTTTGTCTTTTCGTCCACTTTAATTCCTTTCTAGTTTCTCCACAATTACAATACCACAAGTAACTTCCCCTATGTTTTCCTAGGCTTCATTGTCTGTTTGCTCATTAAGTTGTTTCTAACAAATAAAGAACGAGCCCTTGACCCCTTCCCTTTCGTTATTTCATAGCTTGGGCCTCGTTGCGGCAGACTTGGTGCCTTAGGTAGCATGCGAGGGCTTATTGGGCAGCATCCATCTCATCTAAGTTCACGTTCTACGTGACGCCTCCTGGCAAGAAAGTGTGTTCTACACACGCCGCCTTGGCCTCGAGTGGCGCTGCCTAACACTCCCAGGATAATACCTACATAAATACACAATAAAGTGGACGGGGGGACGACCGCGCTTGTAGCTCAGGTGGTAGAGCATCGGACGCGACATACGAAGGTCGTGGGTTCGGGTCCCACCGAGGGCAGGTTTGTCTTTTCGTCCACTTTAATTCCTTTCTACTTTTTCCACAATTACAATACCACAAGTAACTACCCTATGCAGAACTTGTTGCTGGGCGAGTTGGTTGACATTCTGAGCACACATGGTAGCGCAAAAAACCGAAACGAAAGACTTAGGAAGAAGTGGAGAAGAAACGACAGGTTGGGCGCTAAACTTCAACTAAATTTATTGAAACAGGCGAGCCAAGAATTACAACATGTGCGCATGCGTGCATGGGTGTCGTGAAAGTCGAAATTAAAATGCAGAATTTAACAGTAGTGTTTCATTCTGATACAGACAAATCGATGTGTCACTAATGCAACTCGTGCCTCTCTTTTTTATGTGATATGCCTCCAAAAGTTCCCTAGCCAACGTATCACCACTCCTGCCAATTATCTTTGTCTCACGCAATCTTGGTTCACATCCGCATATCTTGCAGTGCGCAGGTAAATGCGTCACGCCTTTGTTGATTACAGATAATTCGTGCTCCCGTGCTCGGACATTGACACATCTGCCTGTTTGGCCCACATAGGTTTTCCCACACGACATCGGTATTTCATACACGACGCCCTTCGCGCAAGCCACGTAGGATATGGTTTGCTTTTTCCCGCATCCAGACTTTTTTTCGTCAACGCGCCCAATGCGCGGACATAGTCCAGCCAACTTGCGTGGCGCCGAGAACACAACAGGCACACCGAACCTATTCGCGACTTTTTTCATGTTGTGGGAAAGATTGTGGACGTAGGGCACCACTGCGGGCTTACATCCTCCTTGGCGCCACGCAAGTTGGCTGGACTATGTCCGCGCATTGGGCGCGTTGACGAAAAAAAGTCTGGATGCGGGAAAAAGCATACCATATCCTACGTGGCTTGCGCGAAGGGCGTCGTGTATGAAATACCGATGTCGTGTGGGAAAACCTATGTGGGCCAAACAGGCAGATGTGTCAATATCCGAGCACGGGAGCACGAATTATCTGTAATCAACAAAGGCGTGACGCATTTACCTGCGCACTGCAAGATATGCGGATGTGAACCAAGACTGCGTGAGACAAAGCTAATTGGCAGGAGTGGTGATACGTTGGCTAGGGAACTTTTGGAGGCATATCACATAAAAAAGAGAGGCACGAGTTGTATTAGTGACACATCGATTTGACTGTATCAGAATGAAACACTACTGTTAAATTCTGCATTTTAATTTCGACTTTCACGACACCCATGCACGCATGCGCACATGTTGTAATTCTTGGCTCGCCTGTTTCAATAAATTTAGTTGAAGTTTAGCGCCCAACCTGTCGTTTCTTCTCCACTTCTTCCTAAGTCTTTCGTTTCGGTTTTTTGCGCTACCATGTGTGCTCAGAAGTAACTACCCCTATGTTTTCCTAGGCTTCATTGTCTTTTTGCTCATTTAGTTGCTTCTAACAAATGAAGAACGAGACCTTGACCCCTTCCCTTTCGTTATTTCATAGCTTGGGCCTCGTTGCGGCAGTCTTGGTGCCTTAGGTAGCATGCGAGGGCTTATTGGGCAGCAGCCATCTCATCTAAGTTCACGTTCTACGTGACGCCTCCTGGCAAGAAAGTGTGTTCTACACACGCCGCCTTGGCCTCGAGTGGCGCTGCCTAACACTCCCAGGATAATACCTACATAAATACACAATAAAGTGGACGGGGGGACGACCGCCCTTGTAGCTCAGTTGGTAGAGCATCGGACGCGACATCCGAAGGTCGTGGGTTCGGGTCCCACCGAGGGCAGGTTTGTCTTTTCGTCCACTTTAATTCCTTTCTACTTTCTCCACAATTACAATACCACAAGTAACTTCCCCTATGTTTTCCTAGGCTTCATTGTCTGTTTGCTCATTAAGTTGTTTCTAACAAATAAAGAACGAGCCCTTGACCCCTTCCCTTTCGTTATTTCATAGCTTGGGCCTCGTTGCGGCAGACTTGGTGCCTTAGGTAGCATGCGAGGGCTTATTGGGCAGCAGCCATCTCATCTAAGTTCACGTTCTACGTGACGCCTCCTGGCAAGAAAGTGTGTTCTACACACGCCGCCTTGGCCTCGAGTGGCGCTGCCTAACACTCCCAGGATAATACCTACATAAATACACAATAAAGTGGACGGGGGGACGACCGCCCTTGTAGCTCAGTTGGTAGAGCATCGGACGCGACATCCGAAGGTCGTGCGTTCGGGTCCCACCGAGGGCAGGTTTGTCGTTTCGTCCACTTTAATTCCTTTCTACTTTCTCCACAATTACAATACCACAAGTAACTTCCCCTATGTTTTCCTAGGCTTCATTGTCTGTTTGCTCATTAAGTTGCTTCGTGAAGCAAAGAAATTCAGGAAAGATTTATTTCAGAGAAACTTTCATTGACAGATATTCAATATCTTTCATTTCTATTAGTGACAAATGTGAAGAATTGCAGAGGTAGGCGGTAGTGAACGCTATCTTCGCAAAGCGATGTATGGCTCCCGAGCTGGCCAGCTATAAAAACTGCCTTAAAAAAAGCTTCGTCATGCTGTTGCTGAACGAGAACGGAAATCTGGGCGAGTTGGTGATAATTCATATTGACCAGCTTACAGCGCAAATGGGGACGAAGACGAAGGAAAAACAAGGTGACAACACGAGCGCTGTGTTGTCACCTTGTCTTTCCTTCGTCTTCGTCCCCGTTTGCGCTGTAAGCTGGTCAAGATGCTGTTGCTGTTTACAGATTCACATATTATATCAGCTGTTACAATTTATTCCTATTGCTACTGTCATGTGTTCGAACTTCCTCAGTTTTGTCCTTTTTAATAGCAGCTAACACATTTTTATACCTGCATAATGAGTTTGGATCGCAGTTGTTTGCAGCCCTAAAATGGCAGTAAATGCACAAACGCTTGCATACATCACCGATAACCACAGCAATAGGCACGTTTCGCGAGTCATGTAGTTACACGTATAAAAAGCAAGACGATCATGTTCGTGGCGACAAGTTTATGCTCCCTTTCATGGAATGTTCACGTACGATAGCGCGGGCGGACCAGCACTTCGCAATTGTTGCGACTAAGCTCTGCACAGACATCGTGCACACGCCAACTTAACGCCACTGGCACCGCACCCTGCACCACGCTACTCGATTTCCTTTGCTGTAAAGAGCGCACACAACAATGACGAGGCACAAAGCGCAGCATTCACAGCCACCTAACTTAGTTAAGAAACATGCTGATCTCACTTCGGGTCGCCCGACGGCGCTGAGGCGGTGTGCCGAGCAGCGCCGTTCGTCCGGAGGTCGAGAAGGAATATGCCGACCCTCGATGTGTGCGAACGAGCAGGCATTTCCTAGGAACACACATCACGGTACGTAGAAAGCATTCCGGCACTGCTTCTCACTGATCGCGTACACACTGAAAGACGATGTCGCGACGACTCACGTCCCTCGGCGAATGGACGTCAACAAAGGATCTCCGAGGTGTCGACGCTGCCGGCTGCTGCTTTCTCAGTCTATCGCACACCGCACCTCACACTGGCTCAAGAAGCTCCACTGGAGCTAATGAGCACAACGCTAAACATACACCGAGATGCAGCGCAACCAGAAATCGTCCATACGAAAACAAATATCGCCCCCACGTTGAACACGACATCCACAGCGCGCCGCCATGTTTGGAAGAAAAAAAAAACAGCAATAGCGCGATGGTGGCGACACCACGGGTTGCGGTTTCGGTTTCAAAATTTCAGACCAGTTGTGATGTTTTCAGTGTAAGGAAATACAGAAACAAATGCTCCAAGGCTAAAAACTGCAAACACAATGTAGTATTTATTTTACATACCATCCTGCAATTGGAATTTGCCGTAAGCTCTGCAGATTCCGTAACTTATGCGAGCTTGCATTTCGCGACGTTTTCCTCGGCCTCGATCCAACGTGTTCCGCACGTTGCATGTGTAACGCCAGATTGCATGCGCAACAGGACACAGTTGCCCTGTAGCGCATATTCTGTGCATTATCAGGTGCAGCCAAAATGATGTTATTTAGCCGTCAGCCCCGCCACGGTGGTCTAGTGGCTAAGGTACTCGGCTGCTGATCCGAGGGTCGCGGGATCGAATCCCGGCCGCGGCGGCTGCATTTCGATGGAGGCGAAATGTTGAGGCCCGTGTGCTGTGCGATGTCGGTGCACGTTAAAGAACCCCAGGTGGTCGAAATTTCCGGAGACCTCCACTACGGCGTCTCTCATAATCAGAACTGGTTTTGGGACGTAAAACCCCACAAAACAACATATTTAGCCGTCAATACGGTTGAGGGATATTTTCATAAAAGAACAAGAAAAAGAGTGCTAACAAGAAACTGCGATAAGCATATACGCAATGATTCATGACACATTTGTTATCCGCTGCTTTCAATGTGGCGCTTATCACAGCCACCCCAACTTGAGCTCTCTATTAAGTCTTAATTTGCGAAATACGGTTCTCTTCAGCATAGCATATTGCCTTCAATGATCTTTCACAGTATACCCACCACATCGCCCACTGCTTTCTAGAGTGACACTAATGGTGGGCAAAAGTTTCCAGGATTGTACACCATGTGCCACCATTGTTTATACCACCCTCGTCGCCTGCACGCTGCTTCCCAGCATTTCCACGATGGTGGAAGCAACCTCCCAGTTCTTCCCAACATTGCCCGTCATCCTTTCCATTTTACCCGCCTTCCGTACATCATGCCGCCCACCATTTCCCTGCATCGTACACCATAACCACCATGTTTTCCAGCTTGCCCAACATTATTTCCACCATAACCACCATATTTTCCAGCACCCATCATGGGGATTTTTCTGATAGGGAGTCCTCTCCTGAATACACGTGGAGCTTCAACGTTATGCCCTTGAAGATATTTTATGAGTGGGAGCAGCTCTGAGTCCGCCTGTTGATGCTTTGCGATTTCCGACGCTTCCATGACGCAAAGTGATGGGAAAGCGTCTTCTTCTAAGGGGGTAGAATGGACTGGGGAGTGCGACAAGCAATCAGCGTCGTTATGATTTCTCCCGGACCTGTAAACAACAGTAACATCGTACTCTTGCAGCCTGAGGCTCCACCTCGCAAGTCGTCCCGATGGGTCTTTCAGGCTTGCCAGCCAGCAAAGTGAGTGATGATCGCTGACTGCGCGGAACGGCCTGCCATAGAGATATGGTCTGAATTTGCCGATGGCCCATATGACTGCCAAACATTCTTTCTCTGTCGCAGAGTACTTTCGTTCAGCTTTCGAGAGAGTGCGGCTAGCATACGCTATGACCTTCTCTTCTCCGTTTTGCCATTGAACTAGAACTGCGCCGAGACCGAGATTGCTTGCGTCTGTATGGACTTCTGTGTCCGCGGTCTCGTCAAAGTGGGCGAGGATGGGTGGGGCTTGCAAACGTTGCTTTAATTCATTGAAAGCTGCTTCTTGTTCAGGATACCAAACGAAAGGTACGTCTTCTTTCGTGAGTCTCGTTAAGGGTTCTGAAATTTTCGAGAAATTTTCGACAAATCGCCTGTAGTAAGCGCACAAGCCCAAAAAGCTGCGCACCTCCTTTTTGCCTTTAGGCCTGGGAAATCCCGCGACGGCTGCTGTCTTCTCGGGGTCCGGTCCAATACCTTGCGCGCTGATGACATGACCCAGGAAATGGAGCTTTTCAAATCCAATATTGCACTTCTCAGGTTTAATCGTCAAGCCGGCCGATTGGATAGCCTGGAGTACTGAACGTAGTCGCTCGACGTGCTGTTCGAAGGTTGCAGAGAAAACGACAACGTCATCCAAGTACACTAAGCAAGACTGCCTTTTGAGACCCGACAGGACACTCATTCGCCGGAATGTTGCTGGCGCGCAACAGAGGCCGAATGGAAGTGCCTTGAACTCGTACAGTCCGTCTGGGGTCACGAAAGCTGTTTTTTCACGATCCCTTTCGTCCACTTCAATTTGCCAATATCCGCTTTTTAAGTCTAATGAGGAGAAAAATTTAGCATGTCGTAACCGGTCCAATGCGTCATCAATACGGGGCAAGGGGTATACATCCCGCTTTGTGACGCTGTTAAGTTTTCGGTAATCGACACAGAATCTCAATGTGTTATCATTTTTTCGGACAAGAGCTACCGGAGATGCCCATGGGCACCTCCGCCCATGGACAGCTCTTGGACGGCTGAATGACATCGTCCTCAAGCATCTCTTCCACTTGTCTCTTTATAACTTCTCGTTCCTTCGGCGATACTCTGTACGGGTGCTGGTACACAGGCCGGGTCACTTCGTCTGTTATGATACGGTGTTTAACCATCTGCGTGCGCCGCACTCTTGACGATGTAGAGAAGCATTCTGCAAAATCATTTATGAGGTCTTCCATGATCTTCTCGGCTGGCAATAGATGTGGTCTGATCGTAACTGCTGCTGCGGCGTCGTGCGTAGTTTTCTCAGCAGGCGGCCCTGACCCCAGGCTACATACGCTTGTCACTGCACTAATACTGTGAAGGAAGGCGATGGCAGTGTTCTTGGCGACATGCTGAAGTTCACTGCCGAAATTTGTCAGCGAAACATTGGCATGCCCGCAACATAAGCGAATGATGCCTCGAGCTACACAGATACCTTTTTTCAGTAGTAGATCAATATTGCCATCCGCTATACCCTCACAATCGACTAATGCTTCGTTCCTTACGCGAACCAGCAAACTGCATCGTGATGGCACAGCGCGGTGTCTACAACGCGCAAGGCAGTGCAGTCCGGATCATCAGCGTCCCTCGTGTCAATGGCCAGATTCGTCGAGAAAGAAACGCTAGCTTTTTGGAGGTCGATTATGGCACCATTTAACTGCAGAAAATCCATTCCGAGTATTACGTCCCTCGAGCATTCCGGAAGTACTATAAATTCGCAGACGTAAGTGACACCTCGAATCAAGATTCTTGCCGTGCATTTTCCCAGAGGTGTAATGAGGTGAGTGCCTGCCGTACGTATTTGCGCTCCACTCCACGGTGTCGGTACCTTTTTGAGCTCCTTTGCGAGTGCGTGGCTTAACACGGAATAACCAGCACCGGTGTCTACTAAAGCATTCGATTCACGCCCGTCCACGGCAATAAGCAAATCTTAAGAAATTCTCTGCGTGCTTATCTTAGTCGTCTCTTTCGGTTCGTCGCTGCTGCGCTGGGCCCTTGACGGAGGATCTTCACTTTGGCGAACGTCAGCGGCCTTGCATCCCCAGGTCGCTGGCTTTAGTTTTCCTGACGCGGGCTTACTGAACGACGCCTTGGTGAACTTGAAGATGGTCGCGGACTAGGCGACCGGTAGCGAGCAGGCGCTGATGACCGTGGCTCGTGTTGGGGACCGGCAGCTTGAAGTCGACTTCTCGTTAGGTAATCTTCGATCTCCTTCGGTCGTTGACCGTTACGGGGGCAAGGCGCGTTGATAGAGAACCCGCGAAGACAAACCCGTCGATATGGGCACCATCTGTAAAGGCGTCTAGCTTCTCCGCAATGGAAGCAGAGTGGCGTCCTGTCGGGCGTGCGCCACACGTAGCTTTTTCGGGGCCTGAACTCTCCCTGGTGAGATGTACTGCGCGGAGCCGGTAGGCGGCGACTCGGAGCGGCGAATGAGGCGTTCTGTAGGGCTGGTTTGTGTAGCATGTCGGCGTATGTTGACACACGACTTTCCTGCAGTGGTTGCTCGAGTGAGACAGGCTGCACATCCGGCTGCGGTTGTAACACGCCGTGCCTAACCTCATCCCGAATGACGGCGGCGTGAGAGGAAACAGTCGGGGCGACTTGTGGTTGCTGCAGTTTCCGAAGCTCTTCCTGCACGATAGATCGGACCAGTTCTCTCAGCGCCTCCGCGTTACTGCCTATGCCAGCGGAAAAGACGTTAACAGGCGCGCCACTGGTGTCACGGTTGTAGTGACGGGCGCCCTGCTGCAATTCCTTTTCTATCGTAGTCACTTCGGTGCGAAACTCTGCAACAGTGCGCGGCGGATTGCGGACCAGTCCCGCAATAAGCTCCTCTTTCAAGCCAAGCAGGAGATGCCGCAACTTCTTGTCTTCCGTCGTGTTTGGATCGGCACGTTTGAACAGACGGCACATGTCCTCAATATACATGCCGACGCTCTCGTTCGTGCGTTGGTTCCTGGCTTGTAGGGCATTTTCCGCCTTAACTCGGCGATCGGTACCGGCATATGCAACAAGCAAATGTCGTCGAAACTCTTCCCATGATGTCATAACGGCCTCGTGATTCTGGTACCACGTCCTTGCCGCATCCCACAACGCGAAGTACACGTGGCGAAGTTTCAGTGCGGTCCCAACCGTTGACGTCTGCGACCCTCTCGAAGTGCTCCGGCCAGTCCTCGAAAAGCCAAATTCTGCTTCTTCACCGAGATTTAGGAGTCAAGCTCTCAACGACGCGGTTGAACGCCGCTTGCAAGCCAACGCCAAGAAGTTGGCGTCTACCACCGACTCGGCGTCCGGCACGCTGACCGACAAGACAGAGCCTCCCGCGTCGCGCGCTGCGGGACGCAACGGCAAGGTTCTCACCAAATGGAAGCCTCGCCCGTTCCCAAGACCGAATCCCGAGGACTACGTAGTAGTCGTAAAACCCCGTGAGAGCATCTCATTGCATGAAGCTTTCTCAGAGAACAGATACGGAACGGCGTTCAAGGCGTACCTCGGGCCCGAGCACGCCGAGTCTTTGACTGTTCTTCCCTCTAGAGAGCAAAATTTGATCGTCATTCACACACCGCATCCCGATGCGGCAGACAAAGTTATCGGGGACTTCGTGGTAAACACCGAGCGGGGGCAAGTCCTGCTGCACGGATACCTGCGACAAGATGGAGGCAACGTCTGCCATGGAGTCATCGCAGTCAGCAATGCCGACACGACGGAGACGCTCCGTGAGAGCGTACGCTGGAGATCAGGCACCATCGTCGAGGTGCGTAAATTTGGCACATCGAACAAGGCGCGTGTAACCTTTGCCGGCAAGGACAAGCCGCGCTTTGTTCACTATGACACAATGCTAATCCCCGTCCAACCTTACTACCGCACGATTCCGGCTTGCGACAAGTGTGGTGTCGTCGTCCATCGAAAGGACACTTGTCCCAACCCAAGACCGGATACTTGTGGCCTTTGTGCACAGCAGGTTCACAGCAGGTGTGAAGGAGGGGGTGCGGGCCCCTCATGAATGTGTACCCGTGTGTTCTGTGTGTGGCGGAGCACATGCCACAAACTCACGTGCATGTACGGCCAAGTACCGTAATCCAAAGATGGCCGCCCAGCAGGGCGGAAAATCCAAAAGTGCGACCAAGAAACGTCGCCAGCTTCAGGCTCCCAGTGAGCCATCATGCAGAGACATCACCAAAACAGACAAGACAGGCACCCCTACCGGAGGAGTCGGGAAGCAGTCGTCGCGCCACCGCCACCTCACGGCGGAACTGGAAAGCAACCGCCAGCGAAACCAAGTGGCGAAGCCGGGTCATGGGCCAAAGCCATCAAAAATGGAAACCAGGTGAGTGGCACGGGTAGGGTTGCCTCCTCGTCCCCCCTGTCCCTCCCTCTTCGGTGCGCAACGCCGAGCAAAATATTATTTCGAACCTTCAGGCACAAATTGAAGCGCTGCAGAAAAGACTAGCAGCAGCCGAGGCAAAACAGGCTCAACTCGTGTCCCCTTCCCCTCTCCCCGCAGCAGAGGCAATGGAAAGTGAGACGGGGGCGCCGGCGACGGACGCGGTAGCTGCCCTCGAGGCTCGTATGAACACCCTTGAGGCCCGTCTGGACAGCCGCATCACCGTCCTCGAAAACCAAATCTCGGCGGCCGTAAATGCCGCGATCGCTAAAATGACAGAGGCCATCCCCACCCTCATAGCCCAGCAAGTCGCCCGTTTCAACAAACGCGCCGGCCCCATTAAGGATGTGTCCGGCCGGCATCTTAAAACATCTCGACGACAGATTGAATTTGCGGATGATGACAGCTGCTCCCTCTCCGGAGTTGAGGACACCCCCCTCCCCGCGAGTGCTGGCTCGGGAGCGCCGCCACCACTACCATCAGTTAACTTCACCGACAATGGCGGGCACCCCTAGACTTCGGCAATCCCCGCGACACAATTCGGCCACCCCCATTCAAATCACCCAGTGGCAATGTCGGGGCTTTAAGGCACGCACCAAGCGCGCCAACCTCCGACTTTTCCTCACAACATTTGAAGTTCTTCCGGCGGTGGTAGCCCTCCTGGAGCCAGGGAGTGCTGCCACGCTCACGAATTATACTACGTTTCAGCAGGACCCCTTATCCTGCATCTGCGTCCACAAAAATTACACGGCAAGCCTAGTTGACCTCGAGCTTAAGCCAGCATTTTCGTATGTGATGGTGACACTTCGTCCGCTACGCAAACAGGACTCGCCACTACACGTGCTAAATATCTATTGCTCGCCGCGATTAGCCAACATAACATTCGCAGAAATCTTTAGCCGCGCCTTAAAGGCTGCGGGCAAGGACCCCCTGGTGATCGTAGGCGACTTTAACGCCCCCAGCACACTTTGGGAGTACGTGCGTGAAGAGAAACGTGGGCGTAAATTGGCGGAACTTATGTCCACGCTGGGCCTAACTCTTCACACTGACCCTGCCTACCCAACTCGCGTGGGTAACTCCGTGACCCGGGACACGTGTCCGGACCTTACCCTCACAAAAAACATTCAGTATGCGGAATGGGTCAACACCGAGGAAACACTTGGAAGCGACCACTGCATGCTCAACACCACAATTCGCACCCATCCCTTGGCAAGACCCTACGGAGAAGCAAAATTACCCGATTGGACTACATTTCGACAACTATACACCAATTCAACCTCCATTGAGCAGCAAGGGTACCACGCTTGGTCCCAGCAATCGGTTTCCGCCCTTCACTCCACAGAAACGCAGGTCCACCTCTCGGAGGCGACTCCGGAGGTCGATAACCACCTCCTTTACCTTTGGGAGGCCCGGCACAGCCTCGTCCGCCGATGGCGCCGGCAAAAACACAATCGACAACTCAAGATTCGCATCGCCGAGCTCACCCAGCGAGCGGCTGAGTACGCGGCCCAGCTCGCCGACTCTAACTGGGTGGACAGATGCAACACGGCCGCTCGACAGATGTCGAGCAGAAGTACCTGGCGCCTCTTCCGCGCCTTGATCGATCCGACCCAAACTCGAACAGAAACACAAAAGCATCTCCAACGAGCGATTCACAGTTTCGATGGAGACACGGCAAAATTGGCATGTGAACTCCGAGACCAATACCTATGCACACAGCAGGGCCCCCGAGGACCCGCGTACTCGTATGCAGGCACCGAGAATGCGGAGCTGGATCAGCCGTTCCAGCTGCATGATCTGAAGGCGGCCCTAGCAAAAATGAGGCGTGGAACAGCACCGGGAAGGGATAAAATCACAGTGAAATTACTTGCCAATCTTCCTGACTCGGCCTACACCGTTCTCCTTGCATACATAAACTCCATTTGGCTCGGGGAAACACCCCTGCCAATTGAGTGGAAAACCGCCCTGGTCACCTTCATACCCAAAGCGGGCAAAGCCATTAACACGGACAACCTCCGCCCCATCTCTCTTACTTCTTGTGTGGGAAAATTAATGGAGACGATGGTACGCGACAGGCTGTCCGGGTTTCTGGAGACCAAAAATGCATTTGCAGACACCATGTTCGGGTTCCGCCCACACCGGTCCGCGCAGGATGTCTTGCTTCAGCTCGGTCGTGAGATCCTCGATCCGGTCGAGCACCCCCTCAATGACAAAGTTGTGCTCGCTTTGGATTTGAAGGGGGCCTTTGACAACGTGACCCACGAAATTATCCTAACACACCTCTCCCAAGTGGATTGTGGCGAAAATACTTTCAACTATATTAAGCAATTCCTAACCGACCGACAATCATACATTCGGATTCAGGACACCGAACATGGCCCTTACCAATTAGGCACGCGAGGGACCCCGCAGGGAGCGGTCCTCTCGCCGCTCCTATTCAATCTGGCTATGATGAGACTCCCCGCTCAACTGGCGAAAGTCGCAGGCATCCAGCATGCGTTGCATGCCGACGACATCACCATATGGGCGTCACACGGCTCGGCAGGAGACATGGAGGCCAACCTGCAGCAAGCGGCGGACATCGTAGACGACTACGCCCTCCGCAGCGGCCTTCAATGCTCCCCATCCAAATCGGAATTCGTGCACATACGCCCCTCACCAAAGTGCACCACCAAAATTGGCATTGCCCTTCATAGCGGGCCCATACCTGAACGCGACGAAATCAGAGTATTGGGGCTCTTTATCCATAAACACCGCAGAGCAGACACAACATTAGCCAAACTACGTAAGGTGGGGGACCAGGTGGGCCGCATGGTCCGCCGGGTTTCCAACAAGCGCGGGGGGCTACGATGCAAGGATGCCTTGCGGCTGGCTCATGCATTCGTAACCAGCCGAGTCCTGTACTCGGCTCCATACCTCCACCTACGCAAGTTCGACGAGAATGTACTCGAAGTCATTCTCCGCAAAATTTACAAGCGCGCCCTCGACCTTCCGGTCAACACCTCCAACCAGCGCCTCCTGGGCCTGGGAATGGTGAACACCTTCAAGGAGCTGCGAGAGGCGCATTTGACGAACCAATACACTAGACTCTCTAACACGCCGTCCGGTCGCCGCCTCCTTGCCCGAATACACATTCACCACTCGATACGCACGGAAGAGCGCGTACAGATTCCGGAAGTCTGGAGTTATGCCCTGCACGTGCGCCCTCTTCCGGCAAACATGACACGAGACGACCACAATGGCCGACGCCACGCGCGGGCAGGAGCCTTGGCTCGTCATTATGGTCACAAACACGGAATATTCTACGTGGACGCGTCCGGCCCGCACCACGGGGGTTGGTACACGGCCGCGGTCGTCCACCAAAACATCGCAGTAAATGGACTCACCTTCCGTGCACACAACATTACACACGCGGAGGAGATCGCCATTGCGCTAGCCGCCGCAGATCAGGACTCGCGAGTCATCATCACCGACTCTAGGGGGGCCTGCCGCAATATCGAACAGGGGTGCATTCCGTACTTAGCTTACAAAATTCTGCAAAA
Source organism: Hyalomma asiaticum (assembly GCA_013339685.2). Taxonomy (NCBI): domain Eukaryota; kingdom Metazoa; phylum Arthropoda; class Arachnida; order Ixodida; family Ixodidae; genus Hyalomma; species Hyalomma asiaticum. Next base: position 54,830 of record JABSTT010005196.1, read on the forward strand.
CAGCAATTACATCGGTGCCCCCGCGCACCGAACGATCATATGGGCACCGGCTCACACGGGCCTCGAGGGCAATGAGGCGGCCGATGCCGCTGCCCGCGCGCTCACTCTCCGGGCACCACCCTCGTACCCTACCGATCCGGACCCCGAACCCAACCCCGCCTACACCTTCAAGGAGATCACACAATTCTATCAATCCGGCCATCAAATTTATCCTAAACCCTTTAAGGGTCTCACGAAGGTGGAGGAGCGAATCCTCCTTCGCCTTTATACCCGAACTCTATTGTGCCCCGCAATAGTAAAACACTTCGACCCCACTTGCACGGGGAAGTGCCCGCACTGTGAGGAAAGTTCTTCTGACATTTTCCACATGGTGTGGGCATGCCAAAAAAACCCAAACTTACCCCCTCTACCCAACCCTTCCCGGGAAGACTGGGAGGCAGCCCTGCACGGCTGCTCTGACCTGACGGCCCAACGGGCCTTGGTCGAGCGGGCCCGGGCCGCGGCCGACGCCAATGGGCTCCCGTAAGAGGGAGCCCACCTAGTGTTTGTACGGGGCGGCCCTCTACGGACCGCTCCGAACTCTTTCTGTAAAAAAATTGTTTAATAAATGTTTTTCAGTCAGTCAGTCTCCGGGCTCCAATAGCTGAGGATCGGGGCTCCGGTCTCTTCCGCGCAGGGGACTTCCAATCATACCCAGCACCTCCACCAGAATGTAGCGGTAGGAGGGTATAAGAACAGATTTATTATGGGCGAAGTTCTGCCCGAAAATAGGGTTGACAAAAATGAGTCGCTAAAAGCGTTCAACACACACTGGCGTCTCTCCTTCGACTGTCCCTTCCAGGCGAACTTCAGCGCTCGTGTCTCTGTCTCGTGCGCGTGCACGAGAGGCACGCGTTGCGCCGCCACCATGGAGAAAGATGGAACGCGAGAAAGCAGACGCTCTTCGTGGCTCGCTTGCTATCACAGACGCGTAGAAGCAGCCTCAGCGTCAATACGACGCTCGCCACCGTGATACCCACTTCAGCCCTGTGACATGGTCCTACTTTGGAAACAATCACGGCCAGTTGGCCTTTGTGAGAAGCTGATGTCACCATATTCAGGCCCCTACCCTGTCTAACGAAAAGTGCATGATGTGACCTACGAGATCGAACCTCTCGACCACACCTCAGCGCGACCTACTTCCGATATAGTCCACGTCGTGCACCTGAAGCGCTATCACTCAAACCTGCCAAGCGCCGAGACGGCGCCTTCGCCGCCGGGGGTCATGCAACGAAGTACTGCGAGAGAGGACGATGGAGACAGCGCCGAGGAAGACGACGTTCGCTGATGTTCACGAGGACGGGGCTCCATCTTGTATGCCTGCAGTCTGCCCATTGTACAACGCATGTAAGTATATATTAACTAGAGCCTTTCTTCCCAGTAACAATATGCTTAGGGATTGTCGAACTTTTTCGTTACACACGAAAGCACGTTGCCAGTGAGAACGTGGTTAGAGGATAGGGGACTATTTGCACCCTGTCGCGCGCACTGTTTACTATGCGCAAAAGCGGAAACAACTGAACACGTGTTTATCGATTGTTGGTGTGGGACATTCTTCTGGGACATATTACAATGTACTCTAAAAAATGATTTTCCACTGAATCCACATGGGATCCATTATCTCCCGGTTCATAATGACGACGACCTGCCTTACGACCTTATTATGCTTCTTGGTTTGCACAGCATATGGCAAACCCGAACTGCCGCTTACAGTGCAGACGTCGTGGTCAAACCTGTACGCGATTATTTTGCGAATCTGTGTCGCGTTTTCTTGAAGTGCTGAAAGGTCAGAATGATGTACGGGAGTGGGCGTCCAGAATAGAACACATGTTACACATGCCGAAGATTTAATATGTGGTTAGCCGACATCAGCTGACGGTTATTTGGTGTGTATTATTGTTGTGATTGCTTTCGTTTTGTTGTGTTTCTTATACTTTGTGAACGCACTTCTCAAGAAGGCAGACAGACAGACAGACATCGAATTTTAATGTGGTCCTGAGGAGCGATTATGAAAGCCCCTCACAGGGGAAGAGCCGCCGCGTGCTGCTCCCACGTCGGGACGGGCAGGCCGTGCTTGACCGCCGCGTCGTGGGCCCTCTGACGGCCCATAGCTGAGCGATGAGGTCGGAGCTCTTATGCGCCTTCTCCCACTCTTCTTCAGTGGTGACGTGTTCGACATCCTGTAACAAAGGGCACCGCCAGGGCATATGTTCTAACGTGCAGAAGGGATCTCCGCACTCCGGACAATTGGGCTTTAATGAGTCCGCGTACCCGCTCACACTGGCTAGGCTGAGATAGGACCCGGTCTGCAACATGCATGTGGAAGACTGAGGCCTGGAGAGCTTGGCGTGGGGCAGGGGATAGACACTCCTGCCCAGCTGATAGTGTTTCGTGATTTCATTGAATGTGTGCAGCGAATCCTGTGGATCCCCGCGTCCGCACCGCGCCCGTGAGCGGCATTTCCCCGGCGCGGTGGGTGAGCTCGCGGGCGCGGGAATGGGCCAGCTCGTTCGCGTTGGGAACGACGGAGGAGACCCGAGGCCCCGTGTGGGCCGGGAACCATGTGATGACGTGGGGGGCGACGCTCCTGCCGCAACGCAGGGCGGCCGCCTCCTTCCAGACCAAAGCCGAAGCGAAGGCCCTGACCGCCGCACCGGAATCCGTGTAGATCTGTGGCCTGCTTCTGTCCAGGAGAGCGACGGCCACAGCGACTTGATCCCGCAGTGCCGGGGACGAGCCCCTCATCGACGCGATGTTGAGGAGATTGCCACTGGGATCACCAATGACCGCCACGAACCAGTCCGACGAACTGTAATGGGCGACGTCGAAGAACGTGACCGATTGAGCATCTTGGCGACCCTAGAAGCGCCTACATTGCCTGCCTACATTGTGTTGCGGGTGCATACTGGGGGGAAGGGTGAGACCGTGATGGCCTCCCGGGCCCCCTTGTCGAGTGCGCATTGCTTTTCCCTTACGGCAGTGGGATTGCAGCCCAGCACCTTCACGATTCGCCTCCTCGCAGCCAAGGAAGACAGCCTGATGACTTGGGCCGGTCTGCTGTGCCTCGACCACTTCGTCGAGGGTGTTGTGCACTCCCATCTGCATAAGCTTCTCCGTGCTCGTTCTCATAGGGACGCCGAGCACCTTTTTAATGCACTTGCGCATCAGGACTTCAAGCTTTGCTCTCTATATCTGTGCCACCGATGTGCAGCGGCCACGTATGTAATGTGGCTCATTAGGAAGGCGTTGTACAACCTTAGGAGGTTATCCTCCCCCAGCCCTCCGCGACTGTTGGAGACCCTAGAGGTGAGCCTGACCATGTTGTCCATTTTGGTGGCGATACGGGCGATCGTCTGCCCGTTGCAACCGTTTGCCGCAATCAGCATACCAAGTAGGCGGATGACTTGCACCCTGGGAATGACCTGGCCGATGTCCGTGCGAATGTAGATGTCGACCTCGCTGAGGGGAACCTGCCCCTTGGGGATGCGGCCCCTCCTGGTCGGCCGACAGAAAAGGAGATGGGACTTGGACGGATAAAGCCGGAGCTCGGTACCCGCCAAAATTTCCTCCGTGCAGTTCAAGGCCTCCTTTAGGGATTCCTGGACTCTGCCGTCACTGCCGCCCTCGCACCACACTGTGATGTCGTCGGCATAAAGAACGTGATTAACGCCGTCGACCAGAGAAACGGGCGGAGAGGCTGTGCATCGCTACGTTGAAAAGAAGTGGCGAGATGACCGACCCCTGAGGAGTGCCCATCGCCCCTAGCTCGAAGGGATCAGATTTCACCTCGTCCACCCTGATAGTAGTACTTCTGCCCCGAAGGAACGAACTGACGAACCGGTGAAACCTGGAACCAAGGCTCGTGTCCGAAAGGGAGTCGAGGATGTGTCTATGCCAAATGGAATCGAAGGCCTTTTCGAGATCCAGTGCCAGGATACCGCTGACGTCCCTGGTGTCCCTATCGATGATCTGATGTTTAATAAGTTTCATAACGTCCTGAGTGGACCGGCACAGACGAAAGCCCACCATGTTGTACGGGAGGAGTTTGTGTTCCTCGACATACCTAGATATCCGGTTGTGAACGACGTGTTCGGGAACCTTTCCCACACACGAAGTGAGCGAGATCGGTCGCAGGTTGCTTAAGCCAGCGGTCCGACCTGGCCTTGGTATCAGAACTGCCGATGCGAGTCGGGGACGACACCCGAGTTCCACACGCGATTGATCCCGTCCGTTAACGTGGCGATGGCCTTTTCACCCAGATTTCGAAGCAGCTTGTTCGAAATAATCTGGCCCAGGGGCCGATCGGCCGTTAAGGTTTAAAAGCGCTTCCCTGACCTCGTTCATAGAGAAAGGAGCGTCAAAGTCCTCCCTCTGGAGGCCTCGGTAAGGGGGGGGGGGTAGTCCGCGTCGCACGAGGGACCCGTGGGTAGATATCTGGCGGCCAACGACCGCAGAATGTCATCCTCTGTGAAGCCCTCCCGTTGGGCTTCGTGCAGAATCCTATTCATAGCTAGTCTCTCATTGGACTTCGAGGCCGATTCTTCTACGAGCTGCTTCAGGAGGTTCCACTTTCCTTCCGTGCCCATTTGTCCGTCGACCGAATTGCGAACCTTGTCCCACTGCTGCTTAACGAGCGCACGGCAGTGCTCGTCAATGGTGCTATTCAGTTCGGCAATCCTCTTGCGTAGTCTACGATTGAGACATTGCCCCTTCCACCTGGCCAGAAGAGCAGCCTGGCCTCCAGGAGGTGGGCTAGACGACTGTCCATACTGTCTACCTTGAGTTCAATGCGGACGGTCTTGGTGACGGACTCGACATCTGTTTTCAATTGTGACAACCATTCGTTAAAGTCTGCATGATACCCCGTCTTGTCCTCTCTAATTTTGCGGAGGAGGTCCCAATCCGTCCCAATCCGTGGTCTTCTCGACGCCTCAAAGGAAGCGGCTAGGACGAAGTGATCGCTGCCCAAGTTCTCATGCAGGTTAGGCCCTGTAGCGAAGAAGCGATAGCCGTAACGGCGGCCGACGTAGGCCGTGCCGTCGTCGCTACTTTATTTAGCTGCAGCGAACAAGGTCCACGGCTGAACGGAGCGGCGGGCTGCAGCGTCGAGTCCGGCCGTGAGCGTGAGCTAGTCATCGAAGCGCCCATTCTAATGGGGGAAGGACGGATCGATCAGGAGTACGAGCGCGTCATCAGCGGCCGCCTGCCAGAGGTCGCCGCCCTTCGCGTTTGACGACGGGTAGCCCCACTCAAGGTGCGGGACATCGAAGTCGTGCGCGACCACCAGTGGCGCGCCCGCAGCCAGCCCCGCAGCCTTTGCCTCGAGGCACGCGAAGCGGTGTCTTCGGTCCCTGGGCGAACTGTATATGTTAGGGATAAAGATGCTGGATTTTAGCCAGGCGTTGGGAATGATTTCGATTAGCGAATGCTCAACCTTGCTGTGGCTCATGCGCATGGATTTTAGGACAAATGAACATGGTTTGGACACAAGAAAGTTAATGCCCCTTTTGCCTTCAGAAAATACAGAGCGAGATTGTAACACTCCAGTGAAACCATCTCCTTGAGAGTTTCCTGTAGCAAAATGACGTGTGGCTTACGCTCACGTGAGCAAACTAACTGTTGCAGGACCGGCTTTTTCGGCAGCAACCCGGCGCAGTTCCACTGCCATATTAGAAATTCGTTATCCTGAAACGCCATGATTGGGGCTTTTGCTTGACCCTTCATGTGGTGAATCACGTCTAAAGCCCCCTACTGCTGAAAGTAGACCAGTGATAACTCCACCTAAGGACACGGGAATTGATTCTCTGTGACCAACCCTAGATTCAATAGTGTTGACTCTGCCATAACCAAAGGAAGAGGCGTGCAGGACACGGACACAAGAAGAGCAGTGAACACCACGAACGCCGACTAACAACTGAAGCACAGCACAGAGGCGAAAAAGAAAGAAGACACACAGCTTATCTGCGCATGCTCGGGATGGTAGCGCCACCTGTCATACTGTTACACGTGCCGTTCTACGCGATAGACAACTGCTAAGACATTCTATCTCCTCTCTGTTTAAGATAATCGACGGTTGACTCACGCATGCACTTCCACTAATACTAATATGCCAGGCCTCAACCAATAAACGCGTATCTTCGTTCATATGCCTGTACAGGATCTCGGTTTTGTCTAACTCGGGCATGCAGCTACAGACCTGGCAGTGCAAGGATAGATTGGACGGCGTCCCACCTGATAGCGACCTTCTGTGTTCAATTAATCTTTGATTAATACAATGCGCGGTTTGTCATAGAAGGTTTGGCATAGAAGAAATGAGCAGATGGAAGGTAAGAAGCGAACAGATATCTGTCCGGTTAAGCACTTAGCCAAGAACAATTTCACCGACTGTCGCATGGGTGTGGTGTATAAGATTCCTTTTAGCTGCGGACGTTTTTATGTAGGACAAACCGCGCGTTGTATTAATCAAAGATTAATTGAACACAGAAGGTCGTTATCAGGTGGGACGCCGTCCAATCTATCCTTGCAGTGCCAGGTCTGTAGCTGCATGCCCGAGTTAGACAAAACCGAGATCCTGTACAGGCATAGGAACGAAGATACGCGTTTATTGGTTGAGGCCTGGCATATTAGTATTAGTGGAAGTGCATGCGTGAGTCAACCGTCGGTTATCTTAAACAGAGAGGAGATAGAATGTCTTAGCAGTTGTCTATCGCGTAGAACGGCACGTGTAACAGCATGACAGGTGGCGCTACCATTCCGAGCATGCGCAGATAAGCTGTGTGTCTTCTTTCTTTTTCGCCTCTGTGCTGTGCTTCAGTTGTTAGTCGGCGTTCGTGGTGTTCACTGCTCTTCTTGTGTCCGTGTCCTGCACGCCTCTTCCTTTGGTTATGGAATGTTACCAACTCGCTCAACTTTCTGTCCTTTTGACTCTGCCCGTGAGAGCAACCATCGCCTCTACTAATGTCATGACAGCGCCTTGGAGGCTCTGTACCGACTCCCTGACCTCCTTCATGGAATTTCTAATCTCGCTTCTGAATTCCTCGAGTTCCCCTTCTTCCTCAACTGATGCCGTGAGGGCCCGCTTTTTGGCGGATCGTGCCGGTGTCGGCGCTTCTGCGGGAACCTCTCTGGGAGCCGGCGCGGACGAACCCGACCCGACCCGACCTGACCCGAACCCGACGAACTCGGCCCTGAGCTGCTCCAACGCTGCTCTGAGCTGCACGTTCTCCTGCTCTAAGTGCGCGATTCTAGCATCGCTCTGCTCTGGCGGTGAACCGTTCGTTACCTTCGGAACCTGCTTGACTCGGTCGGCCCAGTCGGTGTCCTGGATCCTGACTCTCGAGTGAGAGAGCCCCCTGGAGCTGGAGCGCCCTCTGGAATGGCTGCGGTGGCTGACTGGCGTGGCGGAGCGTGCTCTCGTAGACGCCCTGAGCACACTCGGATCACGTGTTCGGCAGCTGGTCGCCACTTGTGGGGAAGGCTCTTTCTCGGCGCGCTTTGGCTATCTCCTCCTGCGACGGACGACGTAGGGAACTTGGAAGCATTGCCTGCAGGCCTTGACCGCTGTGAGATGAGGCCCCCCGGAGAGGGCGCACGTGGGCGAGCACTCGTGTTTTTCCGCGGGGGACGCGATTCCGCATCTCCTGCAAATCGTTTTCTCCGGGGCCCAGCCTCCCGCAGGCGTAGCAAATGTCCGTCTGGCGTCTGTAAAGAGTACAGCGAAACATGCTGGCGCGGCACATGACGTAGTTGGGCACTGTGAGTCCGTCAAAAAGGACGACGATCGTGGTGGTGTCCTTGATGCGCTTGACCTCGTGGGCCTTAGGGTTCCGTGGCTGGACAATCATGTCGCCCAACTGATTGTGGTCGAAGTCGAGGTTGAAGCCTCGCACGATACCTTGACGTAAGTGCGGGCGTTCCTCTCCGTCGGCGTACTCGCAGCAAAGATGTTTTGGACCACGTTGGGGCAGACAATGTCCCGCTCCGTCTCAGCCGGGGCGAGTTGAACGGCCATCGCCAGAGCCTGTGTCACCTTGATCTGACTGATCCTCCGGACGTCAAGCCCACCCCTAGGGCGGACAACGATCCTAAAGTGCTCCCTCCGCAGGCGAGGGAGCCTCGAGGCCGCTGTGAGGCGTTTCTTCACGACGCGGGCGGCGGGGGCGCGGGGCCCGCCGCGGCCGCTGGCACGTTGTGTCGAACTTTACCGGCCGCTGGCGCCGGGCTGGCTCTGCGACCTGCGCCTAGAAATGGCCGTGGTCCATCCGGACTGCAGGCACTTTTCTGGGGTGATGTCCTCCCCCTCAACAGTCACTTGCATGGACATTGTTTGGAGCAGCGGACGCACGGCGGCGTCCGAGAGCTACGCCCGGCCGGGCGTTCCACGGTAAAGTAGGCCTAGCATCCCTGCGACGGGATCGGAAGCAAGAAGTCCGAAACGAGCACCCACCGGCGAAAACTTGCTAGCGGAGCAGGCCTCTGGAAGAATTGTGAGGACTGATCCAACACTTCGCTGAAGATGAGACGTTTTCTCGACCGCAAAGATTTACCGAAGCGAGAGCCGATGTTTGCGCGTCCGCACTAGTCGACGCCCCCTGGCGGTCTCCCCCTGAAGAAGGCAATAAGGAAAAAATAAGCGGCGTTAACGCAGCGGTAGAGTACTGGCCACCTTTCGTCGTGGCGCGGGCTGGAACGAGTTCGATTCCCAGTGTATCAATAGAAGTTTTTTTTTGAATATTTTCGTTGTTGATCATGTTAATTTTACTGCATCATATCTGTTACGGTAGTGACGTACGGGGTAGGGGTGAACCCCTGCATAAAACACTTTCGTGTTAATATCTGTAGATTGTGAAGTGGCATCTACGTGTGAAAAATGCAGTGTTCGTAATGAATAGTGTATTTAATGTGATTAAACCTCAGTTGAAGTCTAGCGTTTGTACTGTACTCTTCTATGTAAATCGTTCTGCTCGTTAGAAAAAACTATCGCTTCAACCTTGCACCGGCCAAGTGACCAACTGGCAGCACTTTTGGATGCAGATGCTCTACTGCTTCTGTGCGGGGGTTTCGGCATTCTGGCCATTCTGTCCGCGTACTTGGTAGCCCAAGTCTCCAGCAGCACAGGACGGGCCTGCGTAACTGTTCTCGTCTTCTACGGTGTCGGAGGTGAGTGGCAAATACCACAGCACACCAAGCTGTCGAGAAGATGCGCCTCGACCTTCAGGATCCTCTTTCCTTCTGTCCTGCTGGCTTTCCTTGTTTTTTTCTTTCGTCTTATTTCCGTCTCCGTTTCTTTCCCGGCACTGTTTGATTGTTACTCTGTTGTTACAAGTGTCTGTTGTTCTTTCCCGGCAATGTTTCATTGTTACTCTGTTGTTACACGTGAATGTTAGTCCAGTGCATTCACGTGGTTCAGGCATGTTCACACCTGCGAAGAGTGATTGAGTACTGTATTACTCAATTACTCTAAACGCAAAATGCATGTATTACTAGCACGTCTTCTCTTAAATTCAGAGTGAACCCAGAAAATTATGGGAGGCCCTTAACACAGTAACATGTAGGAGAATTGTGCACGGAGCGCCGGAAACAATAATGTTGAACGGACAGTCGCCGTGCGGTGTGGCTATAGCAAATGCAACGAACGAGCCTTTCATAAACGCTGCCAAATTCAAGGGTGAAATCTAGGAAAGCGACGCCGTAAGCACGAAACTTCAACGTATACGGAGCTCTGCCTTTCTCCGCCCAACATCTCCAGAGGAAATTCTGACATTCCCACTGAAATTGAAATCTAATGAAGCTACAGGGATGGACGAAATCAGTCCCGAACCTGTTCGATATATTGCCACAATTATCGCTGACGTTTATCACGTATTATTAATCTTGCTCTGACTTCCGTAATATATCCCGAAGAATTAAAGGTTGCGAGGGTAGTTCCTGTACACAAAGGCGGCACGCACGAAAGCCCATCAAACTATAAACCCATTTCCGTCAATCCCGTTTCTTCAAAAATTTTTGATAGTCATATTGGAAAGAATCGCTACATTTTTTGAAATGCACAATGTTATTGCAAAAAGCCAGTACCGTTTTGAAAAGCATAAGTGTACGGAACAAGCACTTTTCTGTATGAAGAACGAAATAATCGAAAACACTGAGAAGAAAAAGTTTCAATAAAACTTGCTGCTGGGCGAGTTGGTTCATACTTGGTAGATAAACTATGAAAGCGCACACACAAAAAACACGGACTCAGGAGACACGGACGAGCGCAAACTTTCAACTAACTTTATTTTTCGTGGTGTCAATATGTAAGCCATACATCACGTGGTCACAACGCCAATCGCAGTTGTCACTGACAAATCACAACAAACCGCGCAAGAATCTCTTTTCACCTTGCAATAAGGAAACCGAAGACTGGCTAACACACGCGTCACGCGTATCAGAGGCTAAGAATACTCCTGGAGGGTGTGGCAAGAAGCACGAAATGCCTTATAGAGCCTGCGCGGTAGGCGTCGTCTATGTGATTCCACTTTCATGTGGCAGGTCTTATGTCGGGCAAACCGGTAGGTGCGTCAACGTTCGTGCAAGGGAACACGAATTATCCATAATTAATAAAGAGAATGCGCATTTACCTGCGCGTGTCCGGCATTGCATGTGCGCACCAAATTTCCGTGCGATTCGAGTTTTGGGCCGTAGCCATGATAGCACGGCACGGGAACTGTTGGAAGCCTTTCATATAGCAACTAGAGGTGACGCGTGTGTTAGCCAGTCTTCGGTTTCCTTATTGCAAGGTGAAAAGAGATTCTTGCGCGGTTTGTTGTGATTTGTCAGTGACAACTGCGATTGGCGTTGTGACCACGTGATGTATGGCTTACATATTGACACGACGAAAAATAAAGTTAGTTGAAAGTTTGTGCTCGTCCGTGTCTCCTGAGTCCGTGTTTTTTGTGTGTGCGCTTCCATAGTTTATCTACCAAGTATGAACCAACTCGCCCAGCAGCAAGTTTTATTGAACCATATTTCTACTACAGTGGGCCCTATCTTCAATGTTTCTGCTTTTTCGTTGTCGTCAGCTATCAACCTTTTGGTAAGCCACATTGTCATGGCAACCTGCCGCGCAAGATTTCTCGGGTTTTGTTTGCGGAAAGGACTGGTACCTGCGGAAGTTCTTGGGCTGCTAGGTTTCGCGTGGCCGTCCCCGGGACATGCAAGACGTGTGTGTCGGATAATACGCGCTGAACTGTGGCGGCAGATTAGGCTTCTTCAGGACTACTTGCGAGTTCTGTGCTACAATAGTGACCCTCCCTGGAAAGCAGAAGTGAATCTCCGTTCATTAAGGACCTTAACTGCCCGCATGGTCGAATTCTGGTGGGGTTCCTACTTGGCCAACGTTCTTAGCCAGCAGAAAAAAGGAGGACAAGGAAAGAGGGGCGTCACAGGTTTTGGTGCTAGGAGAGAATGTGGAACTCCCGAATAATATCTACAGTCTGCTCAAGAAGGGGCCGAAGTTCAGTCTTGAACCAGTCGTCCAGCCTCATGAGTTGTTGGCGTGTAATAGGCGTGTGGCGAACAGGGCGCCACAGGAACAGCATGACCGGTGCCTCCTTGAGGGTGTTGATGCGTTGGTAAGGACTGTCAAATCCAAGAAGGACTTCCAGGGCCGGGCTACGATAGATCTCGTCGTGAAACATTTTAGGGTCAAGGACTTCAGACTGCTTCAAGCCGACAAAGAGGGCGGGTTTGTAGTTTAAGATGCTGGAACCTTCAATGAGAAGGCTAGGAACGCCATTACTAAGAATTTTATTGAAGTCAAAAGTAGTGCTATTCGCGTGAAAGCAAAGGCAGCAAATTTGTGTAAGGAGCTTCGGCTGGAGAAATTGGCCAGAGGCGTTATTGCTTGTAAAGGTAACACACTCAGAGTTTTTTTCACTGCGAAAACGCACAAGCCGGAAGTTCCGTTTCGGACAGTAATAAGTGAAATGGGCTCTTGGCAGCATCTAGTAAGCCAATTCCTGCTCAAAAATTTTAATGAGCTAACAGTCGACGACCCCTTTGGTACCAAGAGCTCTGAGGATATTGTGCGGTTTCTACAGGAGGAAAGGCGTATTGACTATATGTTCTCCGTTGATGTTGAAGATTTATTTTATTCAGTACCTCATGGACAGTTATTTGTAGCGGTACGTGAGTGCATCGAAGCCGGTGGGGTCATTGACTTTCAAAACAGCGCTGGTTTGTCGGTGAATGACTTCATGTCGTTACTTGAATTTTATCTTCGTTCTACATTTGTAACCCATGAGAACCGGTTCTATCTACAGCGTCAAGGGATTTGTATTGGGTCCTGTGTGGCGCCTGCTTTGTGTAATATATTTTTATCAGACGTGGACCGTGCTCTGTCTAGCATCCTATAGGTAACCAATGTTCTTAAAGTTTTTAGATATGTAAACGATTTTTTAATTCTTTTAAAGAAACCCACTGATTTTAATCTTGACAAGTCTGTTCTTTGTATCCTTGACGCGTTTCAGCAGTGCGGAAAGGGTTTCACCTTTACCCATGAAATCCCTTGCAATGACTCCCTGCAATTTTTGGATTTACGGCTTCATTTAGGCACTCACGTTTGTTGGTCTTGCAGCCCACGAGCGCAGAAAGAACTGCTGCCATATGATTCAGCACAGTTGAAATTGGTTAAGCGGGCGATTGTGAAGCTTTTTCTGGGGTCTGCGCTTGCAAAATCATGCCCACATGCTATGCAGGACAGTTTTAATAATCAAGTAAGGCGAGTATTGGAAGCCGGATACCCACGCACGCTCGTTACGGCAGTCGCCGAGGTCCTCCTGCGGGAGACAAAAGCACCCCTTTCCGGCAAGACACCCGGGCCGAAATCCAGGAGCCGCCCGGTAGTGATGCCCTACATGCACCGCACTTCTCATAATCTGAAGAAGGTTGCGGGCAGGCACGATGTGCCGATGGTTTTTTCAGCCCCGCGCAAGCTGGCAAAGCTCTGCCCGATAATATCACAGGCTAAGAATACTCCTGGAGGGTGTGGCAAGAAGCACGAAATGCCTTATGGAGCCTGCGCGGTAGGCGTCGTCTATGAGATTCCACTTTCATGTGGCAGGTCTTATGTCGGGCAAACCGGTAGGTGCGTCAACGTTCGTGCAAGGGAACACGAATTATCCATAATTAATAAAGAGAATGCGCATTTACCTGCGCATGTCCGGCATTGCATGTGCGCACCAAATTTCCGTGCGATTCGAGTTTTGGGCCGTAGCCATGATAGCACGGCACGGGAACTGTTGGAAGCCTTTCATATATCAACTAGAGGTGACGCGTGTGTTAGCCAGTCCTCGGTTTCCTTATTGCAAGGTGAAAAGAGATTCTTGCACGGTTTGTTGTGATTTGTCAGTGACAACTGCGATTGGCGTTGTGACCACGTGATGTATGGCTTACATATTGACACGACGAAAAATAAAGTTAGTGAAAAGTTTGCGCTCGTCCGTGTCTCCTGAGTCCGTGTTTTTTGTGGGTGCGCTTCCATAGTTTATCTACCAAAAAAGTTTACTTTGGGTCTTTTTCTCGGACCTTAGGAGAGCCTTTGACTCCACTGACCACGAGATGTTATAGAAAAGTTAGAAAAATATGGTATCTGGGGAGTATGGGAGTATCAAAACAGCTGATTAGTAACTAAAGGAGCGGAAGCAGAAAGTAAGTCTAGAAACAGTGTCATCTTCATTAATTGCAATTAAACAAAGTGTACCCCAAGGCTCGAAATTAAGCCAACTTCTTTTCCTTGCATATATAAACGACATAGTTTATATTCGGAACTCGCCAGAGATAATTATGTACGCCGACGATACCAATGTATTTTTTGGATCACATGACTTATATGAATTAAAAGAAACGGTGAATAATTACCACAAATCATTATCTGTTTGGCTTAGTCGAAATAGCTTACGGCTGAACGTATCAAAGCAACCTACGTCCTATTCATGCCTGTCAACAAAGACGTTACACACTTGATGACCGTTATGTTTGATGGAGTCATCCTAAACAGAAAAAAAAAACGGAAGAGAAATTTCTGGGAGTAGGGTTCAGTGAGGATTTGTCTTGGAATTGCCACATAAGACACCTCTACAATGAGCCATCAAAAGTCTATTTATTTATTTATACTCTTAGCCAAAGGCCGATACAAGGTGGGGTAATGAAATACACTGCACGCATCCTTGACACAAGCGCTACAAAATGAAGTCAAGAAATACAACACAACTGGTAGTTTTAAACAGGGGACCAATCCAAGAAGTAGGTTAATCTAAGTTTTACACAGTAGTGACCAGCGATTGGCATGGTAACACACTTCATACACTACACTCGACGAACACTGTACCATATACATCAAAATTTCCGACATCGTAGTAAGGTACTTTTCCAACCAACATCACGTATAGTTATAGGAAATTATGTAAAAAAATACATGCAAGGGGACAAACGTGGAGGTAGAAAATACACCGGAGGGGGGGGGGGAGGTGACGACGTAGTGACAAACGTCGTGTTCGACCGGTTGCGTACAGTCCCGCTGGCGTGTCAGAGTGGAAAACTCACGGAGGAGCTCGGCGAATGGTTCTTCCGGCATGGAAGATATGGGCACAATCAGCGATGTGGTTGTTGCAGGTGCGCCGGTAACGGTCAGATGTGTGCCAGTGTTGATAAGACGACGCTGTTTCACGCCGACAAGGAGTCCATAGTGGCGCAGGAAATCAGCTCTGATGAGCGCGCGTCGGACGTCTCAAACCAGGAAAATCCAGCGAAACGCTCGTCGGAGGCCAAGATTGAGCATGACGGAGCGTGATGCGAAAACGAGAATCTTGGTACCGTTGACGGCTGGCAAAAACGACACAGGTGTCGCTTTTCGGTCGGAGCGTTGAGCAGGAATGATGCTTACGTCTGCTCCTGTGTCAACTAGGAAACGTTGTCCAGTGGCTCTGTCTGTGAGGTAGAAGAGGGGACTTCTGTGCTTGGCCGCACCACTAGTCGCCGTCAGAGGTCGACAGATCTGTTTCCCTGCCACGCACATGGGCGCCGGCAGTGACGAGCATCGTTTCCAAAACGCCGATGGTAGTAGCAGACGCCAGGCGTTGGCGACGCGTGACGGCTGGTGGCTGTACGTCTCGGCTTGCTGGAACTTCGGTGGCGTGAAAACCGAGGTGACGCGCGGTGATATTCAGCTGGAGAGACGATGCGTTCGTGACGCTGACACAGGGCATCGAGCAGTGATTTCGCTGTCGAATAAGACGGCAGAGTGTAGAGTGGTTACGATGGCTGCGATGGTTGGGGCGCCGAGTTCTTCAGCGGACAGGAGCTGCTGGATACAAGAACGCTCTGGAACTGCCGAGCGCTGTAGCAGGATCGTCTTGAGATCATCATAGGCGTTCGCAGACAGCTGGGTGCTCAACAGATCCGCTACTTCGTCAATGGCGGTGGGCGAGAGTGCAGCAACAGCATAGTGGAACTTCGTAGCTTGGGAGCAGATACCAGCAACTTGAAACTGTGATTCCCCCTGAAAAAACCACGCCGACGGATGCTGGTCCCAGTACTGAGGAAGGCGGACAGCTATGGCTGAATAGGAGGGCTCACCGCGTTGCTCGGGAAGGTTCTGGTCTCTCGACCATGGAACAGAACTCGTCGTTCTGTTCCATGGTCGTTTCTGCCACGGAAACACATTGCCACAATCACGTCCGGGTCACCAAACTGTGGCGACGAGAGACCTCGCAGACCGACTAAGTCTCGGCCTTACCATGCAGAGAGCAAGCCCGACACGACCGCTGTGATCAAGAGTATTTTAACGACTGAATGGAATGCTAGCGCGCGCAGGACCGTGGAAGCGGCACCTGCCTCGTGCAAGAGCGAGTCTCTCGGTTTTCTTCAACGCGACGCCGATGCCGCTGCCGTTGTATTGATCAGAAATTTGGTCGGGGTCAGTAATTGTACATTTATTATTTCTAATATACCTCACATTCTCCCGAGATGGAGTATGGTGGCGCCCAAATCTCTCTGGCGATTCTTTCATAAACTTTGACAAGGTGTGGGAATGGTAAAGTTATTTTGCGATAAATTGTTTTTCCTTGAGAGTAATTGAAAGTTACGGATCTCATTACGATCTTTGCTTTTTCTTTTCCTTCTACGTTTTAATTTCCTCTTTAACTGCATGATTTCTCGATTCACCCTAGGATTCCGTCCTCTCGCGTTTTTTTTTACTTTTGTCGGGATGTATTTATGCATTCAAATATAAACGATATCTGTAACTTATCCCACAACGTACTGACCTCCCTTGCCCCATCAAACGTCTCCAGTTGCACCTAAAGGTACACTCTTAGACGGGCACTGGATAACGAACTGCGTGGAGGCGGTACGCCTCAACGTCATGGCTAGCATGCTGGCTATAGAAAGCCGAGCGAAAAAAATAGCCGCGATGCTCCCTCCGCGCAGCGGAATGCATGTGCGCATGCGCACTCTTGCGGCCTACAAAAAAAGAGGAACAAAATGGGTGAGGACACGGGGGCGCGATACACGCTCGAAGGTCCGAAGGGCAGTCGTCGCAGGCTTCGCCATTTGTTCTCTTTGTTCTGCGAACGCTGCCTGCGAGCTGTGCAACCCAGTCGGCCGGGTGTGCTGTTTTTTTGCCGCGAGATTCGCCGTGTGGTCTCCTCAGCGAACGCGAAAGGAGTGTTACGCCAAAGCCGCCTGCGAGCTGTGCAACCTAGTCGGCCGCGTGTGCTGTGGCACAAGATTCGCCGTGTGGTCTCCTCAGTGAACGGGAAAGGTGTGTTACGCCGGCAGTACAATACGGGAAGGTTTCGCCATGAATGCTCAAGTGAGCGAGCCGCTCCGCACACCGAGGCAGGCATGGCCCAGTACAGAACACGAATGGTAAGTGATGCAGCTGCATTTCTGTGTTAAGGCCCGTGCATGTGTCGTGCTACACCGCGTGTCGTCTGTAACGCACAATAAAAAGTAAGAAGATGCAGTGTTGGCATTTAGAAGCGATCTACGTGAAAGAAATGTGCGTTTGGAAACAGATGAAAGCAATGCAGTCATTTCACAGGCAGTCGATCGACGGACGCGAGCGCGCATGATAGGCATATTATGCGATATCATTTGCTTGCGATAAAGCTTGAGTGTAGCTGCATGCTTTTGCTGAATATAAAACGAAGCGAAACGGCGCCTCGGTGCTTTACGTGCTCAGCTGCTGACTTCACAGACGGTGGCTCGAACCCGGCTGCGGCGGCGGCATTTTGGTAGAGGCGACGAGCTAGTGGACCGTGTAGTTTTAAATGCACGTTAATGAGAACGATCATGATCGAAATGTCCGCAGTACTACGGCGTGTCTCATATTCACGCCTCATATTCGCATCGTGACTTCGGCACGTAAATCCCCACAAGTTATTACTCAACCGAAAGACTTCGGTTATCACACCGTCATGGGCTTGGTGGCACCCCGACAATACGGTTCATTGACGCACGACGCCTCTTTGCTTTACAGGTGCTTGTGCTCTGCAACTTCCCGGTCTCGTCCTGCGGCTCTTTGGGTACCACAGGAGATGCTGAGGGCGTACCCGCCGTAGGGTGTGTTGACCTACAGAAATGTCCTACCTATCCTGGGGAATTGAATTGCTTACTTGGAAATGCAGCTCCTAGCCAAAGTTTCCTACCATCCAACACCGGTGGCCGGCTGCTCGTTTGCACAGGACGTGAAGGCGTGCAGCCCCTTCGGTACGCTAGCCCAGGAAACCGCCAAACTCCAGCATCACCGCAACGCCCCAAGGCGGGAGCGGAAACGAGCGCCGATGGCTACTGCAGTGTGTCACCCCCTACCGGAAAGCTACCCTGGCCGTCGCTACCCGGATATCCCGTACCAGGCAGCGCATCAACACTGGCATCACCTTTGACGTATAAAGCTCATCACCCCCTCGCTTTCTTCAGTGGGCTTGGTGGCACCCCGACAATGCGGTTCATTGACGCACGACGCCTCTTTGCTTTACAGGTAACGAATCATTATGCTATTCACGCACGTCGTACTAGTTATCCCGCATTCTTGGTGCTGCCAAGCCCAGGCTGCTGTCTTGATATTGCTCGTGATTGTACCTGTATGGAATACATCGTGAAAGCGCTACCACACAACACAGAGGAAGAAGAGGCTCGTCTCTTCTTCCTCTGTTTAATTCGACGAAAAGCCAGCACTGCAGGACACGGACAAGAGAGAACACACGCATACGCACCAACGTCGGACTAACAACCAAAACTTATTGAAGCAACCACGACCTTTTATACATACATGCTGCGCAAGCGCCTGAGCTATGACATGGAGACTAGACTAGCCAGGTGCCGATAAAAAAGCGCCACTCTTTTTCACTGATAGCCACAGAAGGTTCGCTGATGCAAGTCTGGCCATTCGTTTTGATAAAAAACGCCTCGAGCAGTTCGCGTGCAATTCTTGTGCTTCCTCTGCCTAGAATGCTGGTCTGGCGGAATAAAGGCATGCAACCGTCACAATCTTTTACATGGAGAGCTAGATTGCTCCCTGTGCCCGATCTTGCATCGCACGCATGTTCTTTCAACCGTTCATTTAAACACTGGCCCGTCTGGCCAATATAGACCTTACCGCAAGAGGTGGGGATGGAATAAACCACCCCTTCGGTGCACTCGGTAAATACAGTGCGGTGATCAGTTTTTCAGGCAGATCTGCCTCCCCCGCCTGAGATGCGGGCGCAAAGGCCAGAAAGCTTTCGGGGGGCTGAAAACACCAGATCCACACCGAACTTCTGGGACACTCTTTTCAACCTGTGGGACATCTTGTGGAAATACGGCATCACCCCGATTTTCCTTGTCTCACCTGGTGTCCGAACACATGGGTTTCTCATTTTTCTGGCCAGCGTCTCACCTACCGACAGCAGAACTGACGACGGGAACCCTGAAGCTCTCAACCGATCTACCTGCTCCGCCAGACTTTCCTGCATGGCATGCGGGCAACTCTTGTTCAGCGCATTCCTGAAACACAGATTCGCAATGCTCCGTTTAACCAACTTCGAGTGGGCAGAATCGAAAGGCAGGAGTGCCTTTTTAGACCTCGGGGCGTACTTCCAACACACGTGTCTGTCATGTAAAAATGAAATTTCTAAATCTAGAAACCTAATGGTCTTGTCAGATGGAACTTCTTTGGTGAACACCAGGTTCTTAGAGCAGGTGCTAAAAACATTTAAAATCTCATCTGTCACTTGTGAAAGCTGGTCAATAGGTGAATGATTCAATATGATTAAAAAGTCATCTACATATCTATAAACTCTAACGACACGTGTATCACAAAGCTCATGACTTAACACGGAATCAAACTTGGCCAAAAACACAGCACACAGAACTGGCGCAACACTCAACCCGATACAGATACCCTGTTTTTGAACGAGGTACTTGTCTCCGTACTGCACTATGGTGGACCTTAAGTAGACCCCCAGAAGCTCCAGGAACGACCCTAAAGGGATCCCGCACATGTTCTGAAACGGAACAGTCCCACTGCTTTCAATCAGTTCTCGTACAGCTTCCAGCAGCTCATCCTGTGGAATAGAACATGTCCTCGATGTCCACCGAAAATGCAGCGTTTGCACTTGGGAAGTCCCCGCTGAGGTTCTCCACTATGATCGACGAACTCTGTACAGCGAAAGGGTCGTTAGGCACGAGCCCCTTCAAGGCGCGTTGCAAAAAACCCGACACCAGCTTTTGCCATGAAGCCTCTTCAGTGACGATGGCCCTAAAAGGGCAGCCGGGCTTGTGTGTCTTCGCAGTGAAAAAGACCCGCAGGACGTCTTGGCGGCATTTGCGGACCCTCTTTTCAAATACGTCCAGATTAAGTTCACTGATGAGGCGAAGAGCCACTGCCTTTGCTTTGCGTGGTTTGTACGTAGAGAGCTTGAAATTCTTCTCAATTGCTTCCGATGCTTTCAAGTCGAAAGCCGAAGAGGGCATGACGACAAAAGCCCCTTCTTTATCAGCCTGAAGCAGCCTGAGGTGGTTCTGTTCAAAGTGGCCGACGATAGGTCGCAGATCTTTGCCTTTTCTGTTGTTCCCCCCGGTATTCAATAAGCAGTCCACCCCTTCCGAGATGCAACGGGTTCTTTCTTCACTCGGTGCCTTCGCAGCGACCCTATGCACCGTTGCCAGGAGCTCGTGCTTTTGTGCCCGCGGCTCGAGGCTGAACTTCGGTCCGATCTTCAGCAACTTCGATGAATTGCTGAAGATCGGACCGAAGTTCAGCCTCGAGCCGCGGGCACAAAAGCACGAGCTCCTGGCAAAGGTGCATAGGGTCGCTGCGAAGGCACCGAGTGAAGAAAGAATCCGTTGCATCTCGGAAGGGGTGGACTGCTTATTGAATACCTGGGGGAACAACAGAAAAGGCAAAGATCTGCGACCTATCGTCGGCTACTTTGAACAGAACCACCTCAGGCTGCTTCAGGCTGATAAAGAAGGGGCTTTTGTCGTCATGCCCTCTTCGGCTTTCGACTTGAAAGCATCGGAAGCAATTGAGAAGAATTTCAAGCTCTCTACGTACAAACCACGCAAAGCAAAGGCAGTGGCTCTTCGCCTCATCAGTGAACTTAATCTGGACGTATTGGAAAAGGGGGTCCGCAAATGCCGCCAAGACGTCCTGCAGGTCTTTTTCACTGCGAAGACACACAAGCCCGGCTGCCCTTTTAGGGCCATCGTCACTGAAGAGGCTTCATGGCAAAAGCTGGTGTCGGGTTTTTTGCAACGCGCCTTGAAGGGGCTCGTGCCTAACGACCGTTTCGCTGTACAGAGTTCGTCGATAATAGTGGAGAACCTCAGCGGGGACTTCCCAAGTGCAAACGCTGCATTTTCGGTGGACATCGAGGACATGTTCTATTCCACAGGATGAGCTGCTGGAAGCTGTACGAGAACTGATTGAAAGCAGTGGGACTGTTCCGTTTCAGAACATGTGCGGGATCCCTTTAGGGTCGTTCCTGGAGCTTCTGGGGGTCTACTTAAGGTCCACCATAGTGCAGTACGGAGACAAGTACCTCGTTCAAAAACAGGGTATCTGTATCGGGTCGAGTGTTGCGCCAGTTCTGTGTGCTGTGTTTTTGGCCAAGTTTGATTCCGTGTTAAGTCATGAGCTTCGTGATACACGTGTTGTTAGAGTTTATAGATATGTAGATGACTTTTTAATCATTTTGAATCTTTCACCTATTGACCAGCTTTCACAAGTGACAGATGAGATTTTAAATGTTTTTAGCACCTGCTCTAAGAACCTGGTGTTCACCAAAGAAGTTCCATCTGACAAGACCATTAGGTTTCTAGATTTAGAAATTTCATTTTTACATGACAGACACGTGTGTTGGAAGTACGCCCCGAGGTCTAAAAAGGCACTCCTGCCTTTCGATTCTGCCCACTCGAAGTTGGTTAAACGGAGCATTGCGAATCTGTGTTTCAGGAATGCGCTGAACAAGAGTTGCCCGCATGCCATGCAGGAAAGTCTGGCGGAGGAGGTAGATCGGTTGAGAGCTTCAGGGTTCCCGTCGTCAGTTCTGCTGTCGGTAGGGTAGACGCTGGCCAGAAAAATGAGTAAACCATGTGTTCGGACACCAGGTGAGACAAGGAAAATCGGGGTGATGCCGTATTTCCACAAGATGTCCCACAGGTTGAAAAGAGTGTCCCAGAAGTTCGGTGTGGATCTGGTGTTTTCAGCCCCCCGAAAGCTTTCTGGCCTTTGCGCCCGCATCTCAGGCGGGGGAGGCAGATCTGCCTGAAAAACTGATCACCGCACTGTATTTACCGAGTGCACCGAAGGGGTGGTTTATTCCATCCCCACCTCTTGCGGTAAGGTCTATATTGGCCAGACGGGCCAGTGTTTAAATGAACGGTTGAAAGAACATGCGTGCGATGCAAGATCGGGCACAGGGAGCAATCTAGCTCTCCATGTAAAAGATTGTGACGGTTGCGTGCCTTTATTCCGCCAGACCAGCATTCTAGGCAGAGGAAGCACAAGAATTGCATGCGAACTGCTCGAGGCGTTTTTTATCAAAACGAATGGCCACGAACCTTCTGTGGCTATCAGTGAAGAAGAGTGGCGCTTTTTTATCGGCACCTGACTATAGTCTAGTCTCCATGTCATAGCTCAGGCGCTTGCGCAGCATGTATGTATAAAAGCTCGTGGTTGCTTCAATAAATTTTGGTTGTTAGTCCGGCGTTGGTGCGTATGCGTGTGTTCTCTCTTGTCCGTGTCCTGCAGTGCTGGCTTTTCGTCGAATTAATCATGAACCAACCAGCCCAGCTCTTCACTCTCCTTCTTCCTCTGTGTTGTGTGGTAGCGCTTTCACGATGTATTCCATGTCTGAACACCAACTTGCCCAACAGTCCACTCTTTTGTACCTGTATCATTCTGCAAATTCTAGCGCTTTCCGGAGATGTAGAAACTAACCCCGGCCTCAACACACGCTCCCATTCGCCGCAAGCTTCCAGTGATATCATGGCAGCGCTGGAGATAAAGTCAGATCAGGCGTCCCTTCTAAACGAAATGAAGTCTGTTCGAAGCAAACTTTCCCAAAACGATAAGACATTTGATGACATAAAAAAGCGCCTGGCCAAAATTGAAGACGATATCTCCTCTGTGACTTCCGTAAAAAACAAATCAATGACGTAGCTTCTGTCGTAGACAAAAATACGAAAGCCATAGCCAACTTATCATCTAGGCTAAATGAATCGGAAGATAGGGCTCGCCGCTCAAATCTAGTATTTTTTGGTATTGCTGACTCCGAGCGCGAAACATGCAGCAATCAAAAGATAAAGTCATTTAGGTTTGCACTGCCAAGCTGAACATCAGAATAAGTTCCACAGATATTGAACGGGCTCACAGAATTGGCAGCTACCATGCTTCTAGAAACAGACCAGTTATCGTTAAACTGTCTCGTTTCAAGATGAAGCAGCAGATTCTTTCAAATACCAAGCAACTACAAGGCTCAAACTTAAGCGTTTCAGAGGATTACTCACCCAACACCCGGCTAGCACGCAAACAGTTAATCGCGTTTGGAAAGTCCCAGCAAAAGCCGTTTCAACTACGCTACGATAAACTCACCCTTGAACACAAGATTTACAAGTACGATAATGAAGCACATAGCGTCGTATCAACTTCATAGCTACCTGCTATCGCATCTGCGAAACCCAACTTACGCTCTTTATCCTTTCTCTATACTAACATAAGAAGCGTGTTATCGAAGCGCGACGAGCTTCATAATCTGCTCGCGAGCACCGACTCTAAACTTATTGTTCTGACTGAAACATGGCTCAATTCAAGCGTCGAAGACATAGAGCTCAGTTCGATCTTTTCAGATTTCAACATATTCAGACGTGGCCGTGAGGGTAAACGAGGTGGTGGCGTTCTGATAGCTTTCCATCAAAGCCTGTCCTGCAAGATCAATAACATCACTTCACCCCTCCAAATTTTGTTTGTGTTATGTACTAATCTGTACCCTCAAACCCTTATCGATGTATGCTATCGACCACCTGATGCAGATGCCTCTATCTCGGTTCATTTTCACGAAGCTTTGCAAGCAATAACATCACTCTGTCATGCACCTTTGCTTCTCTTTGGTGACTTCAACTTCCCTGATATAACTTGGTCCGAACCCGCCCTGACGCTAGCCAAGAGCAACCCTGAAAGTGCATTTCTCAATACGTGTCTTACTTTCGGACTAACTCAACTTGTATCGAACCCAACACGTATGAACGGGCAATGTTCGAATATACTTGACCTTATTTTATCATCTCATCCTGATAGTGTATCCCCCGTAACTCATTTTCCAGGATTAAGCGATCATTTTGTATTACTTGCTGAACTCGCTTGTCACGTACCCATGAGCAAAAAAGTTAAAAAGAAAATAACGTTATATGATAAAGGTGATTACGACAGCATCAATGCCGTGCTGACTGATTTCTACAGCCAGTATATGACTGAGTTTTCGAAGCGCACCGTAGAATTAAATTGGACGCTTTTTAAGAAAAAACTAATAGAACTCGCGGAAAACTTCATCCCAACCATTATTATAACAGAACGTCCTTCATCCCATGGTTCAACAGCACACTAAAACGTCTAAACAACAAAAAGAAGAGGTTATTTCGCTCAGCCAAACGCTCAAATTGTGCATCTGCTTGGGAGAAATACCGCGGAACGGAGAAGGAGTATAATTTATTGTCCACAAGCGCTAAACGCTCTTTTTATTCAGAAACACTCCCTACCATACTACGCAATAACCCGAAACAGTTTTGGAAACATATTAATCCAAAACCACATAAAGCATTAGCGTTAGTCAATGACCATAATGAGCCTATACCCGACAGCACCGTAGCGCATGCACTCAACACTGTTTTTTCCAGCGTATTCACTTCTGAGCCCTGCACTCACCTTCCTGAATGTCCCTAACTAGACCACCCACCAATGTTCGATATAACGTTAGAAGCAAATGGTATTGCTAAACTAATTGACACGCTTAAATTAACGTCTTCAGCTGGCATTGACGGGATCAACTCTAAATCGCTAACGAATACCAAACACGTCACCAGCATGTTCTTATGTTGTATATTTCAGCAATCTCTGTCATCTCGAGTGGTGCCTCAAGATTGGAAAATAGGCAAGATAATTCCAGTACCGAAAAAAGGCTCATCGTCTTTATAATAACTATCGTCCCATTTCTCTCACCAGTGTCCGCTCCAAACTTATGGAGCATATAATTTATTCTCACGTGCTAAATTTCTTAGCGCCTTGTCATTTCTTCAATCCTAACCAGCACGGTTTTCAAAAGGGTATGTCTTGCGAAACTCAACTCGCTCTTTTCATCCATGACATATCCTCTCATCTCGATCGAAACATACCCGTTGATTCCCTCTTCCTAGACTTTCAGGAGGCATTTGACAAGATTCCTCATAAACGGCTATTCCTAAAACTTTCCCGACAAAATCTGAGCCCCCCTGTTTACAATTGGCTCTCTGACTTCTTATCTAACCGTCAACAATTCGTATACGCTAACCAACACTCCTCTTCCTTGTCTCCTGTTGACTCCGGCGTGCCACAAGGCACTGTTCTGGGGCCGCTGCTTTTTCTAATATACATTAACGATCACAAGGACAGAAAGTTGAGGGAGTTGGTAACAGTCCATAATCAAAAGAAGAGGCGTGCAGGACACGGACACAAGGAGAGCAGTGAACACTACGAACGCCGACTAACAACTGATGCACAGCACAGAGGCGAAAAAGAACGAAGACACACAGCTCATCTTCGCATGCTCGGAATGGTAGCGCCACCTGTCAAACGGTTACAGGTGTCGGTCTTCGCGATAGACAACTCCTAAGGCATGCTATCTCCTCTCTGTTTAAGCTAATCGACGGCTGACTCACACATGCACTTCCACTAATACTGATATGCCAGGCCTCAACCAATAAACGCGTATCTTCGTTCTTTTGCCTGTACAGGATCTCGGTTTTGTCTAACTCGGGCATGCAGCTACAGACCTGGCAGTGCAAGGATAGATTGGACGGCGTCCCACCTGATAACGACCTTCTGTGTTCAATTAATCTTTGATTAATACAACGCGCAGTTTGCCCTACATAAAAACGTCCGCAGCTAAAGGAATCTTATAAACCACACCCATGCGACAGTCGGTGAAATTGTTTTTGGCTAAGTGCTTAACCGGACAGATATCCGTTCGCTTCTTACCTTCCATCTGCTCATTTCTTCTATGCACGGCAGCACAAACCCTTCCTAACTTATTGGGAGCCGTAAACACAACATTAACCCCATATTTACTTCACACTTTCTTAAGCCTGTGCGAAACTGCGTGGATATACGGAATACTCACGACCTTTTTCTTGTTAATGTTACTCTCTGCTACAGCTTTCGTTCCGGTCGAAATCGACTTCTTAAGACGCTCAGCTACTGTGGCTATGGCTAGTCTAGGGTAACCTGCATCTAAGAGGCGCTCCACCTGCGCATTAAAGCTAATGGTCAAACGGTGCACGCACGACTTCGATAGGGCTGACTTTAAACAGGACAAGGCTATTCCGTTTTTTACTACTTTCGAATGCTTGGGTGTAAAGTTTAACAATGGCTTAGATGCTCTAGGGGAATACTGCCAACACACGGCATTCTGCTCAAATGACAACGAGATATCTAAAAATTGTATTACGTTGCCCTCCGGTAGTTCTTTCGTAAACCTTAGACCATCTCCATTAAGTTTACATTGATCGCTTACATAGCTGACGACGGCTTCAAAATCATCCTTACTACAAAGTACCAAGTAATCGTCCGCATACCGAAATACCCTGATGATGCGGTCCCCTAAGGCCCCTTTTAAACGGCCGTCAAACTTGCTCAAATATAGATCACTTAGAATAGGGGCTACCTTTGAACCTATACAAATCCCTGATTTCTGCACAAACACACCTTCTCTTTATCCAACTAATGTTGACGTTAAGTACATGGAAAGAATTTCAAGAAAGGTACCTGTGGAAACTCCGCATCTATCTATGAAACCGGACTCTTGCCCTTGTTCTTGAATACATTCTTTCACGCAATTTAATAAACCTTCATGCGGCAACGAGTAATACAAATCTTCAACATCCATGCTAAACGCTGTGCAGTCGCCAGCATTTTCCTCTGTTAACAACTGAACTAGAGCCTGAGAATTACGTACACGGAAGGGGTCAGAAAAACTTAAGGATGTTAAGCACTTCTGCAAATAGCTAGCTACACAAACTTGCCAAGTCCCTGACTCTGATACAATCGAGCGAAACGGAATTTCTGGCTTATGGGTTTTCGCCGAGAAAAATAATTCTAAAGTGAGCAATTTTGTCTTTTTAACACTGGAAGCTACCTTATCTAGATTATGTTTCAACAGGAGATCGACAGCTCCTTGTTTTACTACGGAAGGTTTCAGTTTCACAGGTCTAAAATTCTTTTCAACAGCTGCTGAGGCTTTATCTGAAAAAGTGCTATTCGGCATTATTACAAAACAACCTTCCTTATCAGATAAAACAGGTCGAAGCTTATGTTCCACAGAGTAATTTACCACCGGTCGGATAGGGTCAGAGGCCTTAACGAGATCGTTCCAATGCTCGATGCTGGCGAAGCAATCTGAAATGCAGCGAGACCGTTCAACTTGCGGAATAACATTAGTTATAGATCGAGGTAAGCTTAAAACGTCAACTTCTTTTAGGTTAGGATGAAAACAGTACTTAGGGCCTAATGCTAGAATGTTCTTGTGGTTCTCGTCCAAAACGGTGTCTCCGAGAATCATTTCACCGACTGTCGCATGGGTGTGGTTTATAAGATTCCTTTTAGCTGCGGACGTTTTTATGTAGGGCAAACTGCGCGTTGTATTAATCAAAGATTAATTGAACGCAGAAGGTCGTTATCAGGTGGGACGCCGTCCAATCTATCCTTACACTGCCAGGTCTGTAGCTGCATGCCCGAGTTAGACAAAACCGAGATCCTGTACAGGCATAAGAACGAAGATACGCGTTTATTGGTTGAGGCCTGGCATATCATTATTAGTGGAAGTGCATGTGTGAGTCAGCCGTCGATTAGCTTAAACAGAGAGGAGATAGAATGCCTTAGGAGTTGTCTATCGCGAAGACCGGCACGTGTAACCGTTTGACAGGTGGCGCTACCATTCCGAGCATGCGCAGATAAGCTGTGTGTCTTCTTTCTTTTTCGCCTCTGTGCTGTGCATCAGTTGTTAGTCGGCGTTCGTAGTGTTCACTGCTCTCCTTGTGTCCGTGTCCTGCACGCCTCTTCTTTTGATTATACATTAACGACTTACCTAGTGGTTGTACTTCTAAAATCCGTTTGTTTGCTGGTGACTGCGTAATTTATCGTCCTATGCTTAACAACGCTGACATCCTCACCCTACAGTCTGACCTTTCTCTCATAGAATCCTGGTGTAACAAATGGCTAATGTCTCTAAACGTAAGCAAAACATCCCTTCTAACTTTTCATCGTCGTCAATCATTCATTTCTACTAAATACACGATAGGTTGCTCGGAAATATACGCAATTTCATCATACAAACATTTTGGTGTTACCTTAAGCAATAACCTTACTTGGTCCGTTCACATCTCTAACATCACAAACTCGGCTAATCGCGCGCTTGGCTATCTGAGTCTTAACCTGCGTCTTGTTCCTCCCCCGGTAAAACTACTAGCATGCTTAACACTTGTTCGACCAATACTTGAGTACGCTTGCTCAGTTTGGGACCCACACCAAACTAACCTCTCATCCGCGATAGAATCCATACAAAATCGGGCGGCTAGGTTTGTTCTTTCAGATTATTCTTATTATACCAGTGTCACCGAACTCAAGTCAAGCCTTCATCTACAAACCCTTGAGCAGCGCCGCCAAACTGCAAGATTGTCTTTTTCATAAGTTCTATCACCTTCTACGTCAACAGGCTAATATCGAACCCTTGGATCGTTCCTCATCCCGTCATGACCACCCAAAAGCAGTTTATCCCCCGGCAGCCCGCAGTACCGCCCACATGAATTCATTCTTCGTGCAGACAGCAAAGGACTGGCATCGTCTTCCTGCCGACGTGGTGCACCACTCTAGCCATTCATACTTCAAGGCATCAATAGAAACCATCATGTACTAGTTATACCCACCCCTCATGTAATACCTCTCACGGGGCACTTGAGGTACTAATAAAATAAATAAAAAAATAAAAATATAATAATTACATTTGTGTCATATTCGCACAGTTATGGTACCTGATTTTTTTAAATCCTCAGTCAGGAAGACGACGTGTGAGCCTCATTACTGCGCACAGCAGCTGTGTTTGATGAAAAAGCATTTGTCCAACGTGGTTAATCGCAAAATGCGTTTTGCTGATATTTACATATTTACAAAAGGCCAACCTCAGTGCCTCCAATAAATTATATCTTTCCCTCTGAGCAGACTGAAAAATGAAATTGTCCATAATCCCACACAATCAACAAAAGCGATTCTCTGGCTTGACCTCAAAAAGGCGTTCGACAGTGTTAAACACACCGACATACTTGAAAGCATACAAGCACTGGGACTGGGCGAGAGAACATATGCCTACGTGCGGAATTTTCTCACTGGTCGACGCGCCCGCATAGCGATCGGCGGTTTAGAATCGCAAGACATAGACTTGGGTTGCACTGGCACACCGCAGGGCTCCATCATCTCGCCCATGCTATTTAAACTCGTGTTCCTCGGATTACCTCGGACACTGGAAGAAATAGAAGGCTTGCACTACAGTCAAAACAAGAGGCGTGCAAGACACGGACACAAGGGGACAAGTGAACAACACGAACGCCGACTAACAACTGATGCAAAGCACAGAGGCGAAAAACAAAGAAGACACAAAGCTTAACTGCGCATGCTCGGAATGGTAGCGCCACCTGTGAAACGGTTACACTTGCCGGTCTACGCGATAGACAACTGCTAAGGCATTATACCGCCTCTCTGTTTAAGCTAATCGACGGCTGACTCACGCACGCACTTCAACTAATACTGATATGCCAGGCCTCGACCATAGGTTTCATAGACAGATGCGGAGCTTTCACAGGTACCTTTCTAGACATTCTTTCCATGTACTTAACGTCAACAATAGTTGGTTACAGAGAAGGCGTGTTTGTGCAGAAATCGGGGATTTGTATAGGTTCAAAGGTCGCCCCTATTCTAAGTGACTTATGCTTGAGCAAGTTTGACTGCCGTTTAAAAGGGGCCTTAGGTGACCACATCATCAGGGTATTTCGGTATCCAGACGGTTACTTGATATTGTGTAGTAAGGATGATTTTGAATCCGTCGTCACCTATGTAAGCGATCAATTCAACCTTAATGGAGATGGTCTAAGGTTTACGAAAGAACTACCGGAGAGAACCGTAATACAATTTTTAGATATCTCTTTGTCATTTGAGCAGAATCACATGTGTTGGCAGTATTCCCCTAGAGCATCTAAGCCGTTGTTAAACTTTCACTCTAAGCATTCGAAAGTAGTAAAAAACGTAATAGCCTTGTCCTGTTTAAAGTCAGCCCTATCGAAGTCGTGCGTGCACCGTTTGACCATTAGCTTTAATGCGCAGGTTGAGCGCCTCTTACATGCAGGTTACTCTAGACTAGCCATAGCCACAGTTGCTGAGCGTCTGAAGAAGTCGATTTCGACCGGAACGAAAGCTGTAGCGGAGAGCAACATTAACAAGAGTCGTGAGTATTCCGTATATCCACGCAGTTTCGCACAGGCTTAAGAAAGTGGGAAGTAGATATGGGGTTAATGTTGTGTTCACGGCTCCCAATAAGTTAGGTAGGGTTTGTGCTGCCGTGCATAGAAGAAATGAGCTGATGGAAGGAAAGAAGCGAACGGATATCTGTCAGGTTAAGGGTATAGCCAAGAAAAATTTTACCGACTGTCACATGGGTGAGGTTTATAAGATTCCTTTGAGCTGCGGACGTTTTTATTTAGCGCAAACTGCACGTGTATTAATCAAAGATTACTTGAACATAGAAGGTCGCTATCAGGTGGAACGCCATCTAATATATCTTTGCACTGCCAGGTCTGTAGCTGCACGCCCGAGTTAGACGAAACCGAGATCCTGCACAGACATAAGAATGAAGAGACGCGTTTATTGGTCGAGGCCTGGCATATCAGTAATAGTGGAAGTTCGTGCGTGAGTCAGCCGTCGATTAGCTTAAACAGAGAGGAGGTAGAATGCCTTTGCAGTTGTCTATCGCGTAGGCCGGCACGTGTAACCGTTTGACAGGTGGCGCTACCATTCCGAGCATGCGCAGATAAGCTGTGTGTCTTTCTTTTTCGCCTCCGTGCTCTGCATCAGTTGTTAGTCGGCGTTCGTGTCGTTCACTTCTCCCCTTGTGTCCGTGTCTTGCACGCCTCTTCTTTTGACTACGGACCCTTACCAACTCGCTCAACTTTGTCCTTTTGCACCACAGCTTGTACGCCGACGACATCACCCTCGGGGTTACCGAGGGGAATCACGGCTACATAGAGCATACTTTGCAGACGGCCGTTGACGCGGTACAGGAGTACCTCCGCGACACTGGCCTCGAATACTCCGCGGCCAAGTCGGAGCTCCTGCTCTACAGACCCTCGCGTCGGGGCCGTAAGCCCAAGACCACCGCTTCTGTAACCGATCACACGGACAAGGACATCACAGTTGTGTCATCAGACGGCGCCATCATCCCGCACGTTCACGAAATTAGGGTACTGGGCTTGCACCTGTCAGCGAATGGCCATAACGGCCAAACCATACGCAGGCTGGAGCGCGCGGTTGATGAAACCATCCGGCTGCTGAGGTGCATCACCAATAGACACAGAGGAATGAAGGAACACAATACGATCCGATTAGTACAGGCATTCATAATTAGCCGCATCATGTACGTGGCCTCCTACCTCAAGTGGCAAGCGACTGAACGAGCACAACTAGACTGTATTCGCAAGGCATCCAAACGCGCCATCGGACTACCTATTACCACGAGTACGGACAAACTTTTCGAACTGGTGTTACACAACACCTTAGACGAGTTAATCGAAGAGCACAACGTCGCGCAGTATGAGCGGCTGGCAAACAGCCGCACCGGCCGACACATCCTCGAAACTCTTGGCATCACCTATCACACGCAGCACGGCGAAAAGGTTGCGATAACCAAACAGATTCGCGAGCGCATCATTGTTCCGCCGTTGCCCAAAAAACATGCATCCCACGCATCACGTTGGCCGGCGAAACAGGCGCGCGTGAGATCTTGGAAAGAAATTTGGGAGCAGTCAGGAAACGCTGTACGTTGACGCGGCCCGTTACGAGCGCCGACGCGGATTCGTGGTCGCTATAACGAACCATAGGGGAACTTGCATTGCGAGCGCCACGATATGCACGGAAGAGTCGGAGCCGGCCGAAGAAGCGGCGATAGCGCTCGCGATAGCCACTACGGACGCCACAGTTATAATAAGCGACTCGCAAGCAGCGATACGTAGCTACGCCAGCGGGCGGATCTCCCGGGAAGCGGCCCGCATCCTCCAAATTCACGTAGGCAACATTTGCTGCAAAAATGACAGTTTCCTCCTATGGACCCCCTACCACACGGACCCACCGCTTGCGGGCAATGAGGCGGCCGACGCCGCGGCTCGAGAACTTACACGCCGAGCCGCGACGACCGCGGACAGTCCTGACGCCCCGCCCAACACGCGGGCGATGCGGGAGTGGACGTGGGGGGATCGCATGACCACGTTCAGAGACATCCCAGAACACTACAGACTGAACAGATGTAAGTACCCACCACCACAAGCCAAACTAAACAAGAAACAGGCGGTCCCCTGGAGACAACTACACTTAGCCTCTGCTACCCAGACATTTATACGTCTGACACGTGTAAAGTGTGCGGAGTCAGAGCGACGCTGCAGCACATGCTGTGGGAATGCACAGGGAGCGCACAGCAGGATCCCCTTCTTGGGAACGGGGTAGACATGGCAGTCTGTGACCGCGGGGCGCGATGGGAGGCGTGCCTGCTCAGCCAAAACCTCGCTCATCAACTCTGGGCCGTCCGGGACGCCGAGGAAGCCGCCCGTGTCCAAGGGCTCGAGGCCGTCACCTAGGCTGGGGTGCTTGTGGCGCTACCGCGACACAATCGCCGGACCTATTTGTGAATTAGTTTTCTCTCTCTCCCTCTATTGAGCTGCATTCAGCACGCAGTCTCAGAAACACATCGTGTTTTGTCCACCACTAAATTTTCACTGTATCGCTTTTCAGTATAAGGTTACATATGCCAGCTGTAGTGATTAGCATAATAAGAAAATGTGATGATGAAGAATTAGTGGAAAATGAGTGAGTGCATCCATCATCAGAAAGCAATGCAGATTTAAAGTGGTCATTAAATGCTTTGGTAACACTGAGATTATCTAAGCATGATTTATAAAAAAAGACAAATGAAGAAAAACAGGTCTGACTTTGTGGACTGACGGCTTTCCAGAACTTTCATGGCTTGTTTTTATGAATGATAGCAAAGGATTATTGAATGAAGCATTGGGTTGTTCACGCAGGTGCCTGATACGACAAATTGACAAATTACGAAATCGTATAATCTGCCGCATGTACCAAAAATTTTTGGGATGGCACTTTACACACTTGGTTCGAATGTGATAAGTATACAACGATTAACAATTTCATAAAAAATGGTTTAAAAACATGTGAACATTGTAATAGTTGGCAGTGCTCGAAAACTCAAAGGTGGATACAAACATCTCGGTTATGGCGTTATCAGATAAGCAAGCAGTGTGCTCAATGCTCAAGACATTTAAAGAAACTGCTGGGTAAGATGTAAAATTCTCCGCCTCGTGTTTCATTATATAATTTTACGGCCTCACATTCCAATTTTCGATTCCCATGACAAAGTGAAATAACTTGTCTGAAAAGTACTGGCTTCTGTGGTGCATTGAATAATGCTATGCAAATGACAGTGATAGGAATTCCTCACTTTATGCCATGTTATTAGTTTGCAGGTGGCAAACTGGAGCCTAACATTACACTGCAGTGTTGTTCACCGTGTTTGTGTCATTCACACTGCTGGGTGATGTTAATTATTGTACTATGGCCTGTGATTCACCTTGCAAAGCTCTCATCGAAGGAATGCTGGCTGCTTGTGTCTGCCTCAGGAATCACAGGAGGAAGCCCTGCAGCGTCTGCGTCTGGCACTGGTGTTGAACCGCATGCTGGCTGAAACCACGTTAGTGATGGGGCACCCACTGCTTCACACTGACTTGATGCGTCCAGACGTGCACATGTGTCAGTTTCCACATCTGCTTCTTTACATGCGTAGGCACTGATGATGGCCTTTGAGGCTGCAAAATTTCCCGCATAATGTTTTGAAAAACTACAGAGCATCCATTTTTGCTATGTTGAACAAAGAATTGGCCATCAGATTAACAGCACACTTTCACATTGTTGGTTGTGTAT
This sequence comes from Hyalomma asiaticum, assembly GCA_013339685.2. Lineage (NCBI taxonomy): Eukaryota > Metazoa > Arthropoda > Arachnida > Ixodida > Ixodidae > Hyalomma > Hyalomma asiaticum. The sequence continues at coordinate 88,887 of JABSTT010005196.1, forward strand.
TGCTGTTTACACCACTGTTTTTCACTTATTTTGGTAACTGAAGTGTTTACACAGGTGTACAGGCCTTGCGGTAGGAGCGCACTGGCCTTTGTGCCACTCAAAGCAGCTAAATCTTGTACCTGTAACTACCAAATTTCAACTTTGCTGTGCTAAAGGTTGTCTCATCCAAAAGTTGTAGCTCGCTCAGGTGGTGTTTTTGCATGGTGTCACTGCCTCCTTATATGGGGTTTCTCTAGCAACTTGCTTGTTATGATGGCTGTCTGAGAGCCAACATTGCGCACAGCAGGAGGACAGCTGCATCTACAGATCTGAACCTGCAAAGTTACGCACTTTGAACTGAGAGCTGCATAGAGCTTTAAGTCATTTTTATCACAAGATCACAGAAAACTTGAGGGCATCTGGTGCTTACTTGACATGACACTTCCATGCCAGCTGCAGATGAATGCACTTTGCTGGACCCAATGCGATGCTGAGACTGTGAATAAAGTGTTTTAGGCAGGGTGTCGGAACGAAATGTTTTTCGTTCCGGTTTTCGTTTCGTTCCGCAGAAAAATGTTCCGTTCCGTTTTCGTTCCGGAACGAAAAATAAACGTTCCGTAACGGTTCATAACGTTATTTTTTTCAATAATAAGAACGAACAAAATACTTAATATTAAAAGTACCTTTTAAAAACAGCAAAAGTTACTGAACTAATACATAAAAATGCGATAATAATTGTTGGGATTTTACGTCATAAGGCCACGGTGTGACTATGAGGGAAGTCGCGAAAAGTTTCGAAGCAAGGACACAACAAAAACTTGGTATTCATTTTTCCTCAAGTTTGAATCCCGAATTTTCGTCAAAGGGGGCACACGATTTTGAGAAGCCGCAGGTCATCAAGTGTACTCGCCGATAAGCGAGGCAGCTGCTCTGACAAAACGAAAGTGAGCGCCGAAAATGCCCTCTCAACGCTGACTTGTGTGGCTGGCACACCAAGGGCCACTTGCGCTAACATGTACAGCTCCGGTTGCCGCTCTTTGCGCTCGTCTCAAAATTTCAACACATAAGCGAGGACAACGCCCTCTCCACGACGGCCTGTGTGAGAGGCACGCGAAACTCCGCTTAAATTTAATACAAACAGCTATGGTTGCCCCTTTCTTGGTTTCCTGCATTATTTCAACGCATCTTTCCTTTGAAACACCTGCCCGAGATGCGTGCTGACGTTGAACCCAGAGTTATGCATCATTGCTCACGTTGCATGACCTCGGTTGTTCCGGATCGTAAAATCTTCCCGTGAACCGAAAAACGATAAAAAATATTTCGTTTTTGCTCCGGAACGAAATAATAAATAACGTTCCGGTTACGTTTTCGTTCCGGTCAAAAATATCGTTTTTTTCGTTTTTCGTTTTCGTTTTTCGTTCCGTTCCGACACTCTGGTTTTAGGTAGAAGGGCATTATAGCTTCTGTGCACCTACTCACCCTCTGTGAACCTCCAGCCTGTGTGTCGCAAGATGGGGCTGTTCTGGTGAAGTAGTGATTATGTTCTTCGTGCACTGGATTACTGGGATATGAAAATATGTATCACTATCATATTAGACCGCTGATCGTGCCAATTGAATGTCACTTCACGTTGCCATAAATGCCTAAATGTGAACTAATGCTTGTGTGTTTAGGATGCCAATCTGCTACACTCAGGTATTTGCCTCCAACGACTGATTGTTTAATTACTACATGAGAATTTAGAGACAAAGTGAACGCGTATGTGTAGACAGGGTTTTCAACTGCTCCCTGTTCCCCGAAATCTTGACACTCTGTATGTACACTACATGCACACATATAAGCACCCACATGCACACACCTGCAGTTGTGCTTGCTGACCAACACGCCTGTATTGGACCACCCAGAGCATGTTTAGCATGATATGAAGCATTACAACAGACAGTGAACTAGTCTAAGCATGTTGTTTGACATTTTATAGCTCCCTGTGCTGAACTGAATGGCAACACTACGTGTGTTACATCATACAGGTTCTATGACCTGCCATGTAATCCAGCTGGCTGATTGATGCAATAGTACAATTTTCAATTTAGTGAATCATTAAAAACATTATGCAACACGTAAAGAAAAAGTGAGTCATTCACTGAATCATAAAGCCTGCAGTAGTGTACATTGTAGTCAGTTTAATTGAAAACATGTCATTGGCCACAATAACGTGGTACAGCTAGTTTTACTTCTGTTTTCTTAGTGAAAGCTCTTGACAAAAATAAAGCATTGAATGCCAATTTGCTTTTTGTGACTTTCTTTAAGAATGCATATTTGGTACTTGCTATCAATTCATGCTTGTTGTGCTTGCACGCACCAGCATTGACCTTTTCACAGAGCTGCAATATTTTCTAAGGTTTACTCGGCTTATATTCCTCATTAACAAATCAAACATTGGTACCTTTATGCGAATAGAATTGTGCCTGATGTAAATGAAACTGAAGCAGAAATTGGCTTTCTGCCTCACTGAACGATTGGTAAGCTCTGAAAACGAATACCTACAAGAGTCACTTCTACTGAGCTACTGTTACGTACGGTGTTGTTTTGTAAGCATAAATACATACATGCTACAGATTTGAATGCTGATTACACCATCCATGCAACAAAATTTGTATCCCAGACTACGTAAAATATTATACCGGGTGTTCAAAGTTAAGCTTTATGATTTTTTTAAAAATTAGGCGCTCGAAGGCACGTGAGAACCACTTGTGCAAATAAGTTAAGCGGCCAGGGGGACAGAAAGTTAGATGATAATTATCGCTGTCAGCAGCCCAATTAACTAAAATTTAATAATTAACTTTTTACTGGCTGCGCTAAGTTGGCATGTTTATATTGAAAAAATGTAGGCACTGGTGTTTGTACACAGTTTCAGTTGGAAGATTTTTTCTAGCACGCCTGTGCTCCGTGATATCCGGCTCCAAAGCTTAATTCTCTTTCGCATGATTACGCATGCAAGAGGGTGAGGGTCCGCGCAAAGCTCCTCCCTAAAGTGACGCATCTGTTGTGTGCGCTGTTTAGTGTGTGAAGAGGGTGGAAGCGTAGGCATAGGTGATAACAGTTACCCTTGCCCATAGAGTTTCCTACTAAAATACTAGAGGGAAAACTGGCGCTGCGATCGTGAAGATGCCATGGGAAGGATGGGTATGACATGGATTTGTCTAGTCTTCGTGCCTGCGGCTTCAAACGTTTTGGTGGATTTGTTTATTCGGGCTTTTTAACTTCAGTGACGCGAGTGACGCTACTACACTTTTTCATTACGCGACGAAGGCAGCGGCTGTTGTGTACGCTTTACTCGCTTTACTGCTAGAGATCATCAGACTGTCGCATGTACCAAAGTCGCTTGCAATGATGAGGTGCTATGCGGTCTTTCGTTGTTGTGTTTGTTGATGGATGGCTACACATATTATTTGCAGCGGTATTTTACCCAACTTTAGAAATATTCGCGCGGCGTCTCGCGAACCTTATCGATGCGGTTTCGCTGCTCTTTTTTTTCCTTTCTTTTGCATCAGATGCGATAGAATCTGTAACCGCAGGGTCGCTTTCACGGCTGACATACAGCCCTTGTCAGAAGGCTGTTCGTATATCTTGTACTACGCCATTTCAATTCGGCTGTCTGATTAATTCAATGCCGACCGAACGCGCCAAGCAGGCGCACAGTTATCGCGCGTAGTAGACGCCCAGTGCGCGATAGGCAGATTCGCCTGCGGATGACGCTCAAAAAGTCAGTTCAGATCAAAGCTCAGGCGCAGCTTACGATGGAGTTTAACGGCACGGTTATTTATTTAACCTCACGTTTTTTTTTCACAAAACCAAGCACCAAGCGATGCTGCGCTCCCACTACGGCCTCGCGCAAGGGCTTGACCCATGCATATAGTTTGTAAAAATACAGTGGAGCACTTGCCCTGCACTAAAAGAAGCGAGCGAAAGCCCGTTTGTTATATTTACAACACACATCTACCTTTTACATACTTGAAAATGTCAGCACGTCACTTAAAAGAGCAAAAATCTTTATTTTAAGTTCGAACACAACTGCATCTGGAACTTAAACCCGTATGGATGCTGCTGAATCTGGGCACGAGCAGAGGAGGCAACATTGCCATATCGCAAAATATTGCTAAATATCTGTGCGTTCAGTATTTTTCTCATCGCGAAAAAGCAACTAGTACCTGCGCAAGTACATAGTTATTCCAAAGTCTTCCGTTTTAGTGCAACATTTTGTCGTAAACGGCCTATATTTTTTAAGTCGAAAAGCCATATGAAGCCAGAAGAACGAAGACTAGGCAAATCCATGTCATACCCATCATTCCCATGCTGGCTCAACCGCCTTGTTTAAAACACCCATAGACACTAGCGCCAGTTTTCCCTCTGGTATTTTAGTAGGAAACTCTATGCCCTTGCCCTCTCGGCCGGCGAAATCAAAATGTGACAGCGTGGTGCGCCATGAGCCTTACGCGTGATCCTGATGAACGCGATAACAGGAGACCATTTCTCGCGATGTTTTTTCATGACTTTAGATCACACGGAGACATGTTGTGAACGCGTTAGCTTGACCGTCCTGTACTAGGGTGCCTCCGGTAGCACAGCGTCTCTGCATTGAAGGTCTACCAAGGAAATCCACGTGCAGTCCTTTCGAGCTAATATGGCTGCCTCTGGCGTGAGGTATTCTACCAAAGAAAAAGTAGACGTGGTGCTTGCAATGGCTGAAATGAATGGCAACGCTTCGTTAGCAATGGAGCTTTACGCGTCTCGCCACACACACCGTCCCCTTCCAACAAGGCCCACTTTCATAAACCTATTTCGACGCTTTTGCACAACAGGCTCTGTCCACCTTCCAAGACGGACCACGAAGGCAATCGTCGATGAAGACTTTGAAATCGACGTTGTCGCGTGCGTAACCTCGATGCCAGAGCTCAGCATCCGACAGATTGCCGATAAGTGCGGTCGCAGCGTCGGAACAGTCACAAATGTTCTAAGAAAGCACAAGTTCCATCCATATCACGTTTACCTTCATCAGGACCAAAATGAGGCGGACTTTGAAAGGCGAGTTGACTTCTGCAATTGGGGCCTCATCAAAACTGATCAAGAAAATGACTTTTTGCACAGAATAAGTTGGACTGATGAAGCTCGGTTTTGCCGAAATGGAAGTGCTAATCTTCACAACGCCCATTATTGGGCACAAGAAAACCCACACTGGCTGAGGCAGCACAAGCATCAAACTCGCTGGAGTGTGAATGTGTGGTGCGGCATACTCGGGGACAGGAAAATCGGACCTCACTTTTTTGAGGAAAACTTGAACGGAAAGATGTACACAGAAGAAATATTAGGTGTTGTCATTGGTGACCTTGTCTGAAGTCTTTCCCTGAATGACCTGCGCCAAGTATGGTTTCAGCACGATGGAGCACCACCACATTTTTCTACCAGGGCGAAGAACTGGTTGGACAGACGTTTTCCACAACAGTGGATTGGCCGCGCAGGAGCGATGTTTTGGCCACCAAGATCTCCTGACCTTTCTCTGCTCGACTTTTTCCTTTGGGGCTACGTTAAAGATCGAGTTTACGTAACAGAGCCTAGCGATGTTAATGACATGAAGGACAGAATAACATCTGCCTGTGCGAGTATTCCTGCAGAAGTAGTGCGCCGAGTCATCGAGTCGACGCGAGAGCGGTTCATGCTTTGCGTTGCTGCCGAAGGCAGGCATTTTGAACACTTTTTGGGGCATTGACGTCTTGAGAGGTGAAGAGTTTCGATGAGATTTGTGCATGACCGAAATAAGCTTATGTAGCATCAGGAAATATGCGTTAGCAAGGATAAACCTGTTTCAGTTATTATTGGTGGAGTTGTTGCTCTTGATTTCAATAAAAGTTGCAGTACTCGGACATCAGCAGTCACGCTATTCGCGTAGCCCAGGCAACGACCACGCACGCTTCTCTAGTCATTATTACGCACGCGCACTGGCATCCAGATTCTCCGCTCGCACCATTATCTCGGCATGGTATCTGTCACTATCGTTAGAGGCTCTGCAGTTGCGTGTTACGACACTGGTTTCAAGGGTTTTTCGATTTTTGATTTCGACGGCCGAGAGGGCAAGGGTAACTGTTATCACATATGCCTACGCTTCCACCCTCTTCACACACTAAACAGCGCACACAACAGATGCGTCACTTTAGGGAGGAGCTTTGCGCGCACCCTCACCCTCTCGCATGCGTAATCATGCGAAAGACAAGTAAACTTTGGAGCCGGATATCTTGGAGCACAGGCATGCTAGAAAAAAGTCTTCCAACTGAAACTGTGTACAAACACCACTGCCTACATTTTTTTCAATATAAACATGCCAACTTACCGCAGCCAGTAAAAAGTTAATTATTAAATTTTAGTTAAATGGGCTGCGGACAGCGATAATTATCATCTAACTTTCTGTCCCACTGGCCGCTTAACTTATTTGCACAAGTGGTTCTCACGTGCCTTCGAGCGCCTAATTTTAAAAAATTCATAAAGCTTAACTTTGAACACCCGGTATACAGTACTTTCTCCTGCGCTTAACTGGCGAGTGTTCCATCGCACTGCTACAAAAGTTAGCTAACAAATAAAGAACGTTAAGTGTGCACTTTTCACTTGCCTGTATGCCAGGAAGAAACAACGTAGGCAGGGCATTTGGCTCCAGATGAAAACGTGTCCTACTGATTCCTTCACCCTGCGCCAGTTCGGGATCGTGAAGGGAGGCACCACGGCGAAGTGTCTCCCGCAATAGTGTAGGTTGTTTCGCTTCTCCGTGGGTGGAAGGCCAATACGCTGCAGCCATGCACACCTCAAGGCGTCATCGCGAGGCAGCATATATCAGGACTTCATGCCTTTCCTGTCGCTGACTTTGCAGCCGACGGCAGCGCAGGGCACCGTTTTAGGGGCGAAGCTCGTTAAAGGGACACTGAACCACTTTTTAAAAAAAACGAGATTATGGTGTCATGATACGTAATTTCGTGCGGCGAACTCGAAAATCAAGTCGAAAATTTGCATAAACCAACGCAAATAGCTTTATTTTGCCGAAAACAAGCAACAGGCGCCGCGGCCCCCATCGCGAGTCTCGCCGCCGCTGTGATTGGTCGAAGCTCCATGACGTCATCGTCAGGAAGGTGACGACAGCTGACTGCGCTCGCCGGCAGGCAATGCCGTGTTTACCTGTTGAAATCGTGTAGTTGCTGTTAGTATGGCGAACTGTGAAAGTCGGAACGAGTTCTCTGTACATCCGTACATGTTCGAGCCGGTCGCTACTGTAAGGGCGTCGACTGAAGCGGCACAGGAAAGCGAGTCCCAACCAGCCACCTCCACCCGCGCCGGAAACATAGACTGGTACATATAAGATGCATGTCAGTGCTTAATTGCACTCTAGTAAACTGTTACAAATGATACGTTCATCCGTGGATATCAAATTCGATAAGAAACAGCAGCATCGGCACTCGCTTTTAGCCGCGTATTGGCACGGTCCGCGCTACGCGCGGGCATCGTGCAGAGACATCAGCTGTTCGTGCTCGCAGTCAGTATCGTAATTCGCAGCGGGCAAGGCGCACGCGAAGAGTCAGTATGCTACCGCGAGGAACAACAACAACAACAAAAAAAAAGCCAGACGAGTGCCGCTCTTGCCGCAATGGTGACATGTGCTCTGAACTGCGCTGAAAAATTGCGCAAGGATAGTTTGGCTCATATATTGCAGTTGTGCTTTTTATAATGCCGTCGCTTTTTCTAAATTCTTCCCAGTACTACAATGATGGTGTGTTAAAATGGAAACGGTATATTAGCTGCGTTAAAAGCATGCGACTGTCGTGTAGAGTAGCTGATTTCGATGCTGCGTGCTGATATCTGTGTATACACGTGTTCTCACCATGGGTGCTCATGCACGCACTGCGTGCAAATGGGGAAAGAGGAGGAGGACTGCTGCTGCTGCCTCGAAATTCGGCAGATTCGCGACCGCAAGAAACAACGGAGGTGCATCACAACAACAAAAAAATTAAAAATGTGTGCCTCGACAAGGACGTGTTAGAAGTGGCCCTGCAGCAGAATGGCACGCCAGCGGAATCCCAGTGACTGCATGAGAGCCGGGCTTCGTACGTAGTCGCTGTCACGAAAGTGCTTGGAGCACAGCACGCTTGATCTCGTCGGTTTGAAGTCCTTTCTTTTAACTGCAGCGGCCCATTTTGCAGCCATCTTCTGATAACGAGGGAACTTGTGAAAAGCGACCTCATCGCGACCGTAAGTGCTGCGGCAGCCATATGCTGCGCAGTAACTCGGCATCGCGAGTCCACTTCAACCTTGCACAAACACAGCTAGTGAATGTCGGATGGCGAAAATCTCTAATCAGAAGAAGAGAACGGTGCAATGGCAAGAAACCCCTACGAACTGGCAGATCTGATGCTTCACTAGACGGCAGATCGCAGCAGAAAAAAGGCACAACCCCGAAGTAAACAAGCTGAGCTGACTGAGCGACGCAGGCGGCCCGGCGGCTCGACCCTGACGATGACGTCACCTCCCCACGTGTCTAGCTCTCCCATGCTCCGCCCCTGCGAGCGCGCGCGCCGGGGGGGCGTTCCCACGATCAAAGTTTGCTCGCTTATAGCGCCGTTGTTTAATCGAACATGGCGAAAAAAACCTCCGTAGGCATGTTGTAAGAGGTCGCGGATACCGAATTCGCAATAAATTCGCGAATTCAAAACCCGTTCAGTGTCCCTTTAAGGCGTGGGTCGTGCGTCCCCGATGTATGTAGTTGTATGTAGCCACCACTCGTTTAGTTCTTGGAATGTCCGCTGGATGGCGGTACTTGTATATGAGCGCTGGAGGTGCCGCTGCTCTCCGATTAGCTGCTGCGCGGGGCTGCGCCGGGAGCGCTCCTCTCATTCTCCTGGATCGTCGCCGTACGCGTCGGATCGCGCTTCATGGACCATGGACGAAGAGAAAAAAATTCCGAACGTTGTGTCCGAAGCGCGGAATCGAACCAGGGACCCCTCGCTTCCGAACGCGCGGCGCTAGCCACTACGCCACGAAGCGCTTTTTTTTTCTTTAATACCGGTCTTTGGTACAATGCTTGTATCAACAAAGGCATACAAAAAAGCAAATTTTCAGGGTGTCACACATAGAAGTCCATCATCGAGTGCTGGCTTAGCCGCATTAAAATTCCGGCAAAGCAGTCAGCGGCTCTACTCTTGAAAGCCACTCAGGGGTTTCCGCATGCGCCTTCTGAGTTTCAACGAACCAATACATACTTTCGCGGAAATAAGCACGTGCAGGCCGCGCGTCCTTATCACAGTGGTAACCTGCCATTCTTGCTCGCCATATACAGTGGAGGCCCATGAGCATGATCAAGTCATAGGGTACCCCGTCCTCGTTATCAATGCTTAAGAACCTTATTCCATACGGGTCTAGGGGGAAATCTTTCTTCATAGTCCTTTGTAAAACGTCCCAAAAGTAAACTCCCTCCCAGCAGTGTAAAAAAACATGGTCTATTGTTTCTGGCTGCTTGCAAATTAGACAGTGTGAACCCCACGGCAAAAATAAACCCTTCCCCTCCAAAAAACTTTTAACGGGCAATGTTCCCGAGTGGAGTTTAAAGAAGAAGGTTTTAGTTCCCGGCTGAACGTGCATTTTCTTAACTCTCTTTAGGACATCTGTGCCAGGACCTCCACTGTACAAGGACCCATACAGAGGCACAGGAAAAACAACATCACACAGCGCGAAATACAGTTCTTTTCTTTTCACAGTGCTCAAGTAGTCTCTTGAAAATCGTGCCATCAGAAATCTAACACTGAATACAATTTCTTTATAGTAACCGCTCAACCATCCACCACACTCTGCAGTTGACACAACGTAGTCGGGTAGCCGTCTGCCAAGCCTCAATTGACACACTGTACGCAAGAAAGGGTCTGTGACATCTCGCAGAAAAAAGAACCAGTTAACCATTTGCCGCAAAAAGAGGTGACTGAGACCAAGGCCCCCTTCTTTAACACGTCGGAACATGTTCGTACGGCTACAGAGTTCCCATTCAGAAGCCCAGACGAAGACGGCAAAAATTCTGTGAAGCTTCTGCACATTTTTCCTCGAACAGTGCAACACTTGCATAACATACCAAAGCTTACTTATCAAAAAAAGGTTGCAAACAGTGGCTCTGGCAAAAATGAATAAGTGTGCCCCTTTCCACTTCCCCGCTTTCTCCCGTGTGTCTTCAATCTGCTTTTTCCAGTACGTATCACTGTCGCGATAGGCATCGAGCGGGACACCTAAATACTTGCCAGTTGTCGTCGCCCAAGCCACGTTTGCAAAATGGTGTGGCTTCGTTGGCCACAGGCCATGCCATAGCCCAAGGCACTTGGACCAGTTAACACCACTCCCCGTGACTTTGCTGAATCTCCGCACAGTTTCGACAGCCTCCGTTATACTGTGTTGATTCCTTGTGAAAATAGCCACATCATCTGCGTATGCTAATAGCTTCACTTCGACTTCTTGTAACCTAAAGCCATTTATGTTGTTGTTTTGCATTATTTTCATGCACAGGGTTTCGATATAAATACAAAATAAGAGAGGGCTAAGGGGGCATCCCTGACGCGCCGAACGTTGCACGTTTATGGGGGCCCCCAAACTCTTATTAACAATCAATCTCGTCGTGCAGTTTCGGTACGCCAAGGCCACTCCCTCGCTAATAACAGAACCAACGTTAGCGTGGTTTAAAACAGCAAACAAAATTTCATGATCAACGCAATCAAAAGCTTTCTCGAGATCAATCTGCAAAATGGCAACCAGACTGTTTGAATGATCACAACATTCAAGTATGCTGCGCGCTGTGTGTATATTCATCAAAATAGTTCGGCCTTTAATCCCGCATGTTTGATGAGACCCAACGATTTCCTGAATCACGGTCTGTAACCTTCGCGCTAGTACTTTCATGAACAGCACATGGACACATGCAGCACGACGACAGTAAACACCCAATATTAACGAAAGACTGCGCGTTTTTAACTCGTTTGTGCTAGCGCGTTACGACCCGTGTAAGAAGCTGGTGTAAGACGCTGGGGCCTCTCCGCCTTTTACTCTCTCAGCAGTCATGTGATGGCGTCGGCAAACGCGGTGCGCGTTCCGGCCTGTGTAAGGGGCTGCGTGAGACGTCTTTACACGATGATCGACTGGGCGAATTGCACGGAAGATGCACGGTTTACCGATGATTCCCTCCGGAGCTTCGCCCACTCATCATCATTCACCCCGTGGATATGCTGCGATTTGTTTTCTTTGCTCGTTACTCCCTGGGTTAGGTGTGCGCGCAGTGCGCGATCGCTTGATGACGCCGACTCCGGCGCAGAGTTTCACATTCGCCAGGTTGAGCCCATCCACAAAAACCGACGGCGAGCTCCGGCACAGCTGTTTAAGCGCGGCCGAAACTGAAAAGTGCATCGCACAGAAGCAGCCGAAAAACCACTGCAGTGGCTGCGCGACAACTCTGAGAGGATATATCCCGTCGGTGAAAGTCCACAGCACAGGTGCATCTTATCACGCAAGCTGAATCTCCCAGCGGCAGCCAAAGGTTACTTGGTTAGGACAGATAACACGTTTCCTAAACGCTGAACGTCGCGTCCGCTGCATCTGATCGTGGGAAACGGGCTTTGTGTGCTGCCTTCGAGTGAAAGTTCGCGATAGTGCCGCGGTGTTACAAAGGGCGCGGCGTCAAAAAGGAACCGCAACATCAACAACCTAGGTGCATTAGAGCGTTCTAGTAGTACATACACGAACGTTATTTTTCTTTATTATTGACGAAACTTACGGGCTTCACACAAACGAAGCACCAACTCCTCAGTGCCAAAAAGATGAGCGAGCGCGCCGAGTAGGGCAGACGACAGTTTTCTTCTACCGGAAATGCGTCAACCTTTACGCGAAGTTGATAGATTTGTTGTTTACTTCGTCTTGTTAATTTCCTTGCAAAAGATATTATACACAGTGACAGCATAACCAAGTTCATTTGATTCAAACATGATTCAAACATCGCTCTTAATTTATGACGGCTACGAGCCAATAGCAGAAATCTGCTCTATTTCGTCATAAAGCACATTAAAAAAGAGTGAGAACCGGCCTTTTTTTGAAGCGAGAGCTCGTGGGTAAGGGACAACTTCGTGCTTGCCCTGTTAACTCTACGCTTCGCGCACGACTGTAGAATTTGGGTGAGCTGTTTATTGCAGCCTACACTGTCGATAGAACGTATTTTTTCGCGAAGTCCGAGAGGTGCTTCAGGACCCCTTTAAGGCCGTTTCACATGACGCAGAAACGCAGTGATTTCGTGTCCGCGACTAGAGCGATCGCGATTTTCTTTCGAAAAAATCGCGATCGCTCTTGTCGCAGCGGGATGCGACGAGCGACGAACATGTTAGAATTTAGTCGCTCTGATCGCAGCGATCCGACCGATCGAAATTGCGCCGAGCAGTTTCTGAGTTTTGTGGCATTCTATTTTGGCCATGGCGGTGGAGTGCGTGTTTTATGATCGGAGTGATCGGCGCCGTGAAATACCGAAACAGGTACGTAGTACTATTAATAGTCACACGTACAGAAAAGAAATAAAACCTCGTGGTTCGGCATTTTTGGCTTCTATGTTTTTATTGATTTGACGTGAGAGCTGTGGGGTATGTGCTCGAACTTTCACTTCGACGTAGTAGAACACACGAACGCATTTTCTTCCGTACGCAGAGGAAGTTTCCGCTGGTTGATGTACTCGTGTGGAGGCGATGCCATCGAATGTGTGCGACTTGCCTTGCCTACACGGGCGTTCTTTTTTTTTTTTTCTTCTCTTTGTGATCACCTGTGGTGACCGCTCAGCGGAGGTGTAGGCACTGCACGTACTTTTTCTCGAGTGCAGTCACACGTGCATTACGGATGAGCTAGCCTACGATAATAACGATTGAGCACGACGTGGTCGCGAGGCATGCGATGGCAGCTGTTGTTTTTTTTGCCCGGGAATGCTCTTGCTCTTCATCCCCATCGAAATGAGGCCGCCGTGACCGGAAATCCTCCTACAACTGACATCCTCCTGCAACTGAAATACGGGAATGTCAACGAAACCAGCGGAACCGCTCTAGCGGAGCTAGCCATTCCTGCAATTGATTTTAAGAAAGCATTCGACAATATCCCACACTTCACCATCTTAGAAAATCTTAGTGAACTCTATGCATACATGCGGGACTTCCTTAAAGACAGGCGGGTCACCATATGTGTACGGGACCTCAAATATGAGCCATCAACGTGGGTGATTTCGGCACCCCCCAAGGGTCTGTTCTTTCTCGACTGCTCCTCAATATCGCCCTCATTCACCTCTCCGAAGCCCTGAAACAAATTTCTGAAGTACGTCATGCCGTATCCATGCAGATGACATCACTATCTGGACCACTACCGGAAATCTGGGCCAAATCGAGGAAGCCCTAAAACGGGCCGGCACCATCATAGAAAAGATAGGGCGCGAGGGTGGTCTGGAGTGTTCCCGTACCAATTCTGAACTTCTTGCATTCAGAAATAGGGCTTCCCGCAGTGCATTCCTCGACCTACGACTAAATGGAACACCAATAAAGAGGTGGAAATTATTCGAATTTTCGGTGTGTACTTCAGCAAACCGGGTAACAACTCATTCGCCATACAGAAACTCAGAACATGCTGTCTTCAGATCTCTCGCATGATTAGCCGGGTGGCCAATTGACAACGAGCTATGAAAGAACATTATGTCCTGCGACTGATCCAGGCATTTGTCATCAATCGCATAACCTATAGTTTCCTTATCTGAGGATCTTGAAAGCAGAAGAGCAAGAAATAGACAGAACTATCCGCATTATCCTCTCAAAAAAACCTCTTAACCTTCCGCCTTGGACACTGACGAAACGCCTACTTCGAATAGGGGCTTCATATTACAGCATCCTAATTATTTAAAGCTGAACACATGAACCAAGTCATGCACCTGACAATCGCTAAAACAGGTTAAAGACTACTCTCTCTCAACTTGACATCTAAGGCCCCCTTCAAAAGAGAGGGAAACAGCGCATACCACCCGAATGGAGACGGGATGTCATCATGAAACCCCTACCTCGCAACATGCACCCACATTTGCACGAAGACAGGCGCAAGGCCCGAGCAAAGGCACGCAACAAATACTCAGGCACCGAAGGTGCCTTATTTGTCGATGTGGGTGGACCAATCGGTGGCAAATACACAGCAACCGTCATTCAAAAGAGAAAAAGAGGTTGATTTTATTCGGCGCAAAATGCAGACGCAAGAAGCAGTAACTGCTCTCATTCTCTGAAACCCTGGATCAATGTTCATTATTACGGACTCACAAGCAGCCTACCGCAACTTCTCCAAAGGCCAGACTGGTCCTATTGCGCATCGCGTCCTCATGCAGTTACTATCCCGACGCTCAGAGGGAGAGTGGGAACAGCTGATACGAATACCCGGGCACTACGGAGTTCGAAGCAACGAGCTCGCTCATGTCTCAGCCTGAGAATTACTCCTCCGGACGTCCGACCCTGGTATATCGCTACCTCTCTCACTTATCCCCATGGAGCCGCTTCTGACATACACTGAAATCCTTCAACACCAAAGATTCGAACGACAGAAACTTCTGCCCCCGGGAACAAACCCCAGTAAAGGATCCCAAGTAGTGTGGCGTCGCCTGAAGACACACTCCTACCCCAACCCATACATATTATCTAAGATAGATCCCGACGCACACAAACCACAGTGCAGGTTCTGCAATGACCAAACAGCCGCCCTGGTACGGGAGTACCCAAGCTCGACTTGATTTGATTTGTGGGCTTTACCGCCCAAAAACCAGCTCTGAGAGACGTCGTAGTGGAGGTCTCCGGAAGTTGCGACAACCTGGGGTTCTTTAACGTGCACTGACATCGCACAGCACACGGGCCTCAACACTTCGCCTCCATCAAAATCCAGCCGCCGCGGCCGCGATACGAGAGTACCCAAGCTCTCAACCCAGGTTGCATGAAACAGAACTTAACAGAGAAGGGTGGGAGGCAGCTCTGTCAAACTCGGATCCGAAGGCCCTCGTGAAACGGGCGAAGACAGCGGCCCGCGCCAATGGGATGCCAGACTAAAGATCCCACTCGCCGACGTTCTCTTTCAAAATATTCGATAAACGTTTTACTCTCTCCCTCTCTCTGATATATTTGAGAATGCTTTCCTTGTACACGCATTTGGCTTCTACAAATACGCAACTTTATAGATTCGTACTGTTTTTGATCATAACTTCTGATGAAATTATAGCACCGTGTAACCTTGTCATGGCATTATAAAGGCAATTTCGGCAAATAAAGTGTGTACATTTGCACACTTAGTTTCATTATTCTGCAATACGTACTGCACACAAATAAAGGTGCAACCAGGAAAGAAACTGTAAGCAGTACATGTACATGAAACTCTCTATTAATATTGTCACGTGGTAGTGACGCATGCAGTACTCAAGGCGATGCACGCAGGACTTAAGCGATGTCAGGCGAACTGTTTATTAGGCGAACTTCTGCCCAGGAAAACAAAGCCAATGACAATGCCCAGCAATACCGACATGAACAGTCGTCGGTCGATGGAAAGACTGACAAGCGGCGTAATGCGTCCGCTTTTATACACGCGTCGTAACGCGTTCACGCATTATCTCTGGAATTCCAGAAGTTACTCAAATGTACACGTCAAGCATGCAAAGTTTCCACAATGGTCGACACTGTTCTAGAAGCGGTACGCAAGATCAACGCGGCCTGCGTTGCGCGTAACAGGAAGTGATAACAGCGCTCCCCGCGAACAATAAAAACGAGTGCGCGTGTCACTGGGAAGCAATAACGGCTTTCCACTTAAATCAAGCCAACCGCACGTGTCTCTACCCCCCTCCGAAAAAGCATCGTCCCGATGCCAAAGACAGAACATAAAAGTGAGAGAACATGCAACAAATTACATGGACAATGCGTCACAGTTAATGAGCGCGCGTAATAAGATTTAAGTCGCACCACGTGTACAACTTCAGGTCGGGCGCGCCGCCGCTGGGATGGTGTTTAGCCATCGGGGACGAACTCATAGTCCAGTTCACCACGACGCCCCGCCACGGTGGTCTAGAGGTTATGGCACTCGGCTGCAGATCCGAAGGTCGCGGGATCGAATCCCGGCCGTGGCGGCTGCATTTCGATGGAGGCGAAATGTTGAGGCCCGTGTGCTGTGCGATGTCAGTGCACGTTAAAGAACCCCAGGTGGTCGAAATTTCCGGAGACCTCCACTACGGCGTCTCTCATAATCAGAGCTGGTTTTGGGACGTTAAACCCCACAAATCAATCAATCAATCAGTTCACCACGACGTCGGACTACGTTGTAGGGTCCAAAGTAGCGCCGCGAGAGCTTCTCACACAATCCCCGTCGTCGTATCGGCGTCCAGACCCACACAAGGTCGCCGGGTTGATATTCGGTGTGGCGTCGTCGAAGGTTGTAGTGGCGCCTGTCGACTGTCTGCTGGCTCTTGATACGCAGGCGGGCTAGCTGTCGAGCTTTTTCGGCGCGATCCAGGTAACTGGCAACGTCGATGGTGCCGACGGGTAGCATGGCGTATGTAGAGAGCGAAAGGTGCGGACCATCACATCTGTTGACCTGCGGTGCGGTGAAGGATGGATGCCGTACACGCTATGGCAGGAAAACACATATATTAAATGGGCACTCTCAAAGCAGACGTACAAATAAGCAACAGACAATGAAGCTCGCGAGCTACAGTCCTAACCTAGCCATGTAAGTCCTAAGCGTGCACGGTTCTAAAAAGAACCCAAGTCGCGTGCATGCGCACAGGCTCACGTCTATGTCGACGTCGGTAGCACGAGGCGTCGATGTGGCGACTTGAGGGACGCGGCGGGAAGGAGAGGTTGCGGAGCTCGAACGCTGGCGGCGGCTCTGGCTCTCGGAAGCAGCACGGAGTGGCGTCGGCCTAGTGCAGGTACGCGCAGAAAGCAAAAACCAGCAGGTAACGGCCACACTGGCCGCCGGGCGCGGTAAAGCAGCAGTCGCCGGCTAACGACGTTCGCAGGAGCCGTCAGGAGGCTGCCCAGCGCTTCAGCCCGGTTAGCCCTCTTCAAACCTCGGCTCCTCGAACGCCGTCGTCTTCTGCCTTCATGGCGGCTGTCCTGCTCGCGGCTTCCTCCTGCTTCCTCTTCTTCGCTGCCGCCCCGCCACGTGCACTTTCTGTTTCTCGCACAACGCGCCGCTCAAGTAGCTGCCTTCGTAGTCCGCCGCGGTGGTGTAGTGGTTACGGTACTCGGCTGCCACCCAAAAAACGCGGGTTCGATCCCGGCCGCGGCGGTCGCATTTTCGATGGAGGCGAAAATGCCAGAGGCCCGTGTACTGTGCGTTGTCAGTGCACGTTAAAGAACCCCAGGTGGTCTAAATTTCCGGAGACCTCCACTACGGCCTTTCTCTCCTCTCTATCTCTTTCACTCCCTTTCCCCTACCCCTACGGACACTTAGCCGTCCTCCCTACATGGGCTGCAGAAATTTGCGTCATTTCCTAACCGAACCACAATCAATCAATCAATCAATCGTCGTTGTTCTTCACCACAGCGTCAAGCGTCGTTGTTGGGCTCCGTCCGCACACAAGCTTGTATGCAGCAAGCTGCGTCGTTTCTTGCGCGGCCGTGTTGCACGCACAGGTCACACACGGAAGTGTGGCGTCCCACGTCTTGCGTTCGAGGACGACGTAAATGGCCAGCATGTCGGCGATGGTCGTATTTAGACGCTCGGTGAGGCCATTCATATGCCGGTGGTAGGTGGTGGTTCGGCGGTGGTTCCTGTGACTGTACCTCAAGATCGCCTGAGTTAGGTCTGCCGCAAAGGCCGTACCTCTGTCAGTGATGAGGACTGCCTTGGCTTCGTGACTCAGGACGATGCCCTCAATAAAGAACTTGGCGACCTCAGCGGCAGTGCCCTTCGGCAAGACCCTTGTTTCGGCATAGTGGTTGAGGCAGTCAGTCGCTACGACCATGCAGTTATTGCCGGAAGTCAACGCCGGGGACGGCCTCAGTAAGTCCATGCCAATTTGCTGGAACGGCCGTCGACGTGGTTCGGCGGGTTGCAGAAGTCCGGCTGGCCTAGTTGTCGGCGTTTTGCGTCGCTGACAGTCTCTGCATGTCTTTACGTGATGGGCGATTTCGGCAGTGAGGCGAGGCCAATAGTACTTCTCTTGTATTCTTGATACTGTGCGGGAAAAACAGAGGTGTCCGGCTGTCGGGTCGTCGTGTAAAGCTTCCAGAACCTTTGGAACCACGAGGAGGTGGTCGGCGCGGAGCGGCGAGAAGTTCTTCAGGAGAGGGTTGTTCCACAGGAGAAACCAACGTTACTAGATTGGCTTCAGTTTGAAAACTGTGAAGCGGAGCGTGTCACCCTTTCGTCTCATGCCGCGTGGTGGCGCTCGCCACACGGTCGATCCAAATAAATAAACGAGGAGAAAAATTACCTCCACCACGATGGAAGGAGCAGAAATATAAGGCTAAATGGGAAGGCCGTTTTAATAACAGAAATGATATCGCCGGCACAGGCCCGATCACAGACCGAGAGGCTAACCCACTACGTCGTCTTCGTCTCACTAGCGATCGTCGTCTTCCTCCCTTAGCACCGTGACAATATGTGTGATTCGGGAAAAGAATTGTTTGTAAAGAAAATAGAAATAAAGCTAGAGCTTGGTGTCCCGGCTACCGCCCCGATGTAAAGGGGACGCTCCTAATATCCATCCATCCATCCATCCATTAAGTCTTCGGGTACGTGTTCTCTTAGGGAAGTGTTTGTAGTACCGAGGGCCTTTGTTCTTCAGATACTGTAACTCTTGTACTACGAGCGGTCATGGTCAAAAAGACCGCAAAGTGTTCATGGTGCGGGGCCGCTGTGAAAATGGAAGTTTGTGCGGAAGAGAAGGCAGAAGAAGCTGACGCAAAATGTAGACAGTGCGAGATCGAG
Source organism: Hyalomma asiaticum (assembly GCA_013339685.2). Classification (NCBI taxonomy): domain Eukaryota; kingdom Metazoa; phylum Arthropoda; class Arachnida; order Ixodida; family Ixodidae; genus Hyalomma; species Hyalomma asiaticum. The sequence continues at coordinate 107,892 of JABSTT010005196.1, forward strand.
GCAAAAATGGGAAATATGATGGCTGCTCAGAGCGGACTTATGGACAGAATCGCTGAGCTTGAAAATGCGTTGGAAAAAGAGCGTGAGAAAACGCAGGCCATGGGGGAGAGGCTTAGGTTAGCTGAGGAGGAACTAGCCATGGTAGTTAAGGTGAACAAAGAAGCAGGCTACAGCGAGAATAGTGCGACGCCGACCTCCAGCGCGGGGGGGCAGCAAGAACAGGGTGTGAAAAACGCAGGTGTAAAGAGCGCGGAGCACAGCTTTCAGGAAGTAGCTTTGCGGGAGGGAGTAGACAATGCAGCAGCTGGCACTCAGGCTAAACACCCAAACAGTAGCCAGGTGCAGGTGACTCCAGCTGGAAAACCTCAGGGGGTTATCATAGCTGGCGATTCCAATTTAGTTCGATGCGCCGAGGCACTCAAAGAGAGGGTGAAAGGCGACAAACGAGTATTCGTACAGCAACTATTGCGCAAGCAACACGGACACACAGGAAGAGTACACAGGACTAGCGCAGACTATCAACTGACCTTTATTCATTGAGGAAAAACATATATATAGTCACGACACGCACCTCACAATCACTGCACATGAGCACAACGGCATTTTGTAATCTATTACATAAAAAATACAGACTTCAACATAAACAATGCGCTATCACATCTTATTCATCAAGTCAATTTCTTTGTCATTTAGTGCTATTGAAGGATGACTGACACATGTGTCTTGAAGTCTAGATATATGCCAAGCTTCCACAATCGCGCAATAGTTGCTGTACGATGTCAAACCAACTAGCCCGCCTGTCCGTTTTAATGGAGTATTCGTAGGGACGTTCCCAGGGCATAGGCTGGGTTCAGTCATGAGGCAAGCAAGAGAAAAGCTCAGGTATGGGGCCCACGGACGCAACCTCGTGATGATTGCGGCGGGGCTAAACGACGTCCTCAACAAAGAATCGTCAGGATTAGCGACGACCTTGGCAAAAGGCGTCGACGACATGCGCCCCATCTCCCCCCAGGTGCAAATAGTAGTGTGCATGGTACCGGAAATACCAGTGCGTGACGGCAACCTCCAAAGAGCGGTTGTGGATGCAAACAAAGAGATATGGTGTACGAGTCGAGAGAAGGGTTTCGAAGTAGTGGAAATAAACAGGGAGGTGCATAGGTGGGGGGGGTTTCCAAAGAGACAGAATTCACTTCGATAGGAGGCTTGGTCATGAGGTGGGTTGGCGGCTTGCAGGACGTGCAGTACCTTTTTTGGGGGGCACGCGGGCCCTTCGGAGTCCGGGGTAGCAAGGAACAAAAGGATCAACCAGGGGGATTTTTGGCCAGGCAGCACTGAGAAATGCCAGAAAAGAGGTAAAAGGAAGAAAAGAGCGAAGGCACGAGTAGCAATTAGTTACATAAACATGCAGGGTGGCAGAAAAAAGGCAGAATGGTTAGAGATTGAGGAACAGTTAAACAAAGAAAAGATAGGCGTTTATGCGGTTACAGAAACACACCTTAGAGACCTGGAAGAGCCACCACATATTGACAGTTATGTTTGGGAAGGGTGCAACAGGATCATATCAGAAAAAAAAGGTGGGGGTGTTGAATGCTTATTCATAGCGGAGCCAAATGGGAGAGAGTAAAACAAACGTGTTCAGAGCACCTCGGGGTTTCGGGTACGGTAGGTGGAAAGAAAACGTGGCTAGGTGTAGCTTACATGTGGACGGAAAATAACTGTAAGGAAAAGAATCTGGAGATAAAGCATTGCATAAACACCGATATTAAAGAATTTGGTCATGGGGCCGAAATCATCCTCCTAGGGGATATGAATGCCCACATCCACGACCTTGACGGATATACAGACACCAATGGGATGTTATTGCTCGATCTTTGCGAGCACCATAGCCTCGTGATAGTTAACACAGGGCCCAAGTGTGATGGACAGATCACGTGGGAGGTCATAAACAGACAATCGAACATTGATTATTGTCTTATGACGGAAGGAATCTATGAAAATCTGAGAGAAATGAGAATAGACGAGGACGGGATGAACAGCTTGGGTAGTGATCATAAACCCATGACATTACAACTGGGATATAAAACTGAAGATAATAACGTAGAGTCGAAGTTTGGCAGCTCGTATTTAAATGACAAACAAATAAAAAATATAGCCGCAAGAGTAGAGGGAGAAGTAGGCAAAATACGAGGCAAGGACTGGGGGTATAGTGAGCTAGTTCATGCAATGACGAAAGAAATAAGTAAAGAGAAGAGAACTGTTTGCTGGAAAGGAAAGAGAACGCCAAAAAGATGGTGGAACAGGGAAATCCGGGAAGCGATCGAAAAGCGACGTAAAGCATCAAGGGAGCACAGGCAGGCAAAAAGGGAGAAGCGGCCGCAAGTGGAAGTCATGGAAAGATGGGAAATATATTTAGAGAAAAAATCTATTGTACAGAAATTGGTCGAGGCAAAAATTAAAGGCGAAAGCGAACGCTGGGTGACAGAAATCCATGAGAAAAAGAAGGGCGCGCCTAGGATATTTTGGAACCACATAAAAGCGCTAGGTAAAAAGTCTGCCACATTGCAACAGCATATTGTTGAGGAAAGAGGAAATCAATTGGAAGGGTACGAAGCGTTGGGTTACATCCAGAAGGTAACAGCCGGTTCGTTTAAAAAGATGGTCCAAGAAATTCCCCCAGCGGATAAAATCATGACGGGGAGCGAAACTAAGGAAGAGCTAGAACTTGAGAATTTCAACTGGAAAAAGGCCGAAGGAAAAATTCCAAAGCGCACTGCTCTGGGTTTAGATGGGGTCCCCGTTTGCCTCATTAACGAATTAGGACAGAACACTAAAGAAGCATTATTGAAAGCCGTAGAAAAATGCTTACAGAAGAGGCAAATACCGGACAGTTGGCGAAAAAGGAGAATGAACTTAATCTATAAAGGCAAGGGGGAAAAGAATAACATTCGCTCGTATAGACCTCTAAACATTACATCGATACCATGCCGGATGGCTATGCAAGCAGTAAGATTAAAAATAGAAGCTTTGGCACAACGTAACAATATTTTGGGAGAACTTCAGAAAGGATTTCGAGTAGACAGGCGTTTAGACGATAACTTATTTGTTCTTACGCAGTGTATAGAAATATCTAAAATAGAAAGGAGGCCGTTGTATGTGGCTTTTCTAGACATCACTTGAGCGTATGACAATGTTAATCAGGAAACATTGGGAAATTTTGGAAGGAATGGGCATAGGCGACGATAGTGTACAGCTTTTGAGGGAAATATATCGAGAAAATACAGTTTGCATAGAATGGGAACGAATCAGTAGCAGAGAGAACGTTGATATTAGCAAGGGGCTGAGACAGGGATGTCCTTTGTCGCCGCTGTTATTCATGCTGTAGATGGTTAGAATGGAAAAAGCGCTAGGAGATAGCAACATTGGTTTTAATCTCTCACACAAATAGGGCGGCGTGATGATTGAGCAGATGCTTCCGGGTTTATTTTATGCTGATGATATTGTCTTATTCGCGGACAGTCGAGATGATATACAACGGCTGCTGAATATATGCGGGTACGAAGGCGAGGCTCTAGGACTAGGATTTAGTGTAACAAAATGCGGACTGATGGTATTCAATGATCCCAACGACCAGGCGGTATCCATACAGGGCCAAGAATACCGAGAGTAAGCGAATACAAGTACTTTGGCGTATGGGTAAATGAGGGTGATAGATGCATGAAGGTACACGAAAAAGCCTTGGCAGCAAAGGGAAAGAGGAACGCAGCAATAATGAAGCACAGAGCGTTATGGGGACACAATAGGTACGAGGTGCTTAGGGGTCTGTGGAAAGGGGTAATGGTACCGGGGCTTACATTTGGGAACTCAGTGGTGTGCATGACGCCAGAGATACAATCAGAAATGGATGTGAATCAAAGAACTGTGGGACGCCTCGCGTTGGGTGCCCACGGGAAAACGACAAACAAGGCTGTAAAGGGCGATATGGGATGGGCGAGTTTTGAGGCAAGGGAAGCGCAGAGCAAAATAAGGTTTGAAGAGAGGCTAAGGAATATGAAAGAGAGTAGGTGGGCAGTGAAGGTGCTCCGCTATTTATATAGAAAGAGCGTTAACACGCAGTGGAGAAAGAGAACTAGGAGGCTCACCAGTAAATATACGGCTCTAAGAGAACTGACAACAAAGTGCGTAAAGGGAAAAGTCAGAGAGGCGGAGCAGATTTACTGGAGGGCAGCGATGGAAAAAAACCGACTCTGAATAACTACCGAGAGGGCAAAAACGAAATAAAGAGGGGGGCTTTTTATGATAATTCAAGAGGAAGCGCTTTATTGTTTCAAGCGAGATCGGGCTGCCTTAGAACGTGTATTTATAAAGCGAAATTCGGCAAGGAAGAAGAAAAATGCACATGCTGTGAGGAGGATAGGGAAACAACGGAGCATGTTCTGATTGAATGTGGAAATATCCACCCAGGTGTACGTTTGGGCACCACCCTACAGGAAGCCTTGGGTTTTAGGGCGAACAACGGGAAGCTGAACATAGCCGCGATTGAAATAAGTAAGAGACGGTTAGAATACTGGTGGCAGAAGACTAGAGAGAACGGACAACAATAATTATAGGGGAAAATATGGACTTTCTGCCATAAGGGGCAGGGAACTGGGCTATGAATTTCCGTTTTTGCTATAGTATGATCGATTTGATTGAAGTAAGTTTAAAGGCATGAGGAAAATTTAAAGAGAGAGAAAAAAAAGGTTTTTAAATCTTCTTACAAGCCTGGTGGCGCACATGTCACCGCCCCGTTACAAAGGGGACGCTCATAGCATCCATCCATCCATCCATCCATCCCGACACCGCCGAATCGTGAAAGTGTTTACGTATGCCCTTGTTGGAGTGTGTAGTGCTGTGCGCTTTCTTAGTCCACGCTACATCAGTTGTCGGATGTTATCGGTCACGTAGCGCTGTGTCAAATAGAAATGCCTCGTTGCTTCGTGACCGGTTGTAAAAGAGGTTACGATTTTGAAGAACCTGCCGGGAAGCGGCATTTTTTTCGGGCGCCTTGCTATGATGCACGTCTTCACATGTGGGAGCGTGCCATCAATCAATCAATCAATCAATCAATCAATCAATCAATCAATCAATCGATCATGTTTTATTTCATGTTCTCTTGTTACATGAAGATACACAACACTGGTTAGACCCATAGCCACTGGTTAGTAGGGGGTCTAAATAAATATGTATATAAATGAAGAGATTGTGTTAACAAAGCAGATATTTTACAAGTACACTTCAATCATAAGAAGAAAAAAAAACGGAGCAGAATATAAAAAGGAAACATATTTGTGATTGCAGTGTCATGCAACATGTTGCATGCATACAACGGATTCTATCTATGCTATACATGAAGTGTAAAGAGAGAAAACTACATAAACAATGAGAAGTATGATTCTGCTAGACATATAATCAATTTATAACGAAGCAGAGATTACAAGAAAGTGTGTGCTAGTGTCCCTGTTCATTTTTCTGAAGAAAGTATTTCTTAAACGCCCAGGAAAAACTTTTGCTTTCTTTTATTTGACACGGTATATCATTCCAGATCTTAACTCCAGCAAATTGTAGTAATCGTTTTCCATAAACATTGTTAGTAGGCGGAAGATTGAAATTATGTAATGTGGCGCGTCTGGTAAGGCGGGAAGAGGATGAAAATACTGATATATGAAAGGGCAGGTTATAAGAAATGACTTTATGGACGTTAAGTGCAATTTTTCGCTGTCGTAAGTTATCGAATGGTATGATTTCCGTATTATGAAACAATGGCGCGCTGTGTTCATCATATCTAGCATTGTTTATTAGTCGAAGTGCTCGCTTTCTTAGTATATGTAAGGGTTCTAGATATGTTTTAAAAGTCCATTCCTATGGATCTACGCAGTATGATAGGTGACAATGAGAAAAAGCGAAATAGAGAATTCCGAGAATGCTACTTTTAAAATAATTTCTAGTAGTTAATAACGTACTGCATCCATATCCTAGTTTAGAGCATACAGAGTTAAAATGGCTTTACAAGTTTAAATGGCTATCGAAAATTACACCCAGATATTTGAAATCCTTCGTCTGCTCAAGCACGCAGTCATTTATTGTAATGCAAATTGACTCACTACTTATACCTCGATAACGCGAGAGGAAAATAGTGTATTTAGTTTTCTTAGCATTAAGTGTCAGTTTGTTCGCTGAAAACCACTGACAAATATTTTTTAGCTTTGTGTTACTTTTATGCTCTAGATCCCTCATATTGTCGGCAGTAACAATAACGGCTGTATCATCAGCGTACATTAGCATCTCCGCCGATGTCAATATTGCTACGGCATATACGTGAATACAAGTCATTTCATGGTGTGGCCGGGGAAGACGACGACGAAGCGACCATCTAACGCGGCTGCTCTTGTTGTGCACAGTTACGGCAGTGCTTGTAAATACAGTTGTACATAGCCTTGTTTGTGCGTAACACCGTGGTGGAGGTGCGCGATCCTTGGCCTCGCCACGGACCTTCGCAGCAACCGCTTTCTTAAAGCTCCCAAGATGGCTTCTGACGAAACGCCGCCACCACCCGCTAATCCATCTGCGACAACCTACGTCACCGTTACAACACCACGAGATCCCGCGTGTTCTCAGGCCGCGAAGGTGCAGACGTGGAGGACTGGCTTACGCGGTACGAACGTGTAAGCGCCACTAACAGGTGGGATCCCACTCTCCAGCTTGCAAATGTACTGTTCTTTCTCGACGGACCACCGCGAGCGTGGTTCCAAACTCACGAAGCCGACATCATAAGCTGGGACGGCTTCAAGCAGAAACTGCGCGACATGTTTGGGAACCCATATGGTCAGCAGCTGGCTGCTAAAAAGGAACTGTCCGCGCGGGTCCAAACGTCTACTGAACCTTACATTGCCTCCATTCTAGACATCTTGGCTCTATGTCACAAGGCCGACGTCAACACGTCGGACGCAGATAAGGTAGCTCAGATTCTGAAAGGCATCGCTGACGATGCATTCAATCTGCTCGTCTTCACCAATGTCACCACTGTTGACGACGTCACGAAAGAATGCCGTCGTTTGGAACAAGCCAAAAGCCGACGAATCGTCCATCATTTCGTCCGCTTGCCGAACACCGCAGCGCCGTCGTCTTGTGAGGGTGTTTCTCACGTGTCCGCTAACTATGACAACGTTACACGCATTGTACGGCGTGAGATAGAGGCCGCCTGTCCTAGTACTGCCGAAGTCAAGACCTTCTCGGAACCTGTAGTTCCGGTTTCGCTAGTACAAGCCGTCGTTCGCGAGGAGATTGACAACATGGGCATTCATGCGGTGTCTTTTCCACCACGCTCCGATGTCTGCCCCAACCTTGCGACCCCATCCCGTCCCGTATCAACCTTCGCCCCTCCCCGGTTTAGGAACGCAGCTGAATGGCGAACTGCTGACGACAAGCCTATTTGCTTTCACTGTCACCGCGTCGGACACATTTCCCGCTACTGCCGTAGCCGCTGTACTACATCCTGGAATTCTTTTGCCCCTTATTATGCACCAACACGCCGTCCTCACAGGTACCCATCTAGCCCACAACACGTCGCCCCTGAAGAATTCCCTGCTCAGCCTCGATATTCCCGCTCACCTTCGCCCCAACGCCGCCAATCTCGCTCGCCTCAACCTCGACGACCATCTTCCCCGACCATTTTTCGCTAATCCTAGCCGGAAAACTAAGCAGTGCAGCTCCTGGAGGTGGCGCTGCATTGTTGGACATGGCACAAAATCCGCTGTTGACGATTTCGACCAAACAAAACCTACTTGACGTTTACGTAGACGTCGTCCATGTGACCGCACTCATCGACACTGGAGCACACTTCTCGATCAGGAGTGCTCAATTTCGTCCCAGATTAAGAAAAATTCTGACGCCAGCAACGGCTAAGGCTGTCCGGGTCGCCGATGATGCAACCGCTGCTGTTATTGGAATGTGTACCGCCCGTGTAAGCGTCACTGATCGCCATGCCGTTGTTCTCTTCACTGTTCTAGCCCAATGCCCGCATGGCGCCATCCTTGGTCTCGACTTCCTCTCCGCCCACTCAGCTCTCTTAGACTGTTCCGCCAGTACTCTACGCCTCGACCTTCCTCTAGTGGACCCCATCGACCAAAGACCCAATCGCCTTACTGCCGCCGCCGACGTCCGCTTGCCGCCTCAAACACTTACGTCGAGCTCCTGTCCTCGCCTGCAGTACCTGATGGGGACTACCATTTGACGCCAGTAACCGATGTCCTACTCGACAGAGGCGTCACACTACCTCATACAGTTCTGTCCGTTGTTGCCAACTGCACCTGCCTACCTGTAGTCAATTTCAATTTGACGTCCCAAATCCTACCGCGTGGTATATCCCTCGCCCTGCACAGCCCACTCGACGCAGGCGAACTGCAGGCCGTCACAATGACCGCTTCGCCACATTCACTTGCGCAGCAGCCCTATGCCTGTCCGTCTGATAAGGCTATTACATCGATGATTCCCAAGACCTACCCCTCAGCAAAGTGAGGATCTACGTCGCATTTTGCTTGCATACAGTGACATTTTTGACATCGGCGGTTGTCCTTTAGGCCAAGCTACGCAAGTGACGCATCGCATCAATACCGGCGATGCTCTTCCTATCCACCGACGTGCCTCTCGTGTATCCGCAGCTGAACGTCAAATAATTCAAAGCGAAGTTGACAAGATGCTCGCAAAGAACATCATCGAGCCATCGTCGAGTCCGTGCGCATCGCCTGTCGTTTTTGTACGAAAGAAAGGCGGTTATTGGCGATTCTGCGCCGACTATCGGCACCTGAACCGAATTACAAAAAAGACGTGTGCCCTTTCCCACGCATAGATGACGCTCTTGACTGCTTACACTCAGCTCGCTACATTTAATCAATTTATATACGTTCCGGGTATTGGCGGATTGCTGTCGAGGATATGGACCGTGAAAAGACAGCCTTTATAACACCTGACGGCTTTTATCAATTCAAGGTCCTGCCTTTCGCCATTTGTAACGCCCCTCCCGCCTTCGAACGCATGATGGACTCCCTCCTGAGAGGTTTTAAATCGTCCACATGTTTGTGCTACTTAGACGATGTTATCGTGTTTTCACCAACATTCGAAACGCACATTGATGGTCTCACAACAACCCTGGACCTTTTTCGTCAGACCGGGCTCCAGCTCAACTCGACCAAGTGTGATTTTGGCCGCCGCCAAATCTCGGCCCTTGGCCATTTAGTCGACGCTAACAGCGTGCAACCAGACCCGGGAAAAATATCCGCCGTCAAGAACTTCCCTGTCCCACAGTCCACCAGGGATGTACGCAGCTTTCTCGGGCTGTGTTCGTACTTCCGCCGTTTTGTAAAGAATTTTGCGGTCATAGCCAAGCCAGTAACGGAGCTTTTGAGGCAAGATCTCTCGTTTTCTTGGGGCCAGAAAGAAGCGTCCGCATTCTCCTGCCTCATCAGCCTGTTAACGCCCCCGATCCTCGCCCACTTTGACCCGTCTGCCCCTACAGAAGTCCGCACCGATGCCAGTGGCTACGGACTTGGCGCAGTATTAGCCCGACGTCAGCGTGGTCACGATCGGGTCATTGCCTACGCTAGCCGCCTCCTATTGGCCGCCGAGAGAAACTACTCTATCACAGAGCGTGAGCACTTGGCCCTTGTTTGGGCGGTTGCGAAGTTCCGCCACTATTTGTATGGCCGCCCATTTTCCGTAGTTACCGGCCACCACGCACTCTGTTGGTTATCTACTCTCAATGATCCTTCAGGACGGCCCGGGCGCTGGGCCCTGCGTTTGCACGAGTATTCATATTCATCATCATCATCATCATCATTATGAGCCTGTTTAGGTCCACTGCAGGACGACGGCCTCTCCCAACGATTTCCAATCCACCCTATGCTGAGCGAGTTGGTTCCACTTTATGCCCGCAAACTTTTTAATTTCATCGCTCCATCTAACCTTTTGCCTACCTCTGTTGCGTTTTCCCTCTCGTGGTATCCATTCCGTCGCTCTTACTGTCCACCTATTATCCTTCTTCCTCATGAGATGTCCTGCCCAGGTCCACTTCTTTCTTTTCATTGATAAGATAATATCGGCTACTCCTGTCTGTTCTCTGATCCATTCCGCTGGTTTTTTATCTCTTAGCGTTACCCCTATCATTTTTCTTTCCATTGCACGTTGCGTGCTCCTTAGTTTCATCTCTAGTTTTTTCGTTATTCTCCATGTTTCTGCACCGTACGTTAGTACTGGGAGAATGCAGTGATTGAATACTTTTCGCTATTAATAGTTCTAAAAAAATGAAAACACTAAAAGGAAAAAGAAAGTTCACGACCGGCCGCGAGTTGAACCACTGTCCTCCAAACCTCCAGCCACCGATACGCGTTAACCCACTACACCACCTAACCTTGCTGTCCTTCAAGGAAAAAATATCGAGGGGCCGATGAAGCCGCTGTCACTGTGCCGCCAAAAAGTCTCATGGTCACGGGCACCCAATAGGCGGGATATGCCGGCAACCTTTTGCCTGGGATCCTCGGCCGGCAGCCGGCAGTATAGACGCTTGCTTTTTTTTTCTTCACGATACCAAGCAGCTGCATTGCTGCCGCGACCGCTATTTTCACGTCCTTACTGGTATGCGGGAGCCGCTGTTGCGCATACCAAAATAATTTACTCATTGGCAGCCGTTTTTAAATTACAATATATGCATGCCCTTCACTCCTGTCAAACAAAAGTTAGCAATATTATAACGCACGATTATTTAAACACATTTGAAGATAGCCGGTCCCTCCTGTCGCGGGGAAAACATTCGCTGGAATAGCAGTCAATTGAAACGAAACCGCCCTTAAGCGACTGGAGAAAACTAAGCGATCGGAACGACTTTGGTCGCGGCATGTGAAACGGCCTTTACGCGTCCCACTATCGCCTGCTTCACTCGTCCTCTTTACCTCGCTGCGGCTGTGCTGCGCGACACTATTTCTCTTTGTTGGTACAGCGAGGGATGGCGGAACACCACCTGATGATGATGATGATGATGATGATGATTGTGGTTCGGATAGGAAGGGAAGCTGATTTCTGCAGCTCATGCAGAGAGCACGGCTAAGCGTCTCTGGGGGTAGGACAAACGGAGTTAAAGAGAGAGGAGAAAAAGGCCGTAGTGGAAGGCTCCGGAAATTTAGAGCACCTGGGGTTCATTAACGTGCACTTACAACACACTGTACACAGGCCGCTGCCATTTTCGCCTCCATCGAAAAATGCGACAGCCTCGACCGGGATGGAACCCGTGTTTTAAAGGCGGAACATTTCTTAGTCGCACGATGTCGCGCTTCGGCGTCCGCGGCGGCGCCGTCCACACCCCCACTGCGCATGCTCGGCTCGTCTCGTGCCGGCCCATCGGGCGATCAGCAAGCCGAGCATGCGCAGTGGGGGTGCGGCGGAGCGCGCGTTCGGAATTCAGTCAAGGGCGTCTTTACTTGGCTTTCGCTTGACTTTACGCTTTGCGTCACTCGAGTACATGCGATGGAACGAGGCGCTTCTCCTTCATTCAATAAATAAGAATAATAGAGACCAAATAACAATTAAGCATTCCCAAACCATACCCAATTACTCAACATTCACGCGATACCCCCACCACTCTGCGACGCATTTACTCGGGTTCCCCCCGTGGGAAGATGCGGGCGACATTTTTTTTTTCTTTTTTTGGGTGGCAGCCGAGTCTAATAACCACTACACCGACCGCGGCGCACACACCACTTGTGCACATGCGCAGTGTTCCCTTGGCCGTGCGCCTCTCCTACTCTCCACCGTGCTATGCTGGCTAGCCTCTGAAATGCGCAGAGCAACGAGGCGCCCAGCTTCTCGCGCTTGAGCAGCACGGGTCTTCAATAGCCGCGCGAAACTGCTCAACCTCGGCCAATGTAGCTAGCGCTGCAAAACGTTGTTTCGCCCCTGCGAGCATTATTACATGGTCGCTGCTATAGGCCCTGTACAGTCGAGTTCTCCATGCGCGACATCAGGGCCAGAATGCACAGCCTGGCCGAAATAAGAAGCGAAATTGGGCAGACTGTGGCCGGACAATACGCAAACGGGACGCGCGCGTGGTAGTGGTGGTAGTGATTATGGTAAGGAAAAGACGCTTATTTCTGCAGCCCAAACTGGGAGCACGGCGCAGCGTCTTGGGGAGGGGGTAATGGGAAATAAAGAGGACAGAAAGGTAATGAGAGATGTCAGGGTTCGCTCAGCACTGCAGAAGTAAGCCGGCGGAAAGGGGAGGCGGCGTCTCCAACTCTATAGCAGCGGGTCTACACCGCGCATCCCACTTTGTTTTTAAATGCGAAACATTTCATAGCAAACTTCGGCGACTTTGAGCGTATCTATCTATCTATCTAGCCGCCTACGATTTTGTGCTCTCCTGGCCGTTTCGCTAATGATATGTTTACGAAAATTGGTCTGCCACAACATGACTACATGACGAACATAAATGACAGGTCATATCGTGAAAGTCGTGATACGCATGTCATGAGTGGCATGATTTACATGCCACGGTTTTAGCGCTCTCCTGGCCGTTTCGCTAATGGGATATATGCGAAAATTGGTATGGCACAGCATGACTGGCTCACGAACATAAATGACAGGTCATAACATGAAAATCATGACATGCATGTCATGAGCGACATAATTTATATGCGACGGTCTTGCTGCTCTCCTGGGCGTTTCGTTAATCGGATATATACGAAAATTGGTTTGGCACTATATGACTGCATGACGGCCATAAATGACAGGTCATAAAATAAAAAAATGCCGCCCGCATCTTCCCACGGGGGGAACTCGAGTAAGTGCGTCGCAGAGTGGTGGGGGTATCGCGTGAATGTTGCGTAATTGGGTATGGTTTGGGAATGCTTAATTGTTATTTGGTCTTTATAATTCTTATTTATTGAATGAAGGCGCTTGCGACCACGAGCAGCGTCCGGAGCCGCGTTTCGTTGACGACGTTTGCACGCCGCTTCTCGCTCACACATCTGGGGTCTTAAAGCTCGCTGCTCACGTTTCGCCGCTGCTTCTCGTGCGTTCGAGGGAGAGGAGTACGGGGGAGAGGTCCGCAAAGACGCCTTTGACTGAATTCCGAATGCGCGCTCCGCCGCTTATATACACACCGCCCGAGTTCGAGGGAGAGGGGTACGGGGGAGAGGTCCGCACCCCCACTGCGCTTGCTCGGCTTGCTGAATACCCGGTGGGCCGGCACGAGACGAGCCGAGCATGAGCAGTGGGGGTGTGGACGGCGCCGCTGCCGACGCCGAAGCGCGACATCGTGCGACTAAGAAATGCTCCGCATTTAAAATCGTGACATGCATGTCTTGAGCGACATGATTTACATGCCACGCGTTTTGTTAACAGGACGTATACGAAAATTGGTATGCCACAACATTATTGCATCACGAACTTAAATAACAGGTCATAATATGAAAATCATGATATGCGTGTATGAGGGGCATCGTTTACATGCCACAGTCATGGTGCTCTTGTGGCCTTTTCGTTAAATTCATATGAACCAAAGTCGGTATAGCGAGACAACAATGGAAATCCATTTTACGTTCCTGATGCGTGCTTCGCATTTCCTTTATTCCCACTGCACGTGCGAATTTTTTGTTTCCTTTGAGACGCGCGAGGACCGCCAGGGGGCGCCGACTAGTGCGGACGCGCAAACATCGGCTCTCGCTTCGGTAAATGTTTTCGGTCGAGAAAACATCTCATCTTCAGCGAATTTTTGGATCATTCTTCACAATTCGTCCAGAGGACCGCTCCGCTAGCAAGTTTTCGCCGGTGGGTGGTCTTTTCTCCACTTTTCTGGACTTCTTGCTTCCGATCTCGTCGCACGGATACTAGGCCTACTTTCCCGGGGAACGCGCGGCCGGGCGTAGCTCTCGGACGCCGCTGCGCGTCCGCTGCTCCCAACAATGACCATGCAAGTGACCGTCGAGGGGAAGGACATCACCCCCGAAGAATGCCTGCAGCCCGGATGGACCACGGCTATTTCTAGGCGCAAGTCGCAAAGCCAGCCCGGCGCCAGCGGCCGGGAAAGTTCGACACAATGTGGCAGCGGCCGCGGCGGGCCCCGCACCCCCGCCGCCCGCGGCGTGAAGAAACGCCTCACCGCGGCCTCGAGGCTCCCTCACCTGCCAAGGGAGCACTTTAGGATCATCGTCTGCCCTAGGGGTGGGCTTGACGTCAGGAGGATCAGTCAGATCAAGGTGATTCATTTTTTCACTTGGTTACAGCGCAACATAGACGAGGACAATAGAAGGAAATGAACAACACAGCGCCATGTTGTTCATTTCCTTCTATTGTCCTCGTCTATGTTGCGCTGTAACCAAGTGAAAAAATGAATCCCAACCAACTGGCCCAACTTGCCGTTTTACTAGATCAAGGTGACACAGGCTTTGGCCATGGCTGCTCAACTCGCCCCGGCTGAGACGGAGGGGGACATTGTCTGCCCCAACGTGGTCCAAAACATCTTTGTTGTGAGTACGCCGACGGAGAGGAACGCCCGCGCTTACGCGAAGGTAGAAGCTCTACTCATCGGGTCCGCCCGATACGAAGTCAACTCGTACCTAGCGGCGCCGGATAACACTTGCAAGGGAATCGTGCGGGGCGTCGACCTCGACTTCGACCACAATCAGTTGCGGGACATGATTGTCCAGCCGAGGAACCCTAAGGCCCTCGAGGTGAAGCGCATCAAGGACACCACCACGATCGTCGTCCTTTTTGACGGACTCAAAGTGCCGAACTACGTCATGTGCGGCGCCAGCATGTTTCGCTGTACTCTTTACAGACGCCAGACGGACATTTGCTACGCCTGCGGGAGGTTGGGTCACCGTGCCGACGTGTGCCCTGCCCCGGAGTAAACGATTTGCAGGGGATGCGGAATCGCGTCCCCCGCGAAAGACCACGAGTGCTCGCCCACGTGCGCCCTCTGCGGGGGGCCTCATCTCACGGCGGACAAGGCCTGCAGGCAACGCTTCCAAGTGCCCTACGTCGTCCGTCGCAGGAGGAGACAGCGAAAGCGCGCCGAGAAAACGCCTTCCCCGCAAGTGGCGACCAGCTGCCGAACACGTGATCCGAGTGTACCCAGGGCGTCCACGAGAGCGCGCTCCGCCACGCCAGTCAGCCACCACAGCCGTTCCAGAGGGCGCTCCAGCTCCAGGGGGCGCTCTCGCTCGAGAGTCAGGATCCAGGACACCGCCTGGGCCGACCGAGTCAAGCAGCTTCCAAAGGTAACGAATGGTTCACCGCCAGAGCAGAGCGATGCTAGAATCGCGCACTTAGAGCAGGAGAACGCGCAGCTCAGAGCAGCGTTGGAGCAGCTCAGGGCCGAGTTCCAGTCCCTTCGCAGGTCGGGTTCGTCCGCGCCGCCCGCGCCGGCTCCCAGAGAGCTTCCTGCAGAAGCGCCGACGCCGGCCCGATCAGCCAAAAAGCGGGCCCTCACGGCACCAGCTGAGGGTGAAGGGGACTTCGAGGAATTCAGAAGTGAGATTAGAAATTCCATGAAGGAGGTCAGGGAGTCGGTACAGAGCCTCCAAGGCGCAGTCATGACCTTAGTAGAGGCGATGGTTGCTCTCACGGGCAGAGTCAACACTATTGAAAATAGGGTCGGTCTCGGAGCATCAATCCCCGTGTCCTCGGGCGGAGTTATCACTGGCCTACTTTCAGAAGTAGGGGGCTTTAGACGTGATTCACTACAGGAAGGGTCAAGCCAAAGCTCCAATCATGGCGGGTCAGGATAAAGAATTTCTAATCTGGCAGTGGAACTGCGCCGGGTTCCTGCCGAAAAAGGCGGTCCTGCAACAGTTCGTTCGCTCACGCGAGTGTAAGCCACACGTCATTTTGCTACAGGAAACTAAGAGAGGCGGTTTCACTGCAGGGTTACAGGTCTCACTCCGTATATTCTGACGGCAAGAGGGGCATTAGCTTTCTTGTGTCCAAACGATGTTCATTTGTCGTAAAATCCATGCGCATGGACCACAGCAAGATTGAGCATTCGCTAATCGAAATCATTCCCAACGCCTGGCTAAAATCCAGCATCTTTATCCTAAACGTATACAGTTCGCCCAGGGACCGAAGACACCGCTTCGCTTCCCTCGTAGCAAAGGCCGCGGGGCTGGCTGCGGGCGCGCCACTCGTGGTCGCGGGAGACTTCAACGCCCCGCACCTCGAGTGGGGCTACCCGTCGTCAACCGCGAAGGGGAGTGACCTCTGGCAGGCGGCCGCTGATCACGCGCTCGTACTCCTGACGGATCCGTCCTTCCCTACCAGAATGGGCACTTCGATCACTAGGGACTCCACCCCGGACCTGATGTTCGTCAAGGAGGTGGGGCCTACCTCGTGGCGTAACCTGCATGAGAACCTGGGCAGCGATCACTTCGTTCTGGCCGCTTCCTTCGAGGTGTCGAGCAGACCCCCCCGCGAATTTCGGGTCACGGATTGGGACCTATTTCGCAAAATCAGAGAGGGCAAGACGGAGGATCACGCAGACTTTAACGAATGGTTGTCGCAATTGAAAACAGACGTCGAGTCCGCCACAAAGACAGTCCACACTGACCTCAAGGTAGACAGGATGGACAGTCGTCTAGCCCACCTCCTGGAGGCCAAGGCTGCTCTCCTGGCCAGGTGGAAGAGGCAACGGCTCAATCGTAGACTACGTAAGAGGATAGCCGAACTGAATCGCACCATTGAGGAACACTGTCGTGCGCTCGTTAAGCAGCAGTGGGACGAGGTTTGCAATTCGGTCGACGGACAAATGCGCACGGGAGGAAAGTGGAACCTCCTGAAGCAGCTTCTGGACGAATCGGCCTCGAAGTCCAATCAGAGACTAGCTATGGATAGGATTCTGCACGAAGCCAAACGGGAGGGCTCCACAGAGGATGACATTCTCCGGTCGTTAGCCGCCAGATACCTACCCACGGGTCCCTCGTGCGACGCGGACTACCCACACTACCGAGGCCTCCAGAGGGAGGACTTGGATGCTCCCTTCTCTGTGAACGAGGTCAGGGAAGCGCTTTTAAACCTTAACGGCCGATCGGCCCCTGGGCCAGACGGTATTTCGAACAGGCACTTCGAAATCTCGATGAAAAGACCATCGCCACGTTAACGGACGAGATCAATCGCGTGTGGGACTCGGGTGTCGTCCCGGACGAATGGAAACTCGCATCGTAGTTCTGATACCCAAGCCAGCTCGGACCGCCGGCTTAAACAACCTGCGACCGATCTCGCTCACTTCGTGTGTGGGAAAGGTTGCAGAACACGTAGTTCACAACCGGATATCTAGGTATGTCGAAGAATGCGAACTCCTCCCCTACAACATGGTGTGCTTTCGTCCGTGCCTGTCCACTCAGGACGTTATGAAACTTATCAAACATCAGATCATCGATAGGGACACCAGAGACGTCAGGGGTATCCTGGCACTAGA
This sequence comes from Hyalomma asiaticum, assembly GCA_013339685.2. Lineage (NCBI taxonomy): Eukaryota > Metazoa > Arthropoda > Arachnida > Ixodida > Ixodidae > Hyalomma > Hyalomma asiaticum. Next base: position 125,386 of record JABSTT010005196.1, read on the forward strand.
TCTCGAAAAGGCCTTCGATTCCATTTCACATAGGCACATCCTCGACTCCCTTTCGGACATGAGCCTTGGTTCCAGGTTTCACCGGTTCGTCAGTTCGTTCCTTCGGGGCAGACGTGCTACTATCAGGGTGGGCGAGGTGAAGTCTGATCCCTTCGAGCTAGGGGCAAGGGGCACTCCTCAGGGGTCGGTCATCTCACCGCTTCTTTTCAACGTGGCGATGCGCGGCCTCTCCGCTCGCCTCTCTGAGGTCGACGGCGTTAATCACGTTCTCTATGCCGACGACATCACGGTGTGGTGCGAGGGTGGCAGTGACGGCAGATTCGAGGAATCCCTACAGGAGGCTTGAATTGCACAGAGGAATTCTTGGCGGGCACGGGGCTCCGGCTTTCTCCGTCCAAGTCCCAACTCCTTTTGTATCGGCCGACCAGGAGGGGCCGCATCCCCAAGGGGCAGGTTCCTCTCAGCGAGGTCGACATCCACATTCGCACGGCCACCGGGCAGGTCATTCCCAGAGTACAAGTCATCCGCGTACTCGGTATGCTGATTGAGGCAAATGGTTGCAACGGACAGACGATCGCCCGTATCGCCATCAAAATGAACAACATGGTCAGGCTCATCTCTAGGGTCTCCAACAGTCGCGGAGGGCTTGGGGAGGATAACCTCCTAAGGTTGTACAACGCGTTCCTAATGAGCCACATTACGTACGTGGCCGCTGCACATCGATGGCACGGATATGAGAGAACGAAGCTTGAGGTCCTGATGCGCAAGAGCATTAAAAAGGTGCTCGGCGTCCCTATGAGAACCAGCACGGAGAAGCTCATGCAGATGGGAGTCCACAACACCCTCGACGAAGTCGTCGAGGCACAGCAGACGGCCCAAGTCATCAGACTCTCTTCCTCGCCTGCGGGGAGGCGAATTTTGGAGGTGCTGGGCTGCAATACCACTGCCGTCAGGGAAAGGGGATGCACACTCGACAAGGGGGCGCGGGAGGCCATCATGGTCTCACCGTTCCCCCGCAGTGTGCACCCGCAACACAATGTGGGCAGACGCAGGGCCAGGGCGGCCGCGCTTCTAGGGTCCGTCGCCAAAGATCCGCAATCGGTCACGTTCGTCGACGCCGCCCAATACAGTTCGTCGGACCGGTTCGTAGCGGTCGTTGTTGATCACAGTGGCACTCTCCTCAACGCTGCGTCGATGAAGGGCTCGTCCCCGGCACTGGCGGAACAGGTCGCTGTTGCCCTCGCTCTCCTGGACGGAAGCAGGCCACAGATCTACACGGATTCCCGTGCGGTGGTCAGGGCCTTCGCTTCGGGTTCGGTCTCGAAGGAGGCGGCTGCCCTGCTTTGCGGCAGGAGCGTCGCCCCCCACGTCATCACATGGTTCCCGGCCGACATGGGGCCTCAGGTCTCCTCCGTCGTTCCCAACGCCAACGAGCTGGCCCATGCCCGCGCGCGCGAACTCACCCACCGCGCCGGGGAAATGCCGCTCACGGGCGCGGATGCGGACGCGGGGCTCCACAAGGACTCGTTGCACACATTCAATGAAATCACCAAGCACTATCAGCTCGGCAGGAGAGTCTATCCCCTGCCCCATGCCAAGCTCTCCAGACCTCAGTCTTCCACATTCCGAATGTTGCAGAGCGGGTCCTATCCCAGCCTAGCCAGCGTCAGCAGGTACGCGGACTCATTCAAGCCCAATTGTCCGGAGTGCGGAGATCCCTTCTGCACGTTAGAACACATGCTCTGGCGGTGCCCATCGATATAGGACGACGAACACTTCACCACTGAAGAAGAGTGGGAAAAGGCGCTTAAAATCACTGAACTCACAGCGCAGCTATGGGCAGTCCAGAGGGCCCATGACGCGGCGATCAGGCACGGCCTGCCCGTCCCGACGTGGGAGCGGCCCGCGGCGGCTCCTCCCCTGTAAGGGGCTTTGAGAGTCGCTCCTCAGGACCACAATAAAGTTCGATGTCTGTCTGTCTGTTTGAGACGCGCGCTCCAAGCATTGAGCAAACTGTTCCAGAGGGCGACGCGAGCGTGCGTGTGGCTTTCTTCGTAGCAGCGAAGGAGCGCGCGCGTCGCTGTCGCCTCGGCTTACTCTACGCGCGCGCGTCTCATAAGTGCACCCGAAGCGGCCAATGTTAGCGACACTGAGCCGTCCAACGAGAGCTACGTAGCGCCCTCTGGTCAGTGGACGGAACACATATTACTCCCTCCCTCCCTCCATCATCCGTCGTGTGGCTTCCACACCAGCACTTTGCATGCGAATCCTCCTCCCTCTCCTCGTCTCATCTCCTCTCCTTTCGGCATTCCCTCTCTCCTCTCCGAACGCACGAGTTGACTATGGAAATGCTCTTTCTTCAATGAACGCTTTACCAGCTCGAGGATCATCCGAGCCTTCTGGAGGCAGGGACTTCCAGCCACCACACTCCACCACTTGCTGTTCCCGAATCGCCCCCATCTACCAGCGCTGCAGTGTCTGGTGGACTTCCTAGATGAGACGGGCATCGCAGCCTACCCATGAGGCCGGGTCGCCCTGCCGCCCCTCCCCTTCCCGCCGGCTTACTTCGGCCGCACTGAACCAGCCTTCACGTCTCTCATTACCTTTCTGTCCTGTTTATTCCCCATTATCCCCTCCCCAAGACGCTGCGCCGTGCTCCCAATTTTGGCTGCAGAAATAAGCGTCTTTTCCTATCATAGTCACTACCACCACCACCACACTTTACCATCTCGCAAGGAATATGAACGCATCCTCGCCCGCGAGAGACAACGCTGACACAGGCAGCGTCTTCTAGCGCCAAACCGATGCAAACGCGACACCTAATCCGCTGCGGTGGTGTAGTGGTTACGGTACTCGGCTGCCACCCAGAAAACGCGGGTTCGATCCCGGCTGCCGCAGTCGCATATTATATGGAGACGAAAATGCCAGGGGTCCGTGTGCTGTGCGTTGTCTCTGCACGTTAAAGAACCCCAGGTGGTCTAAATTTCCGGAGCCCTCCACTCTACGCCACCTAGACAAACTTCGTCAAGGCCGGGAAGCTGAACTCCATTTGTCACGTGTCGTCAGAGGTAGTGGGCTGACTTTTTTCAGTGGGCCGCTCTTGCTCGACAGACGCTAGCACCCATGCATCACTACAGGGCTGCGACGCTGGTTGCGTTGTACACTGTGCTTGGTGCCGGATCATCACCTACGCCAGCGTTCGGCGGCACGTTCGCATCGGCGTTTTGGTCACTTCAGCATTACTGGTATTCAAAGCTGGACGTGTATCGAATCTCTCACGCGCTGGCTGCCATCCGATGCCGAGTTAAGTTGAAAGCAGTGCGAGAAACGCTAATGCTGCGTTGCTCTGAGTGCCGTCGGTTCCTTCGAAGCTGTGATGTGTGCTGCTTGTGTTTGTACGCGTGTTGGTCGTAGATTGACTAGGCTGCAATGCCAGAAAAGTGTTGTGTTCCACATTGTTGTGGCAACTACGACTCGAGGCCCAAGGTACACGTATTTGGATTTCCAACCGATGAAGACACGCGGAAGGCATGGATACGTGTTATCCCAAGGGATAATTTCAGCCCAACAAAGCATTCAAAGGTAAATACCCACCTTCATTTTTGTTTTTCGTGTATTCCGTTTCATGTAGTGTGATGGTATTAGGTTTCAATTTTGTCACGTGCGTGCGTTTCGCAGTATGTTAGGGTGAGCTGCAGAAACACGAATCGTAAAGTTGTCACTTCCTTGTCACTTGCAGGTGTTCGAAAAACACTTCAGTCCGAACGATATTCTACGAGAAGTAAGCCACACGGACGATAGCACTGGGCGTGAAGTGACAGTACCTCTTTCGCGTGTGTGGCTTCGACCGAGGGCAGTACCATGCGTTTTTCCTGGGTGTCCTCGATATTTATCAAAAGAGAAACAGAGACGCGAAGACCCGGACTCCAAGCGACAACGTTTGGAGGCATCCGCACTGCAAAGAGCCACAGGGCAGTCCCTTGTGACTTTGCGTAATGAGGAAGACGCTGACAAGATTCATAACGTACGAGAATTCGCTCACTACATGAGAAGCTTGCCGTCTGCCTTTTGGCATGTTGTTGAAGCAAATGAGCACCTTTTACTGCTTCACTTTGGCGGAGGTACATCGCCGTGGATAAAGTACTCCGTTGTGGTGCAGGCTTACCTGGTCATCACACTAAACCTCGAAAAAACGGCAGTAAAGCAACTTGGCCGTAGTGTAGTTGTACCATCTGTAGCCAACAGCAAACGCGCCCTGGTGCAACTCCTTGAAAGTGTGCAGGAATATGATCAGAACCTTTTGTGCATTTCCGATACCTCAGAGGCGGAGATCTGCAATACCGTATCACATTTGCTTGACAAACTAGCTGTACCTCAAGAGGAAGACCGTTCGTGTGTTCAGTTTTTAATGGAGCAAGTGAAACTTCTATCCGAGAAAAACATGCGACGGCGTTATTCTCCAGATTTTATGATCTTCTCCTGTCCTTTGCACACTGTGTCGCCTCACGGGTACAGGTACTTACGAAGCCACGGTGGTATCATTTTACCGAGTCCCAGAACAATCCGTTCTGTATGTTCGTCGTTCCGAATGAACCCTCAATTGGAACAGGAAGGTGCAGCTTTTCTAAGCTATATGTCCAGAAGAATATGCGACCTAAAGAACAATCAGCGATATGTCACGCTAATGGTGGATGAAATTCACATCAAGCCGTTCTTTGATTACAAAGCGGGGAATATTGCTGGCGTCGCCACAAACTGCTCGGAGGCAGCGCACAGTGCGTTCGTTTTTATGGTTCATAGTATTATGTCAAAATTCAAAGAAGTAGCCCACATTGTTCCTGTTCACAAAGCCAAAGCAGATTTCTTGCACAAGCTGATGCGAGATGTCATTTGTGGCTTGGAGGACATTGGATACCGGGTCATGTGTGTTGTGACCGATAACAATAGCATCAATCGCAAAGCCCTGCTACCCTTAAAGAATAGTGCAGCCCCAACGGCTCACAGAACCCTCCCGAGGGCTTCCAACGACTTTGTATTTCCACACCCATGTGATGCTGAAAGGCCACTGTTTTTCGTGATTGATCCTGTGCATATACTGAAATGTGTACGGAATAAGTGGCTCAAGCAAAATGATCAGTCCTTGTGGTATCCAGAATTTCAAGCAGATGTGACTGGAGCACGCCGCATGCTATGCGCGTACTTCAAAACCATTAATGACGCTTACAATTTAGAGTGCGACCTGCTCCTGCGGTATGGCTACACCATATCAAGAAAGGCTATTTCGCCCACTGACATTGAAAAGCAGAATGTGGCACTCGCTCTGCAAATATTTGCTGAATCTGGGCCTAATGCCGTCCGTGTCGTGGGTGGAAAGCAAAAGCTAAATCATTACGAAGAAACGGCCACATTCATTGATATTATTGTGAAGTGGTGGAAGGTAGTCAACGTAAAAACACCCTATAAAGGATTCCGATTGAGGGACGAATTCCAAAAGCCGGTGTTTCCTTCCTCACGCGACCCAAAGGTTTCTTTCCTCTACGACCTTCTGGACTGGCTGGACGCATGGCAGGAAAAAAATACTAACGCCTGCAGACTTACCGACGAGACCCATGGTGCTCTTTACCAGACAACACAGGCACTCGTGGAGATCGCGAGATACTGTTTCGATGAGCTTCACCTGTCCTTTGTCCTCCTTGGCAAGTTCCAGACAGACCTTCTTGAAGATCGATTTGGGAAGTACAGGCGCCTGGCTGCGTCTGATTACCACGTATCTATCAGGCAGCTATACGAAAGCGAAAATAAGCTTCGCCTGCAAAGCACCCTGCCACGTGTTAGCACGTCCACCGCAAACCACACCGACGAAGACCAAAACTGGGAGGCGTTTCAAGAACGAGCAAGCACACACCAAGCTGACTGGAACGTCGTCGTGACTGCGCCGGCAATATCGAAACTAAAAGACGTTTTACCGGTGATAGCATACGTTGCAGGGTACGCAGTGCATGTGATCCTGAAGAAGGTAAAATGTGACAGCTGTAAAGATGCCTTAACCGAGAACAGGACAATAATTGTTTCATCGGCACTTCCTCTCTAGAGTCTCGTAAAAGAATTCGACAGAGGTGTATCCAGCAATGTCAGCCGTGAATGCTGTTACACACAACTATATTGTTGTGGAGCGACTCGCAACAAAGCCAGAGTTTTTAAAACACACGGGCAGCGCCAGATAGCGACGGACTTAACACTAGACTTGTTGGCAGATGAAGAGTTCCCAGACTTCGATGAATGTGAAAATGGCCACGACAGTGAGCTACTGCTAAAACGTGTACTCTGGTGCAGCACAAACATCTTGCTGAAAAATTTTGCCGACGCCTTAACGAGAAGCAACGAGACAGAAAAGACAAAACCAGGAAAAGGAAACTTTCTACGCTCACCAAAAAATGAGTGCACAAGCGTTTGAAATAAACAAGGCACAAAAGCCGAACGAGATGTCTATGCTTATTTATATACTATGAAGCATGCGTTCTTTTTCATTATTAGAACATTTGGCACGCAAATAACGGGGGTTCCAATCGAATATAAAAGTCGCCGCATGCCACGCACTGTGGGAGTTGATGTAATGCGTAGCAGTCAGCAAGGAGCTGCATATATCGCATTATATGTCTGTGAGGCAAATGAAGGCCTTCATGTCATAACAATGGGTTCACTATTGAATGTTAAATACCATGCTATAGAACTTACATTCTGGTATATACAATACATGGTTGCTCATTTATATTCGTCACGCACTTATTTCACGTCCTACCGCTTTCAGTATAAATCCAGTTAGCGAAACAGCCGGAAGTGTACTTAGACAATATCATATAATTCACGCCTTACTTGACAAATATGTCATGATTTCCATGCCAGGACCTGTCACTTATGCTCCTCGTACAGTCACGTCACGGCATACCAGTTTTGGTACACATCTTGCTAGCGAAACGGTTGCGAGCCCACCATCAGTGTGGCATGCAAGTCATGCCGCACGTGGCATGACTGTCATGATTTTTAAGTTGCAACCTGTCATTTATGTTCGTCATACAACCATGTCACGCTACACCAATTTTGGTATACATACATTGAATGAAACGGCAGAGAACGCTCCAAGAGTGTGTCATGTAAATCAGGCCTTACATGACATGCATGTCATAATTTACATGTTTCAGCTTATGAGTCTTGTTTGTCATACACTCCTGTCCCGCCATACCAATTTCGGTGTATATTAAATGAACTAAACGGCCGCTAGAGCACGAATACCGTAGCTCACGCATGTCGAGCGTCAGCCCACTAGCGACACGTCACTCGAACAGCTTAGCCGTGCTCTCTGCATGGGCTGCAGGAATTAGCGTCCTTTCCTAACCGAACTACAATCACACCTAGTCAAACCAATGCAAACGCGGTGTGCACCCCCGTGCTGCTTCGCATCGCCTCATAGCCTCCTTTAGCGGGAGATGTATTTTTCTTTTGCCGCTTCACAGTGGGCGCCAGAGGTTCCAATTTACTGTCGTGTTCTTGTGTTACGAATAAAGTGACCAATAACTACTCACGGGGCGCGCCTTCCCTTGCATTGCTGTGAATCTTGCCGTAGCTATAGTCCGCTACTGGCGCTGTAGTGTATTGTGAGCTGTTGCAGTGATGACAACACGTTGGTTGTTAGCATGGAGGGAGAAAAAGTTCGGAGGGAGCCTTACGACAAAAAATTCAAGCCAACAGTGGTGGCCCAGTACGTGACCGAGACGTCAAGTGAGTGGAGAACACGTCATAGCACGCGGTAATTTTCAGTAATCGCGGTTTCCGAACCCTTCCAACTACCACCGTGATGTCGTGCGGAAGATTGCGGAGTCGAATCGTGGCGTTTCTTAAAAGACAGATGTTTTTGCTGCCGATAATAGTGAGTTTGAGAATTGGGGCCCCAAGGAGCTTGGGGCCCCAAGAAGCTTGCGACCCGCCAGGGCGCATGCGCAGAACCATCTGCGCATGTGCCCTGGCGGGTCGCAAGCTTCTTGGGTCCCCAAGCTCCTTGGGGCCCCAATTCTCAAACTCCCTAATATCTGTCTCAAAGAACACGGCGTCGAAACAGCGGAAACAGTCGCGCATTATCCCCACGGCGCGACTAAGCGAAGGCACGAACGCGGGCGGCGTCTCTTCGCTACCTGTCCATCCGGGCTTGGGCTCGCGCGTGCAGCTATAGGCGAGCAGAATGAGATGCTTTCGAGAGTATTTCACGCGCGCACGTGCCTGCGCGTCAATATCTCGTGCATCGTGCTTACGCATGAATGGCGATAAAGCTGTAATGTACACATACACAATGTTTACCGCGCACAGCATTCACCTTACGTCAGCCGAAGCGCATACCGGCAGCAGCGTTGCGTTGTAACGTTGTTGCATCTGGGGCACAGCGCGAAAAAATATGCCTTGCAGTAAACGACAGAAGCGCAACAAGCTTTCAGAGAAAGCTTTGAGCACACTCACAGGCATAGTAGCCGAGCAATTGTCGTGCAAGTACGAAAAAAAGCCCCGACAAACCGTCGCGACAAACACAGGACTCTAGCGCAACATGTCACGTGCTGGGCTATCGCTGGTGGCTTCACGGAGCATTCGTTTGGCAAGGCTGGCTGCGTTACTCCTTTTTCTTCCTCCATGGTAGCTCATTCGCTCAGTGCAAACCGTGCAGCGTGCGTCTCCGCCACAAACTGTAAGAAGGTAGTCGAGATGGGTGTCAAACGAAAGGTGCATGTCGAAGGATGTAACATTGGTCATAGTCAGGTACATGGCATGACATTATGTGCTCAGGTCATGCTATGAGATGAGCATGACTGCGAACATAAGACTACTGGAAGGGGATGGATATGGGTGTGAAACAAAAGGTGCATGTCGAAGGATGTAATATTGCTCATAGTCACGTTCATGACTGACATGACATGCTCATGTCATGAGCATGACTCCGCAAAAATAAATGTAAAGGAAGGATATACGATGCGAGTTACTCATGTTCATGACATCAAATACATATGACATGAGCATGAGGAAGCAAAAATTAATGGAAAAGGAGTCAACATTGGTGCCAAACGAATGGTGATTGTCGAAGGATCTGTAATGATCCATAGTCACGTTGACTGCATGGCATGATATGCTAAGGTCATGCTGTAACATGAGCATGACTCCACAAAAATAGGAATCCTGGAAGGAGGCCGAGATGGGCGTCAACGAAACGAGCATGTCGAAAAATGTGATATTGGCTATAAGAGTCATTTTTATGACGTGACACGGTGTGCTTGTATGCTGTGATATGAGCATGACTGCAAAAATTAAACTACTGGAAGGGGTTCGAGATGGGTGTCACACGAATGGTGCTTGTCGAAGGTCATGATATTGGTCATAGTCAGGTTCATTACATGACATAATGTGCTCAGGTCATACTATGACATGAGCATGACTGCAAACATGAGACTACTGGAAGGGGATCGACATGGGTGTCAAACAAAAGGTGCATGTCGAAGAATGTAATATTGGCCATAGTCACGTTCATGACATGACTCTGCATAAAATAAGTGTAGAGGAAGGAGGTCAAGACAGGTGTCAAACGAAAGGTATAGGTCGAGAAGTGCGATATGACGTAGTGATGTGCATGATATGAAATACATGATATGACATGAGCATGACAGAGCGAAAATTTACGGAAAGGGGTTAAGATGGGTGTCAAACGAAAGGTACTGCTCGGGGGATGCGATATAAGTTTTAGTCATATTCATGACATCAATTACATGACATGGGCATCATTATGCAAAAGCAATGAAAGAGGGTCAATACACACTTTAAAACGAAAGACACAAGGGAAGATGTGATAAGGGTTATAGTCATTTTGTTAGCATTATCCCGGCAGACATGATTATGACTCCACATTAAAGCTTTAAGGAGTTAGAATAAGTGTGCGTAGAATAGTGTGCGTAGAATAAGTGTGTTAGAATAAGTGTGCGTAAAAGAAATACTTGGGTGCACTTGGTTGAAGACCTGTATGAACTTGAGAAGTTCGTTTTCTGAATGAGTCGAAATCAAGAAAATCATTCAGTCAAGAAAATCATTCAGAAAACGAACTTCTCAAGATCATACAGGTCTTCAGCCAAGTGCACCAAAGTATTTCTTTTACGCACACTTATTCTAACACGGAAATAAGTTTTCTTGATGTCCACCTACGGATAGAAGACGGTGCACTAGTCACGAGCGTATACAGAAAACCTACGGATAGGCAACAGTACCTGCACTTCAATAGCTGCCAGCCGCGCCACTGTAAAACTAGCATTCCTTATTCTCAGGCACACAGATTCAAAAGAATATGTTCCCGCACGGAAGACTTCCACAAAAGCACCGCACGGATGCGTGAAGTGCTTGTCGATCAAAAGTACCCACCATCTATCATTGAGGATGCGATTGTGAAAGCTGAAAATCTCGACCTCCAGGCGCTCCTGTATGACCAAAAAGACACCGACCACGAACGCCGAAAAAACCTTGTTCTAACTTTTACTAGCAATCCACCGAACGTTAATAAAATCCTGAAAAAACATTTTAACATATTGGAACAAAGCGAGCGACTCTCCAAAATTTTTACCGATCCTCCGCGCGTGGTATACAGGCGACCGAAAAGCATTAGGGATCACGTTGTACATTCAAAAATAGGAACAGTGCCTCTCGACGGGTGTCGACCCTGTGGGAAATCCAGACGCGGCGTGTGCAAACACATCCAGAAAACAAAAGTTGCAGAATGCACACATTCGAATTTTAAGCACAGAATAAAAGGACAACTTGACTGCGACTCAAACAATGTTATTTATCTCTTAGAGTGTGGAATATGCAACATGCAGTACATAGGACAGACGGACACACCATTCAGGATAAGATTCAACAACCATCGGTCCCATGTGCGCTCACTACCTGGCCTTCCGCTCTCCAAACACATAAACTCGAAAGGTCACAGCTTTGAGGATGTTAGGGTCACACTACTGGAAAGTAACTTTCGGAACACCAGAGAACGTGAGCAAAGGGAATCTTACTTTATCTACAAATTTGACACAATTAAGCATGGCATAAATGAACATCCTGGCACCCTCTCGGTGTTACGATCGTTAGGAAGTGAACATTCGAATTGATAAACTTTGTATCCTCAATTACAGTATTGGCCATTCCCGCCAATTATCATTACCTCATTCGACGTCTTTTTTTTTCCGCTGTGGACGCCCGATTCTGTTTGCATTACCCGTGCAGTGCAAACCGACACACGCTTAGTGGCTCCGGAGATCGTACGACAAGAGGGGACAATACGTCATTGTGTTGTACACAGAATTTGACTGCTTCAAAACCTCGTCTTTCTGTGCGGCTCTTTTCCTTTCTTCTTCCTTGTCTACCTCACCCCGCCAGGCGGTGGCGCCGAGTGCGTTACAAATGTGGCTGCAATCGGGAACACGAGCGCTGCCCCTTTCATGCCTGAATACGTCCCCCGTTCTTCCCTCCTGGGGCGCGTTGCTGTGCAGCGGCACCACAGAGGCAATATCCAAACCACATAAGGTACACCACTGAAAGTGTCGTTAGTTTCGCCAGATATAAGCCGGCGCCACGGTTTACAATGCCTAATTGATGGATTGCTCTTTAAGATGTGTACGGACTCGGACAGCACTGGCACGGCGGGCGGCACTCGACCTTCTCGCTGTCTCCCCCATCTTCGCCCCTTTCTCCTTTTCTTCTTTTCTTTGCTTTCTTCTTTTCTCTTTTTTTTTTCTTTTTTCGTTCGCTCTCTCGCTGTGAGTGTGTGTGTGTGTTCCTTTTGCGTGACTTGCTCATCTTTTGTTGCAGTGAAGATGCCAGCAATCTTTTTATTATTATTTTTTATTATTTCCGTATATTTTCAACCCACTCATTCGCTTCCCACCCTTGTCCTTCTCTCCTTACTACAAGGCAAAGTGTGTATATAAGCCCATACTGGCCTGTGGGTTAACATGTCTTGAAAAAGGTCGGGCTCCGACCGAAACGTTGATGTAATAAACCGTCGTTCTCTAAGAGGCGCATCGTCAATTCTGTTATATATATATATATATATATATATATATATATATATATATATATATATATATATATATATATATGTAGTACTGAAGATGTATGACATGCGCCCAAATGCCTGGATGCAGAAGACGACGACGATCGGTGGTTGTTAGCCATGCTCTTGCGCTCGCTCGCCTGGACACAGATTCCTTCGTGCTAGCAGTCTGTAAGGCAACGTCGCGGCCTGCTTGAAGACCAACATCCACATTTTAAGTGGTGGAAGTGCTGGGTACTGCTCATCGTTCATTCTGGAACTTCGCAGCCGGACGCTACCGTCACCTTTGATCATGGTTGACCCAGCTCCATCGCAAGCGGCTCCCGCACCAATGACGATCTTATATGCTGGTGCGACCGGACAACGCGATCCGCCTGTATTCAGCGGCGCCGACGACCAGGACGTCGAGGCTTGGATTGCCGAATACGAACGGGTGAGCTCCTGTAACAAATGGGGCGGCCGCGCCAAACTCACAAACGTCCACTTTTACATCACTGATGTAGCTGCTCTCTGGTATAAAAACCATGAGAACGAAATAATGGACTGGTCGACCTTCACGACAGCCATCACAGAGGTATTCGGTCGTCCCTCAGTGCGTCGGCTTCGCGCGGAACAGCGCTTGCGTAGTCGAGTACAGCGCAGAGAGGAGACGTTTACGAGCTACATCGAAGATGTTCTCTCCCTTTGCAAGCGCGTCGACCCATCTTTCGCAGAAGCAGAAAAAATAAAGCACATAATGAAAGGAGTCGACGACCATAATCTGTGCTGTGCATCAGTTGTTAGTCGGCGTTCGTGTTGTTCACTGCTCTCCTTGTGTCCGTGTCCTGCACGCCTCTTCTTTTGAATATGGACTGTTACCAACTCGCTCAACTTTCTGTCCTTTTGAGTCGACGACGATGCATTTCAAATGCTCGTGGCAAGAAACCCACAGATGGTAGCCGACGTGATACAGCTCTGTCAGTCATACAACGAGCTGCGAAAGCAGCGTGCCTCAACGCGCCGAGCTGTTCAAGATCAAGCAGAAATTTCCACCCTTGCCAATGACGTCGCTGCTGATCACACCGCTCTCCTGCCCCACATCAAGCAGTTCATTCGTGAAGAAGTTGCACGCTAGCTGTCGCTTGTCGCCCACACACCTCAGCCGGTGACTTCGTCTTTGGACCCGCCTCTTCGCCATGTCATTGAGACGCAGGTCGCCCAGGCACTACCACCTGCCCCTGCGCCTCTGCCTGTTGCTACAACTCTGACCTATGCTTCGGTTGTTGCCAGACAAGCCCCACCTGTCCCTGGCGCCTACCAGACCACGGGTCCCTTGTACACGTCGCCGCCACCCTCACGCACGGTGCCATATTCCTCTCTACCCCCCCGGACCAAACAGGCCTAGCCCATGGCGCAGCAGCAATAACCTCCCCGTATGCTTAGCGTGTGGCTTTTCAGGACATGTAGCCCGATAATGCAATCGTCGGCGCTGCCGCTATCAAGACAGTATGGCTCCTTCAACCTACCCAGCTCACCATTCGCAACGAGCTCGTCCTCCAGTCGCCGACTCTCCTTCTACACGCCGCCCTCTTGAACCATACCGCTCGTCTTGTCCACGTCGACGATCCATTTCACCGATGCTTCGTCGCCCTAGCCCCGCTCGTGAGGAAAACTGACAGCCGCACTTCCAGAGGCAAGAACTCCGACTTCGTCGAACTGTCCAAGACCTCATTTTTCCCCGCCCAACGAAATTGATGCGTTAGTAGAAAGTGTTGCCGTGCGTGCGCTTGTCGATACAGGAGCCGTTGTTTCTGTAATGAGTGAAATACTTTGCCGCGATTTGAGAAAAGTGACCACATCGATTTCCGACCTTTCTCTGCGAACAGCGACCTCGCATCACATCAAGCCTACCGCCCAGTGCACAGCCCGCGTAATTATTCAAAATGACATGTATGCCGTTAAATTTATCGTCCTTCCCCGCTCCTCCTACGACGTCATCCTAGGATGGGATTTTCTCTTCGCGCATCAAGCCCTCGTACACTGCTCTCGCGCCGAACTTATATCGTCGACGCCGTGCCCTGAGCTGGACGACCACAGTGCCCCCAAAGTGTTTGCCGCAGCCGACGTCCACATTGCACCCTTGTCTTCCGTTCTCGTGCCGGTATTTTCGCCTGCCGTCACTGACTCATCTGTTCTCTTTTCACCATCTGCAGCTTCTGCTAGTCGCCGAAAATTTCTCCTCCCGTTTGCTGTAATTACCTTCTGCAGTGGTTCTTCGGCAATCTGTGCGTGCAATGTCTCTGCATGTGCGTTACTTCTGCTGCGCGGCGAGTGTCTGGGGAGCTTCGAGACATTTGACTGCGTCTTCGAGAATGCAGTGCTTGGCAACAGGACACCGTTGCCCATTTGTGCTGTCGCACCTAGCCCTGACGCCGAAGCATCTGGTGACATATTCTTCAGCGCTATTGATCCCGAACTCACACCTCTGCGGCACAAAGAGATCGCCGGCCTTCTGCAACGTTTCCGATCCTCATTCGACTACAACCACCATGCGCTAAGGCAGCGATGGGCTTATTTCTGTCGCCTTCCTCCTTACCACTGCTGTTTCTCCCCAACTCGATCTGCTGCAGAGGGCGCGCTGGCGACGACAGAGCCTCCCGCGTCAGCCGCTCTGCCGAGCCATCCGTGGCGACATAGCGCCCCGAAATCCTTACTGAGGTCGCCCGCCTCGGCAGTTCTAGCCTCTGAGCGCCGGCGACTCGTGTGTACGCCGCCAGATGCCGCGACGATACCGTTGGCTGAAACGAAGGAGCACGTTGTAGAAGCACGTTGTAGAAGCACGTTGTTCGCAGTTAGGTTGGGAAAATTACGTGCACGTGACTGGTTAGGGGCCAATAAGCGGCCTCCCATTCCATCGGTCGATGGCGGGGACGTTTGAAAACCCGTTTTGGCGAGCCGCTGCGATCTTTTCCGACGCACGTCTTCAAAACCGTATTTTAAATTCCATACCTTACGCACAGCGCTGAAATCTACCCTCGAATGATCCTAATGACTGGCTCTGCTGGATCAGCATGTTTGCACAAAATCGTCAAAACCGTTTCAGGGTCCCTTTAAACAAAGCACCTGAACGCTCCCTAAGTTGCCGCCATTACGCGACTGTATAAATGACGCCCGCAATATACCGCCTGCTAGCTCTGCAGCAACAAAGACACCGCTCCTCTCGTTAAGAAAGACATTTCTTCAGGGAATCCACCGGTGGCGTCAACGCTGTCCTTTTCTGTATGTCCTGTCATTCGTTGCACTGTCCCTTGAAGCAATCCAACTACCGAGCGCCCTGACCGTAGATTAGAATCCTAGTTTCGCGCTGTATAGCCATGGTCACTTTTGCCCAGCAAACCCGACACAACCAACCAACCACCTTCCTAAACATAACTGATGCGATGAAGAAAAGTCACCCGAAGTACAGGCAGATAACGTCATTCTCCTTGGTTTCGGAGCCGTATGGCAACATTTTGTTCATTCTGGTAATTTCGTTTCCAACAAGCTTGTCTTACATATATTAAGATGTCCCGCGCTGCGAAGTTTTCTGTCTCTCCCCCCAATCACAAAGCAGGAAATGTTTCCGATAACTGGTTTTAGTAGTTTCAGTTGATACGACCGTTGTGTCAGGAAGATGGATACGGTGGTCGCTACCTTGGGAATGTTCGGCTATCGTGTTGCGATCTGTTGCAAAATTGCAGAGGTTGTTCCTGTGCTGAAGAAATGTTTCTTTGAGGTTTTTCGTTTCGCCGATGTAGCTCGCATTGCATATTTGCATACAGTGCCTTGGGCTCTCTCCTTCGGTGAACGGCCTTTGGCAATGTGTAGAGAACATGTGTTAAGTAGGCTTGTGAGTCACTCGGATGCCTTCTTTTCTGAGAATACGGCCGATGGTTCGCTAACACCTGAGACATATGGGAGAATCTGGTGTTTCTGTTGTGCTGTTGATTCAGGAGCCGGACGCTGAATTGTCGTCAGGCGTAGCCGTGCTTTTGGAATTGAAGTGCTTTCGGAATAAAGGTTCTTGGGTAGCTGTTTTTAGTGAGTTCCTTGACTATCGTTTGTTTTTCGTTTGTTTAAATGCGCACGGCGCTACTTGAACTTGTGCCTCTATACCCCTGCATTAATGCCTGACTTGGCAAATTTCGGGGGGGGGGGGGCCCTGGGCCCCCCCTTGCCTACGTGCCTGGTTACAGAGGTTTGACTTGAATGCACTGTCATTTTCACTGACAGTGCTTCTTGGAACTCCTTGCTCAACAAATCGGATCACATGTTACCCACAGTTACTTGGCACTGCCCGTGTGACAGTACATCCCGTTGCTGCATCTGCTGCCGTTATGAAGGGCTTGTTCTCATCGACTGTTTATCGAATCAAGAATTGGACGAAATCTCGTCTGGTCGGGATGTAATGGCATAGTAGAAACAAAAAGACAGGACGCCGACCAAGAAGGTGTCAAAAATAAAAGAATGACAAAATGACGTTTCGGCTTCCACACGGAAGCCTTGTTCACAAAGCTGGGAGGCCCGAAGCCTCCAGCTTAAATCCGCAAAAATAAGAGGCTTCGGGCCTCCCAGCTTTGTGAACAAGGCTTCCGTGTGGAAGCCGAAACGTCATTTTGTCATTCTTTTATTTTTGACACCTTCTTGGTCGGCGTCCTGTCTTTTTGTTTCTACTATGACTGTTTATCACGCCTACTTTGTGGGTGGCCACGGTATGGAAGGGTGTTGGAGGCACTTGCCTTGGATTTAGAGTTCCTGGTTACACTCTATTTGCGTGGTTATGTTGCGCACACGTGCTGCGTTCTCTCACGTATTCTGCAATTTGTGCATATTCTGCCAGTAGTGACAGTTAGGACATCATGGGGCATCTCCATGACTTGCATGATCGTGGTGATTTTGTATCACAGGCTACTGAAGCGACGTCGGCACAGCAACACGTTGCACTGTCTTCTCATTTTTGAGTTGTACAGTGCATTAGTATGCCATTGACAATACGGTAGTTTTTTTTTTTTCTGGCAGCCTACACCTCGCTATACTGGAAGTAGTTGTCCGGCCTCCGCAGGCCTAGCAGAGTTGGCGGTGGGCAAAGGTTCCTAGAGTCCGCTTTTTCGGCACGCAGCACTGGAGAATTGGTGGGCGATATGGCGATGGCGCGGCTGGCGACGGAGCGTGGCGTAGCTTCCTGGCGCGGGCACGTATCGCGAAAGCGCGTCTTGTGGCAGCTGCGTAGCTCATCAGCTCCACTTGATGCTGCGGCGGTTACCGTCAGCGAGCATGGGTGTTCTTCGCCGATGATGTGCTCAACGGAGGTCACCTGGGGCTGGGACGATGGGAACAAGTGGCACAGTTCTTCGCACACAATAGGCCTGATGGTCTCGCGCAGTTCATCAGAATCAAGTGACTTCGACGTAATGCGGCACCGAATGACGATTGTATCGGCGATTACGCATGCCTACGAAAGGAATTTTTGGACTGTTTGAAAGAGGTCCCTTATGAGCCTAGCCAAGAGATCCCATGCTTACTTCTCGCATGAGCAAGCGAACCTCGCCTTCAGACGTGTCGGTGGCGGCGTGGCGGAAAATTCAGGATATCTGGTTCGTAAATATTGCAACGTTTTCATTCTGGAGCTGCACTGCACGCCACCAGCAATGACTCCGGCCTCTCTTTACGGCCTAGGCGCGCGAAGGTGTCCAAAAAGTGCGACCCAGGTTTGAAGCGTCGAAGGTTCATTCTCGAACCAGGTCCTTGCGGCGTTTTCAGGTGGAAATGTATGTGTCACATCGGAGTCCCATTTGGCGAAGGCCGCGACGCCGTCGAACTTTTCTAGCCTGCTTCTGGGAGTTCGTAGGAGGATTCCCGAAATGCTGTTGTCTTTTTATGCTGCTGCACCACAAATGTCGCCGGTAGCACTGCTGCCGTCATTGTGGGTGTTGTCTTTGTCGTAGCGCGGACTTTCTCGTCTTTGTCGGGAAGAAGATCGTATAGTGGCGGTAGTCCGACATGCCTGCGTCTAGTTCGTGTAGCCTAGTTGGAGCCTTGTTCGCGATGTTGTTGCTTCGAATCAAGCTTGACCGACACGTCGACACAGAAGCCTATACAGCCGGATCAAACAGTCAGTTCAAAGCGTAGAGAATCAAAGTGTTTGTTGGTTACCAGAACCTTAGCGTTGTGATAACAAACCGTGCTGTTCTGAAAGGCACTCAAATATGCGCGTGGGTCATGCAAAGTTTGCAGAACCATCGACACTATAGACCGAGCTTATTTTTCATTCTGCTTGTCAGTAGTCTCTATGGTGTCCAAGTTAAACTGGATGTGCATTCCATAGTCAAAAGAAGAGGCGTGCAAGACACGGACACAAGGTGAGCTGTGAACACCTTGTGTTGTTCACTGCTCACCTTGTGTCCGTGTCTTGCACGCCTCTTCTTTTGACTATGGACTGTTACCAACTCGCTCAACTTTCTGCCCCTTTGGATGTTCATTGTTGTCTTGCTCTACCGATTTTGGTAAATATGAAGTTAACGAAACGGCCGTAAGAGCAGCAAGACTGTGGCATGCAAACCATGCCACCCATGACATGCAAGTTATGATTTTGACGTTATGACCTGCCATTTATGTTTGCCATGCAGTCATGCTGTGGCATGCCAATGTTCGTATACATCCCATTAACAAAACGGCCAGGAAAGCATCAAGACTGGCATATATATCATGCAGCTAATGACGGGCATGTCACGATTTTCGTGTTATGACCTCTCATTTATGGTAGTCATGCCGTCCTGTTGCGGCATACCAATTTTCGTATACATCCCATTAACGAAACGGCCAGGAAAGAGAGCATAAAGTCGTAGGCGGCTAGATAGATAGATAGATAGATAGATAGATAGATAGATAGATAGATAGATAGATAGATAGATAGATAGATAGATAGATAGATAGATAGATAGATAGATAGATAGATACGCTCAATGTCGCCGAAGTTCGCTAAGAAGTA
Organism: Hyalomma asiaticum; assembly: GCA_013339685.2. NCBI lineage: Eukaryota > Metazoa > Arthropoda > Arachnida > Ixodida > Ixodidae > Hyalomma > Hyalomma asiaticum. Next base: position 144,513 of record JABSTT010005196.1, read on the forward strand.
AACTGGTTGGCAAGCGCGTACCATCTAAATAGGCGCAATGTGCATCTGGCCGAAGGAAAGCAATTTTGGCGGTCTGCAGGGGCGGCATTACTGGAGGCGTACGTGTTCCTCCTGCAGAGTGGTCAGGACCTTCATGTGGTGTGTGCATCGCTGCCACCTTGCGCAGTGCCTCTGGCTTTAATAAAGGTAATTGTTCTCGAGTGGGTGCATCACACTTGCGACTACATGGCCTCCCTGGTAGTCGACAACTCGACGGCACTGGACACGTTTTGCAAGGACACCGAAGATTTCTTGGGCACGTACCAGATCAACCGATTCGCTGGCCTACTCAAGGCGCCCGTCGATCTGTGCTGCGAAGGTAAGTTGTGAACAAGTGGTTTCTTGTTGGCATGTATGCCCGCTCCGAAAAGCGTGCACAAGAAGGTCGAGTTGTAGGCGCTTTACAGGGGACCATTTTGAACAGAAAAGATCGTTTTTTTGCTTACCACTCATTGGCACCTTAGCACACGCGGCACCTATAACTTGCATCAAGTTCAGTCAACGGTCACGGTAAATGTGTACCGCCTTTAGCTTCATCGTACTACAGAATAGATAGCGCAAGAAACAGACGAAGGACAAGAAGAACGAGCGCTTCTTTTTTTCCGTCTTTTAACGCGATAGAGTTGGAGGGCTCGTTCCGCAGAAATACCGCCGTCGGTGTCGGCGTCTCCACGCGTCTCTTGTAAGCGAAAAATCGTCCATGAGTCAAAATTAACGGCTCCAAAAATGGACAACTATATCCATCTAACGGAAGACATATCAAGCAATCTCTCGACTACCATGGCCTCCGAGACGACAAGCGCGCCCGCCATCTCGGAGGCCATGCGACTGCAGCAGAGCGTATATGCGGTCTCGTCGGATGCTCTTCATCCACTTTTTTAGCATTTCATTCTCACGATACCATTAAAGAAGTCAAGTACTGCAGTGGCCATTTCACCGACCACAAGGCCATGCTTGTAGCGGTTGGCGGGAAGATGTCTCCAGAAGACCAAATTGAACAGCTGCCAGATAGTTAACGCACGAAGCAGGATAGAATGTGACCATTTACGAATAAAAACTGTCACGCCTACGCGCAGCTCATAATACAGGACCATGTGACTACATCACTCTACAAAATGTTCATGAAGTTGATACAAAAGTGCTGTTAAATAGATCGAAAACCTCTACCATTACTATAAATACGTCACGCGCGCGCGTGTGTGTGTGTGTAATAACGCACATTAATAAGTATGCACTGAGTGGTTCAAGTGCACACTAGGGGCCGGATTTCGCTATCGCGTTCAGCTCTTAAAGGCGAAGCTTAGGGGTCCCCCAATTTTTTCTTGTGCTATGTATTCTATTCTGCGATGAACCACCAACACGCCCAAACTTCGTCCCTGCCGTTAGCTTGTTTCGCTACCGTTCCAGCTCAAGCGTGTAGTAGATGATGAGTACTAGAGGTGCGTTGATATGCATGTTTATTTTCAACTTCAGAATGTGCTGCGGTCTCTGGCCACACTGCTGAAATTAACAAAAGGCGGAAACAATATCCAGGGTCAAGGCGATACATTCGCTTAAAGAGCAACTCCGGCGATTTCTTATTGTCCACTGATCTCAATAAAAATTTTAATATATTGCAACGAAGCACTACGATAGAAGACGATGGAGGCAGCGCCGAGGAAGACGACGTTCGCTGATGTTCACGCGGACTGGGCTCCATCTTGAATGCCTGCGTTCTGCCCGTTGTACAAAGCGTGTAAATATATATTAAATACCAGGCACGTAGGCAAGGGGGGGCCCAGGGGGGCCCGGGCCCCCCACCCCCGAAATTTGTCAAGTCAGGCATTAATGCAGGGCTATAGAGGCACAAGTTCAAGAAGCGCCGTGCGCATTTAAACAAACGAAAAACAAACGATAGTCAAGGAACTCACTAAAAACAGCTACCCAAGAACCTTTATTCCGAAACCACTTCAATTCCAAAAGCACGGCTACGCTTGCCGACAATTCAGCGTCCGGCTCCTGAATCAACAGCACAACAGAAACACCACACTCTCCCATATGTCTCAGGTGTTAGCGAACCACCGGCCGTATTCTCAGAAAAGAAGGCATCCGAGTGACTCACAAGCCTACGAACACATGTTCTCTACATATCGCCAAAGGCCGTTCACCGAAGGAGAGAGCCCAAGGCACTGTATGCAAATATGCGATGCGAGCTACATCGGCGAAACGAAAAACCTCAAAGAAACATTTCTTCAGCACAGGAACAACCTCTGCAATTTTGCAACAGATCGCAACACGATAGCCGAATATTCCCAAGGTAGCGACCACCATATCAATCTTCCTGACACAACGGTCGTATCAACTGAAACTACTAAAACCAGTTATCGGAAACATTTGCTGCTTTGTGATTGGGGGGAGAGACAGAAAACTTCGCAGCGCGGGACATTTTAATATATGTAAGACAAGCTTGTTGGAAACGAAATTACCAGAATGAACAAAATGTTGCAATACGGCTACGAAACCAAAGAGAACAACGTTATCTGCCCGTACTTCGTGCGACTTTTCTTCGTCGCATCAGTTATGTTTAGGAAAGTGGTTGGTTGGTTGTGTCGGGCTTTCTGGGCAAAAGCGACCACGACTATACTGCGCGAAACGAGGATTCTAATCTACGGTCAGGGCGCTCGGTAGTTGGATTGCTTCAAGGAACAGTGCAACGAATGACAGGACATACAGAAAAGGACAGCGTTGACGCCACCGGTGTATTCCCTGAAGAAATGTCTTTTTTAACGAGAGGAGCGGTGTCTTTGTTGCTGCAGAGCTAGCAGGCGGTATATTGCGGGCGTCATTTATACAATCGCGTAGTGGCGGCAACTTAGGGAGCATTCAGGTGCTTTGTTTAAAGGGACCCTGAAACGGTTTTGACGATTTTGTGCAAACGGGTGATCCAGCAGAGCGAGTCATTAGGATCATTCGAGGGCAGATTTCAGCGCTGTGCGTAAAGTGCGGAATTTAAAATACTGTTTTCAACACGTGCGTCGGAAAAGATCGCAGCGGCTCGGCAAAACGCGTTTTCAAACGCCCCCGCCATCGACCGATGGAATTGGGGGGCCGCTGATTGGCCCCTAACCAGTCACGTGCACGTAATTTTCCCAACCTAACTGCGAACAACGTGCTTCTACAACGTGCTCCTTCGTTTCAGCCAACGGTATCGTCGCGGCATCTGGCGGCGTACAGACGAGTCGCCGGCGCTCAGAGGCTAGAACTGCCGAGGCGGGCGACCTCAAAAGGATTTCGGGGCGCTATGTCGCCACGGATGGCTCGGCAGAGCGGCTGACGCGGGAGGCTCTGTAGTCGCTAGCGCGCCCTCCGCAGCAGATCGAGTTGAGGAGGAACAGCAGTGGTAAGGAGGAAGGCGACAGAAATAAGCCCATAGCTGCCTTAGCGCATGGTGCTTCGCTTTTTTTTTTTGGTGTGAATGATTTCACAATTGTGTTGCCTAATCAATGTCAAAATTCGCAATGTCAAAAACGCAATGTCAAAAAACGTTTCAGGGATCCTTTAACTGATAGCTGCGCGGCGTGGGAACACGCACGCGTGCGGCCTTGCTTTGCAGCATACGCATAGTTTTTCCACGAGCGGTCGGCTGAAGCTAACGGAAAGAGCTTGGAAAAGGGCACTTTTGTATGGAAAGCGACGGCTTCGACGACACATTAACCCGTTCAACCCCGCTGGCACCTCTGCGAATCCCATCCCCCTTTTTTCCGCTGCCTGTGTCGTGCAGGCGCCCGCGTGGCGGAAGGAGGGAAAAGGGTAAACAAACAAGGTAACCAGGGTCGCCTGTAGTTCTGCGGAAGGGTATTCTGAGCCACGTTCATTCCATAGATAGATGACCTGAAAGCTTCCTTCAAACGGAGCTTTGCAAACCATCGGAAAACGCTGCAAAGTTTGCAACTTGTGTTGCCAAAGCACGCCTGCAAGGGCAAATTTGAATTGTCACCAGTACTTGAGGCTGTATATAATGAAGCTTATGAACTAAAGATGCTACCGCCATAATTCCGTCGTTCTCACACCATACTTTTTCCGAAAACGGAGGAAAAAGAAAAACTGAAGCAAGTCTCATCTTATAGACCTATCTCATTAACAAACTGCGATTATAACATACTTATGATAGTTTTGGCTTGTCGAGTCCAGTCTGTAATTCAAGAAGTTGTTGGACCCCATCAGACCTGTGGTATTCGTGGAAGAACTATATTTACCAATATTCATAAGATGAGGTGCGTGTTGGAGTGCTCCGATGCGTTACAAGAAGGTGTTGCGGTAATGCAGTTAGACCTCGAAAAAGCTTGTGATTGAATCCCACATGAGCTTCTGTTGTCCGTGCTCCAATATATCAAGTTCGGCCGCGTGATCACTGACGGGGTGGCCATGGCGTATAAGAATTGCTCTACCAGGCTGGTAATCAATCAGATATTGGGCGCTCCAATTATTATCATGCGTTCCGTGCGTCAGGGCTGTCCACTCAGCCCTCTTTTATTTGGTATTTATATAGAAATGTTCCCGGCTATCATTGAAAGCAAAGCTGTCAGAGGCTTTAAAGTGCAGTCTTCTGAAGTGAAACTGCCGGCTTATGCAGACGATGTGGCTGTATGCTGCAAGGATAAGAAAAGCGTCGAGAATACTGTGAAAATAGTGACAAAATTTGGGGACGTTACAAACAGCTTCGTTAATTGGCGGAAGTGCTTGTGGTTTTGGCACGGCCAGTGGCCGTCTGCACCAGACTTGTTCGCTAATGTGAAATGGGTGACTACCCCCGTTAAGTATCTGGGCGTGCCGCTTGATGCTCGTAAGCAGAATGACGAGTACTGGAAGCAGCAGACTAAGGAGGCGAAGGAAAAAGCCGGGAGATGGAATGCAGGTCACCATTCAATATTTGCTAGAGACACAATATGTAACATTTTCTTGGTTGCTAAGATATGGTATGTCATGCAAGTCTTCCGTTGCTCCCGTGCAAATGTGCAAAAGTATGGTATGTCATGCGGAAGATCCCTTCTTACGCACGATGTGCCAGTTAAGGCTCCGACACGCACTTCCTCAGTTTGTAGTCGGAATAGAGAGCATGCCGGGTTCAGTACGTGGGTTCTTTAAGGAGATTATTGATAGTGTACGCTTTTTGAGCGTTCCTTTTTCGAATGAGTACCTGTGGAGTATTGGGCGCAAAAAACTGTATAATGATGTACGTGACACTGTCTTGCCTGTTCCAATGTACAGGGCCATTTTCAGTGGACGCCCTGGTTTTGACGTATAGAAGCGTGTCAAAAGATGCCAGTCCAACCTGCAACAAAAACGTTCTTCTTCAAGCTCCATACGGGCACGTTATCGGTTAAAACTTTCATGGAACAGCGAGGACTTTTCTTACCATGGGGCACTGCCTGTCTAATCTGTAAAAAGCCGGAAGACCACGTTTTCATTCATTGCTGGGAAGGCGTGTATTTTTGGGATGTTCTTCAAAGAACACTGAAAAAGGAATTTCCAATTGATCCCCATGGTATAAGGTACTTGGCGATAAAAAGTGATGATGGATTACCCTACGATCTAATAATGCTTACGGGCCTCCACTGCTTATGGCGCTCCAGAATGGCTGGGTACCATTGCGATCCTGATGCCCAGCCAGCACGTATATATTGTAACGAAGATGCCAAGAGGCCCAACGAGAAAAGGCCAGAACCTTCTTTAATGGCGGCGAACCGTTCCGAAAACACCACGTGCGCCCGAGCGTTCTTCGTCGTCATCTCCCTGGCGATCGGTGCCCATAGTGGGTAGGCAGCTTACTGCGTGTCATTACTCCCCCCGTGAGAAGCGACCGTCCCGGTCGCTGGTTGAGCTGGGAGAGAAAGAAAAAGGAAGAGGGCGGAGAAAGTTCTTCACGCGTTCAGTTGCTGCGGGCGTAGTACGGCTTCATCCGTACTACGTGAAGAGTCTCTGGACGTGGGCGCCGTCGGCTCGAGCTCAAGGTAGTACCCTCAGTAACGACCTCGTAGTTTACGTCACTAAGTCGTTGGACGATCCTGTACGGTCGGAAGTATCGGCGTAATAATTTCTCCGATAGGCCCTGACGACGGACAGGCGTCCACACCCACACAGTGTCGCCGGGCTCGTATTGGATGTGCCTTATTCCACTGTTATAACGGCGGGCGTCGACACTCTGCTGATCACGGATGCGGTTGCGAGCAAGCTGTCGGGCTTCTTCAGCTTTCTGTACGATGTCTTCGGCGGTGTCGCTTCTCGTTGTTCCGTTGTCGACAGGCAGCATGGCATCTAAAGGCGTTGTAACGTGGCGTCCATAAACGAGCTCAAACGGGGTGAATCGCGTGGTTTCCTGCACCGCCGTATTGTAGGCAAACGTCACATATGCGAGAATTTGGTCCCAGGTCTTGTGCTGGATGTCAACGTACATTGAGAGCATGTCGGCCAAAGTTCTATTGAGGCGTTCCGTTAATCCATTAGTTTGTGGATGGTAGCCCGTAGTTTTCCGATGGTTCCTGTGGGTTAGCGTGACGATTCCCCGGATTAATTCAGCAGTAAACGCTGTCCCTCTGTCGGTTACTAAGACGGAAGGGGCCCCATGATGTAGGACGATGTCATGCACAAAAAACGTGGCGACTTCCGTAGCGGTTGCACGGGGAACAGGTTTGGTTTCCGCATACCGTGTCAGGTAGTCGGTTGCGACGACTATCCATTTGTTTCCTGTGTACGATGTGGGGAAAGGACCAAGGAGATCCATTCCCACCTGCCGGAATGGTGCGTAGGGAGGTTCCAGGGGTTTCAGAAGACCAGCAGGTTTTAAAGGTGGCACCTTGCGTCGCTGACAATCCCGGCAGCTTCTGACGTAGTGTTGAACGGAAGAGAATAGCTGCGGCGAATAGTACTTTTGGCGTATGCGCGCTAACGTCCTCGCGAATCCTAGGTGAACGGCACATGGGTCGTCATGGCACGCCTGCATTACTTCGTCGCGCAGAGAAGCTGGGATGACAAGCAAGTACGTTTCTTCGCTGTTGTCAAAGTTCTTGTAAAGATCGTTGTCGCGGAGGCAGTAAGTAGTAAGCCCTCGTGATATCGGGCGCGGCACGACAACGTCGGCACCCTGAAGGTATCTGATAATGGGTAGCAACGTAGTGTCTTCGCGTTGGCGGCCGGCCATTTCGACTGTATCGACTGCGCCGAGAAACGGGAAGTCCTGCTCGATGTCATCTGGCTTCGAAGGTAGAGGCGCACGTGAGAGGCAGTCAGCATCGGCGTGCTTCTGTCCAGACCGGTATACCACTGTGATGTCATAATCCTGAAGGCGCAGACTCCAGCGAGCAAGGCGGCCTGGCGGGTCCCTAAGATTCGCAAGCCAACACAGGGAATGATGGTCACTTACTACGCGGAAAGGTCTGCCGTAAAGGTAAGGCCGGAACTTGGCGATAGCCCATACCACCGCCAAGCACTCCTTTTCCGTCGTGGAGTAGTTGACCTCCGCCTTCGTAAGACTGCGGCTCGCGTAAGCTATTACCCGTTCGGTGTCGTCTTGCCACTGGACGAGGACAGCCCCAAGGCTCACGTTGCTGGCGTCGGTGTGGATTTCCGTGTCTGCCTTGTCGTCGAAATGCGCCAGCACAGGGGCTCTTTGTAGGTGGTTTCGTAACTCTGTGAAAGCTTCCTGTTGCGCTTCGGACCACTCGAAGGGTGTATCTTGGCGTGTTAGTCGCGTTAATGGTGCAGCGATCCTTGAGAACCCTTCGTCGAAACGACGGTAGTATGCGCAGAGACCCAAGAACCGCTCAACTGCCTTCTTGTCTGTGGGACGTGTAAACTCCGCGACGGCAGCTAGTTTTTCGGGGTCTGGTTGAACACCATGCGAGCTGACCACGGGGCCGAGAAACTTTAACTCCCGAAAGCCAATGTAGCATTTTTCAGGCTTGATAGTTAAATTTGCTTTCCTGATAGCAATGAGGACCTGCTTGAGCCGTTCTAGATGTTCATCAAACGTACTTGAAAACACGACGACATCATCTAAATAGACCAAGCACGTCTGCGCGAGAACTGTGTCCATCATCCGCTGAAACGTTGCTGGTGCCGAACACAGGCCGAACGGGAGCACTTTAAATTCATATAATCCATCGGGAGTCACGAACGCCGTTTTTTTCTCGGTCACGCTCATCTACTTCTATCTGCCAGTACCCTGACTTGAGGTCCAATGACGTGAAAAATTGGGCGTGCCATAAACGGTCCAAGGCGTCATCGATCCTCGGCAGTGGATAGACGTCGCGTTTGGTGACACTGTTAAGCCGCCGGTAGTCTACACAAAAACGTAGTGTGTTGTCCTTCTTTTTAACTAAAACGACGGGTGACGCCCATGGACTCATGGAGGGCTGAATGACGTCGTCCTGTAGCATTTCTTCTACTTTGCGTTTTATCACATCTCTCTCTGTGGACGAAACGCGGTACGGATGCTGGCGAACAGGGCGCGCTGACTCGTCTGTGAAGATCCGATGCTTGGTAACGGAAGTGCGCCGAACCTTTGACTCAGGAGCGAAGCAGTCAGAGAAGTCACTGATAAGGTCTAGCAGTTGCTGTTTCGGTGGTTCCTGTAAGCCTGTGTTTATCTGAATAGGACTGCTCAGGTTAACTTCTTGGGAAGCACTGTGTGAAACAGTTCCTAGCTAGGCGAGATCAGTGATGTCAGCAATTTCCTGGAGGAAGGCGACAGCTGTGCCTTGCGGTACGTGCTGATATTCATTACCAAAGTTTGTCAGCAGCACCAGTGAATGTCGGTTCTGGAGCTGAACGAGACCTCGTGCAATACAAAGGTTCCGCTCCAACAGTAACGGGATTATTAAACGTAATTTGATGTAGCGCAAAAAACAAGACACGGACAACAAGAAGGCACATATGGACACCACACAGCGCTACTAGCAACAACAAGTTTATTTTCAAAATCAGACCGCTTATAAACCATAATCGCCAAGCACAAAGGTCAGCACGTGGGATCACTCAGATAAAACGGGATGTTTTATCTGAGTGATCTGAGATCACTCAGATAAAACTCAGTTTTATCTGAGTGCTGAGGCAAACATCCCGTTACCTCAGTAACGGGATGTTTGCCTCAGCAATGCCCTCGCAGCCGTCGAATGCGTCGCACATTACCAAGGTCAGCAGGCTGCTTCTTGGCGGTACTGTTACGTTGTCTGCGACGATTCGCAGGGCGTTTTCTGCGTTATTGTCGGCGCCAGGGTCATTTGCTATAGCTTTCGCCGTAGAGAAGGTGACGTTTGATTTTTACAGATTTATTATGGCTCCGTTCGACTGCAAAAACTCCATCCCTAGAATCAAGTCCCTCGAACAACTGGGCAGCACAATGAAGGACCCGACGTATGTAAATCCTCGAATGTTTACCAGAGCGGTGCATCTGCCTACAGGAATCAGTAAATGACCTCCAGCGGTGCGGATCTGCGAGCCTGTCCATTCTGTACAAACATTCTTCAACTTTGATGCAAGCTCCCCGGTCATGACCGAGCTGTCCGCACCAGTATCGATTAACGCTGCAACTTCTTCGCCGTCTATCGTAACCAGTATATCCGACATCACGACTTGCCTTTGAACACCCGAGTGTGCCTGGACGATAGTCTGCTGTCGTCGTTGTCGTCGTGATGGAGGATGTTCGATGCAGTCGGCGTCAGCGGCCTCACCTGCGGAGGTCGCTGGACTCCGTTTTCCGTGTTCGCAGGGCTGGGTGAACGACGTCGGCGAGCGTCACGAGGAGACACGGGCTTGGCGATCGGTATCTAGCAGGCGACGACGAGCGGGGTTCGTGCCTTCGATGCTCCGATGAATAATCTCGGCCCGCGATGAAGTTCTCTATCTCTGCTGGTCGCTCACCAGGCCTCGGGCGGGGTGCATTGGCGGAAACCCACGAAGGCCTACGCGTCGATAGGGACACATCCTGTTGACGTGGCCAGCCTCTCCGCAGTGGAAGCACAGAGGCCTGTAATCAGGGGCCCGCCAGACGTCGCACTTCCTGGGCCTTGACTCATCGAAGAACTGCGGACTGCGACGCCTGAATGCTGCTTCGGTGTATCCGGGATGCGCGACGTTTGAGGCGACGTACAGCGACGGTCGCTATATGGCTTCCGCGTAACTCATCCGAGCTTGTTCCGGCGGTTGCGGTGCCTCGTAGCGTTGAGGTACCTCGTAGAGTTGAGGTATCTCGGAGCGATTAGGTACCACGTAGCCTGGAACTTGAACTGCTTGCCGAATTTCATCGCGCACAATCTCCGCCACAGATATTCGCGGAGTCGGCGCATCGGTTGACCGCATTTTCTGCAGCTCTTCTCTGATCACAACACGGATCAATTCACGCAAGTCCTCGATGTTACTGCACGCAGGAGTCCCATGCGAAAGTTCCAGCACGCTACGGTTGTACTGCCTGGTACGTTCTCGAAGGGCCCTTTCCATTGCTGTCGCTTCAGTGAGGAAGTCCGTAAGTGTTGCCGGTGGATTTCGTACAAGACCTGCGAATATTTCTTGCTTAACTCCTCGCATGAGATGTCTGACCTTCTTTTGTTCCGTCATTGTTGCATCCGCACGTCTGAAGAGGCGAGCCATGTCTTCAGTATACGTAATGACACTCTCGTTCGGCGCTTGAAATCTAGAATGTATCGCCAGCTCCGCTCGCTCCTTGGTGTCGGCGTTAGAGTACGCGGCGATCAGTTGGCGTCGAAATTCGTCCCATGTAGTCAGTGTCGCTTCGTGATTGTGAAACCACGTCCTCGCAGAGTCTTGAAGCGCGAAGTACACTCGCCGCAGCTTGCCGTCTTCTTTCCATCCGTTGCACGCGGCGACCCGGTCGAAATGGTCCAGCCAATCGTCAACGTCTTCAGTAGGATCACCATGGAAGGCAGTCGGGGTCTGTGGCTGGTTGACAATGTACTGCTGGACCGGAGCAACACCGGCAGCAGGGGTCTGCGAGTTCAGGTTCATCATCCGAGAACGATCAGCCAACGGACAGTGCTCAGGTTGAAGCCCTTGTAGACGATGGCTAGTGCGTACGTGTACAGGAGTGACCTCACCGGGACTACTCACAGGAGTCGAGTCAGGAGTACGCTGCGTCTCCGGCGATGCTATCATTCACCCCGCACCTCCACCAGAAAAATGTAACGAAGATGCCAAGAGGTCCAACCAGAAAAGGCCAGAACCTTCTTTAATGGCGGCGAACCGCTCCGAAAACACCACGTGCGCCCGAGCGTTCTTCGTCGTCATCTCCCTGGCGATCGGTGCCCATAGTGGGTAGGCAGCTTACTGCGTGTCAATATTTTAGGCGGTGCATGGCACGATACATCGAGGAATTGAAGCAGCAAGAGTTTGTGCCTGAATGGCTTAGTCAGATCGAACCTCCGACTGCTTTAGAGGAGTTTTGAATGAAAGCGCGCGGGACGAATTCATCTCGTGTACGACACAAAAGTGATCGCTTAAAGTGAGACTCAATTTTTGTTCACTTTGTGCTTAGTTTTGTAGTCAAGTGACCGTTGTTTTACTGTGTCTGGTAATTGTCTGGTAATAGAGGGACGGGCAGAGCCAGAGTGGCCGTGAGCGGGGAAACAGTAAAACGGCTTATTAGTACATGAATGCTGAGCAGTAAAGAACACTAAGCGCCCGGTTCCCAGCGCTTGTATAGCGATGATGCACGGGCGCTATCAGCGTGACGTCACACAGGCTTCGCATGACACCACACTCCTTCCCACAATGTTTATGGCCTATACCAATCGGGAGGTTTTTTGCACGAGTACTGCGTCGAAGAGTCTGAGCTCCTAGAGGGGACGCAGGTATTCGCAGAGGGGACGCCACCGGTGCAGAGCCTTGATGTGAACTGGCATTCTGTTGTTCCGAGGGAGCCAAGTCTTCGGGTGGCTCCGGCGGTGCTGTAGCAGAGCTGGGAGACTCAAGAACAGGAAGGGGACGGGGGCTCGTTGGAGGCGCTTCGGACCGAGGGTTTGGAATCGAGCTGGGCACGAAACAAGGAGGCTGACTGGGGCCTTGTTGGACACTCTCAAAGTAGCGCGGACGTAAATTGTAATAAAGGAAGAGACGTAGACACAGCACCTTAGCTGCAGGCCGGCTGTTCTATTCTGACCCTTCGTCTTTCTCCTCGTCTGCTTCTCTTGCCCTGCGCTCCTCTAGCGCGAGCGTATTCGGCACGGCGAGCTCTGTTTTTCTACATTACAATTGTCTACATGCACGAACCTGTTTTCGGATCCTACGCGCGCAAGATACGTAACGGCACTGCACCTTCTTTCGATGACACCTATCAGCCACTTGTGATCACCTAGACGAAGGCCTTGAACCAGAATACTTTCCCCCTCTTTGTAAGCTCTTTCCGACCCTCTTTTTTCGTCAACTTGGGCCTTTAATTTGGAGAACCGTTCTTCCATACGTCTCTCCAGGTCTGGCTGTAGCATAGTCAGGCGAGTGCGGGGCGACCACGACAGGAACAGTTCTGCTGGTGTCTGCCCCGTGGTTGTGGTCGGTGTGTTGCGGTACCCGAACAGAATGAGATCTATTCGGTGCTGTAGGGTCTTACTCGTGCCCGATGACTTTTCGTCGAGAAGCTGCTGCGTAAGATCCCGTTTCACCGTCTGAACGCATCTCTCGGCGCTTCCATTGGACGCAGGGTGGTACGGAGGTGTTCTGGTGTGCCGCACTCCGTTCTTGAGCAGGGACTCTATGAAACTCTTTGCCGTGAACTGAGGCCCGTTATCCGTAACAACCTCCTCGGGAAGGCCATACGATGCGAACACCACACGCAGCCTCTCGATGGCCTTCTCGGTCGTAGTTGAATTCATCACAAACACTTCCACCCACTTGGAGTGTGCATCCACCAGCACGAGGAGCCACTCGTTGTCTGTGAATGCGAAATCCAGGTGGATTCGCTGCCACCTGCGGCTCGGCCAACCCCAAGTTTGTAGTGGGGCTTTCGGTGAAGCGTTCTGCGTCAACTGACAAGTATATCAACTTTTAACAACACTTTCAATATCTTGGTTCAACTGAGGCCCCCCAGACATAGCTGCGCGCGAGCATTTTCATACGCGTAACTCCGGGGTGACCTTCATGACAAAGTGCGAATACTTGTTTACGCAAACAATGCGGAACAATTACCCGATTTCCCCAATTAGCGCACTGCTGATCTACCGATAATTCATACCGGCGAACAAAGTACGGTTCCAGTTAACTATCAGTGACATGCGCAGGCTAGCCATTTCTCGCTTACCACAACACTTTCGATAGCACTCTGTCAGTACTCGTTTTCTTGCTGATCATGTCAGCAGACAGCGGAAGTTCATTGACAACAGAGAAAATTTGCACGTAAACTGAGACATCTCGATCATTCGCCAACAGCAACCGCGAAAGTGCCTCAGCGTTTCCCATGTTGCTGCCTTTACGGTAGACCCATCTGTAATTGTACGCCACTAGTAGCAAAGCCCATCGTTGCATGCGCGCCGCAGACATTACTGGAACCGGTTTGCCGTGCCACAGAAGGCTGGCTAATGGCTGGTGGTCCGAATAAATGATAAAACTACGCCCAAATAGGTATTTGCGGAACTTCTTCAGCCCAAAGACCACGGCGAGAGCCTCTTTTTCAATGTGAGCAAAACCTTTTTCTGCTTTGCTCAATGCCCTAGACGCATAAGCAATAGGTTTTTCCTCTTTATCGATCTTATGGAACGAAATGGCGCCCACGCCATACATGGATGCGTCACCCACAAGCCCTATCTCTTTTGTTGGGTCGTAGTATGTCAAAACGTTTCCTTCAGTCAGCCACGTTTTACTTTGCTGGAACACTCGATCCGCCTCACGGGACCACTCGAAGCCTTTTTCTTGGTTTAACACGTCATACAGTGGTCTGAGTCTTGTGGCCACGTTGGGAACGAACTTAGCATAATAGTTTATCAACCCTAAGTAAGCTCTCAACTGTGCCTCATTTGCAGGTGCGGGAGCCTCCGTTATAGCTTTTACTTTTTCATCTGAAGGGCGTATGCCCTTTTCGTCCAGAACGTGCCCCAAATACAAGACAGACGTTTGAAAGAACTTACATTTCTCTTTCTTCAGTCGAATGCCTCTTTCTAGAAACCGGGACAGCACAATTTCCACTTTATGGAAACATTCCTCAAATGTAGCTCCTGCTATCAGCACGTCCTCTAGATAGCACGCTACCCGATCAAGTCCTTTCAACTGGTCATCCATGACTGCCTGGAAAATCGAAGGTGCACTCGTTATGCCATAGGGTAAGCGCGTATACTTGAATAACCCCAAATGCGTGTTGATCACGACTAGCGACTGCGCTTGGGGATGCAGTTCCAGCTGCTGGTATGCAGTGAACAAATCCAACACCGTGAAATATTTGCAACCGGCCATCTTTACAAACAGATCCTCAATCACGGGAAGGGGGTAATGATCAGTTCTTAGGCATGGGTTTAGTGTCACCTTGAAATCCCCGCACACCCTGACCTCGTTGTTGGGTTTAGGCACAACTAGTAGTGGCGTCGCCCATTCACTCTGCTGAACAGGTAGTAGCACTCCGGTTTTCATGAGGTTCTGCAGTTCCGAAGACACTGCTCCTTTAACTGAGAATGGTACCGACCGCGCTTTACAAAAAACGGGTGTGCTTTAAGCACTAACTTAATGGCCCTGTTCTCGATTAACCCCAAGGTAGGCTAAAAAATCTTAGCATATTTTTCAAGCAAACACTGCCACTTTGTCCAAGCAAACCCCATGCACATTAGCCCAGTCTAACCTCAGTGCCAACAGCCAGTCTCGTCCCAACAGTACAGTGTTAGTACTTTCGTTTGTTTTCACGACAATTAGTGGAAGTTGCTTGTGCTGACCACTTAATGAGCAAACAGACAATCAAGCCTAGGAAAGCATAGGGGAAGTTACTTGTGGTATTGTAATTGTGGAGAAAGTAGAAAGGAATTAAAGTGAATTAAAGTGGACGCGACATCCGAATGTCGTTATTTCATAGCTTGGGCCTCGTTGCGGCAGACTTGGTGCCTTAGGTAGTATGCGAGGGCTTACTGGGCAGCAGCCATCTCATCTAAGCTCACGTTCTACGTGACGCCTCCTGGCAAGAAAGTGCGTTCCACGCACGCCGACTTGGCCATGAGTGGAGCTGCCTAACACTCCCAGGATAATACGTACAGAAATACACAATAAAGTGGACGGGGGAACGACCGCCATTGTAGCTCATCCGAAGGTCGTGGGTTCGGTTCCCACCTGAAGGCAAGGTTTGTCTTTTCATCCACTTCAATCTCTTTCTACTTTCTCCACAATTAGCATACCACAAGTAACTTCCCCTATGCTTTTCTAGGCTTCATTGTCTGTTTGCTCATTAAGTTGTTTCTAACAAATAAAGAACGAGCCCTTGACCCCTTCCCTTTCGTTATTTCATAGCTTGGGCCTCGTTGCGGCAGACTTGGTGCCTTAGGTAGTATGCGAGGGCTTATTGGGCAGCAGCCATCTCATCTAAGCTCACGTTCTACGTGACGCCTCCTGGCAAGAAAGTGCGTTCCACGCACGCCGCCATGGCCATGAGTGGCGCTGCCTAACACTCCCAGGATAATACGTACATAAATACACAATAAAGTGGACGGGGGACGACCGCCTTTGTAGCTCAGTTAGTAGAGAATCGGACGCGACATCCGAAGGTCGTGGGTTCGGTTCCCACCGAAGGGAAGGTTTGTCTTTTCATCCACTTTAATTCCTTTCTGCTTTCTCCACAATTACAATACCACAAGTAACTTCCCCTATGCTTTCCTAGGCTTCATTGTCTGTTTGCTCATTAAGTTGTTTCTAACAAATGAAGAACGAGCCCTTGACCCCTTCCCTTTCGTTACTTCATAGCTTGGGCCTCGTTGCGGCAGACTTGTTGCCTTAGGTAGCATGCGAGGGCTTATTCGGCAGCAGCCATCTCATCTAAGCTCACGTTCTACGTGACGCCTCCTGGCAAGAAAGTGCGTTCCACGCACGCCGCCTTGGCCATGAGTGGCGCTGCCTAACACTCCCAGGATAATACGTACAGGTGCTCCCAAAATAATTCGGAGCGCCGGAGCGGTGGCCGCTCGTCGGCGGAGCACACGCGCGGAAATATACAGCCATGGTCTGCGCATGCGTGGCGTCCCTGGCAAGCAAGATTCGTTCCCTAGTTTATGTATATAGGCGTTGCCTTGTGTTAAAAGCATATCGTTTGTCCCTGTTAGCGCTGCGACAACACATCCCATGCATGCAGCCGCCCATCCGTTCTTCCTTGTCTCGCATGACTATCGCGTGCGATCAACTGATTTTAACTGGCGCTGTCGGACGCTGGCAAGTAAACACATATTGAACAACCAAAAAGCACTGCGCGTGGCAATATGGTGGCCTATCTATGCAGCTTAATACCATGCTTGCACCATGGACAAATATAGGCACGTTGGGTGACAACATCAATATCGCTTTTGTTTTTTTTTTTGTTTTTGTGGGGTTTAACGTCCCAAAACCAGCTCTGATTATGAGAGACGCCGTAGTGGAGGGCTCCGGAAATTTTGACCACCTGGGGTTCTTTAACGTGCACTGACATCGCACAGCACACGGGCCTCAACATTTCGCCTCCATCGAAATGCAGCCGCCGCAGCCGGGATTCGATCCCGCGACCCTCGGATCAAACATCAATATCGCGTGCATGCACCATCCACGCGAATCGCAGCTTGCATACGGCGTGGAAGTGACTCGTAGAATGACTATATAAAGTCTTTTTTCTCGCCGAGGCGCTGCCACTCGCCAGCTATGGCAAACCACAGTTCGTCAGCATTGGCGTCTCCTAGATTCATGCGGGACATGGTTTGCTTCAATTGTCCCCACACGTTCTCGATGATGTTAAAGTCAGCGCCTTTTGGAGGCCACGGAAGTGTGAGAACAGCCACGTTCCTCCAGGAGATTCCGAACAGCTCTGGCGGTGTGCACTGGGCTGAGGTCTTGCTGAAACCAGAAGCACCCGTCTTTAAATGGCCCGTCCAGAGCATACGGAAGCAGATGGCTGTCGAGGATTTCGCAGCAGGCCCCAGCTGTGAAAGATCGTGACAGCCGCACTAGCGGGCCGAGGCCATCTTTGCTTACTGCTCCCCAGACGTTTACAGCACACCGGCCGCTGCTGTGGACCTCGGAAATATATCCAGGGTCGTATCTGCACAAAGAAAAGAAAAAAAAGGTGTGCCTCTACGTAGGAAACGTGTGGAAGAAATATGGCCACACAATCAAAAGACACACACCTGCACTTGTATGGCCTCCAAACGTGGAGCTCCTGGTCCCACCTTGAACAAAATGTGCTCTCATCTGAGAAGATCACCTCCTTCCAATCTTCCACCGTCCAATGCTCATGCGCTCTAGCAAATTCAAGGCGCTGACGTCTTTGCCGCTCCGTCAGGTGTGGTTTTTGGGCGGCGATAAACCCGTGAAGTCCGGCTTCTCGCAGGCGCCTTCTTATTGTTTCTACACCGACTTGAAGGCCGAGAGCGGTCTTAATTTGCTGGGCGCTCTGAAAAGGGTCCGCAACTGCTGCAGCAACGATGAGGCGGTCGGTCTCTTCCAATGTGCATCGGCTGCGTCCTGGTCGAGCAGCATCTTTCAGTCGGCCATCTTCAGACCTGTAGGCCTGAATAATTCTGTTCACGGCACTCATAGACCTCCGTGTGAGGCGGCATATTTCGCGTTGAGAAACACCTTGAATGGATAGGTCAACTATCCTTCTCCACTCGTCGATTGGCACTCTCTTCGGCATGCTGCCTCGACAGGAAAAGGGCTGAATTTCGCGACAGTTCGATGGTTTTTATATCTTCACATCTTCTTATCAATCGGGCGCGCAAACTGCTCACGAATACGTCGGATGAAAGTGCACCTTTTGCCGCGCTACACACAGTCACGCATGGCAAATCTATAGTAACGTATCATGCGGGCGTATCTGAAGAGACAGAAGTGCCATCGCCAAAAATAAAAAAGAAAAAAAAAGCTATATAGGCCCTCTTATCGATTCTCAAAACGACTTTGACGATTGATTGATTTGTGGGGTTTAACGTCCCAAAACCAGCTCTGATTATGAGAGACGCCGTAGTGGAGGTCTCCGGAAATTTCGACCACCTGGGGTTCTTTAACGTGCACTGACATCGCACAGCACACGGGCCTCAACATTTCGCCTCCATCGAAATGCAGCCGCCGCGGCCGGGATTCGATCCCGCGACCCTCGGATCTGCAGCCGAGTGCCATAACCACTAGACCACCGTGGCGGGGCACGACTTTGACGACAAAAACGTTACGCGTCGTTGTCATTCTGTTTCCAATTGCTTCATTCTGGTTAATTAGTTGTGACTATTGATTTACCGTCATATCGTTGAATTTACGGACTCGCTGTTGCGGAGCCTTTAATTGATTGTAATTAGTGGAACTCGTAATATTTTTTAATTTGGCGTGACCAGTATTAACACGCAGTCTGGAATTTATGCTTCATTCTTTATATTATCGTGCGCGTGTCAAAAACATTTAATTAATAATTACGTTTACTTGCCTAGTAAAACGTATTAGCTAGCTGTAATAAATTTTTCGTGTGGTGTCCGTGTTGTGGTCTTCCTAATTACCCTAATTACTTAAGATTAGCCTTTGGACTTTTGAATTACTCGAAGTTACTTGGTGCTTAATACACTTTTACGTGCTTTATTGAACGGTTGAGGTGCAATATGCCGCTTTCTGATTTTTGCTAACGCAGGTGTTGTCGAAAATGAGCGGCGGGATGGTCACATTCCGCCACTAATGAGCCAGTTAAACTATTGACTTTCAAAAGCACTGATGCCCATTAACGCGCATGCACGCGCACGTATGCTCCACGGCGTGCATACGCGCGCACAGAGCGTTGAGACCGCATCGGCATCCGCAAAACGCTAAAAAGCACCCAGCTCTATTCTTCTGGAGCAAACCAACACCTATTTAGATGCTTTGGGGAACGAGGCGCGCTTGCTAGGGAAACCGCGCACGCGCAGGCACTGGCACTACTTTATCACCGGCGCGCTCCGCCAACGAGCGGCCACCGCTCCGGCGCTCCGAATTATTTGGGAGCACCTGCACATAAATACACAATAAAGTGGACGGGGGACGACCGCCTTTGTAGCTCAGTTGGTAGAGCATCGGACGCGACGTCCGAAGGTCGTGGGTTCGGTTCCCACCGAAGGCATGGTTTGTCGTTTTGTCCACTTTAATTCCTTTCAACTTTCTCCCCAATTACAATACCACAAGTAACTTCCCCTATGCTTTCCTAGGCTTCATTGTCTGTTTGCTCATTAAGTTGTTTCTAACAAAGAAAGAACGAGCCCTTGGCCCCTTCCCTTTCGTTGTGCTGACCATTGTGCTCTACGGAAACGTTTAGCTTCCCTATTACAGTCAGCGGAGTGCCTCCGTAGGTTTTTAGCTTAAAACTGCATGGCTCTATGGGTAGGCTGGGCCAGTATTTCTTGTACACTGACTCTGGATTTCGTAAAGTCTGGTGCCCCCCTCACAGGAATAAATATTGTACAGCACATGTTCACCCGCGTCACTTTCCTCGTCTATCACGTTCGCAGCGTCTCTACATCTCTCCCTGCACATCTTCGCTAAGTTTCCAACCCGTTTACACAAACGACAACGGTACTTGCGAAATTTGCGGATAGATGCTTCATGGTCTGAGCCGCATCGGAAAGAGTGCAGCGATTCCGTCCCCCTTGTGCCAGCAGGCATCGCCGAAGTTTCTTCTCTCCGGTGTGATGGGCGTTTCCCGCTATCTGGTTTGCGGTTAATGGCGCTGATTATTCCTTGCGCCGACTTGGGCTGAAAATCCTGGCTTTCTTTCCGGGCCAACTCGATACTCTTAGCGATATCGCAGGCATCTTTAAACGTCTGCTTGCTCGTCTTTAGCAGCTCTGCTTGTATTTCTTTGTCACAAAGTACTGCCACAAACCGATCGAGAAGAGCATCGTCCAGAAACTTTCCGAAATCACAGGATGTCGCCAACCGCTTCAGCTCTTCCGCGAAGGCTGTCACCGCTTCCCCATCCTGTTGGAAACAACGATTGAATTTGAACCGCTCGGCAATCACGGAAGTTTTGGCAACGTACTGCTCTTTCAGTGTCTGTACTAACTGTGCGTACGTCTTGTTTCTGGCTTTTCTGGTTCCAGCAACGTTTTCAGAGTTTTGTAGGCTTTCTTCCCTATTGCCTTTATGAACACTGACACCTTCAGGTCGTCGCTCACCCGGGAGGCCTTCAGAAAGTGGTCGAACCGCTCCACGCAGGACTGAAAATCTTCGTCACCATCCTCGATAAACTGATCGAACCTTCCCAACGTCGCCATCCTGCCTGTATCCTCGCAGCACTTCGGGACCGCCGCTAATGGTGTCTTGTAGGCCAGTGGAATTCGAGTCCCACCCTCGTCGCCAGTCTGTTGCAGCCTCGAAGGACGGGCAGAGCCAGAGTGGCCGTGAGCGGGGAAACAGTAAAACGGTTTATTTGTACATGAATGCTGAGCAGTAAAGAACACTGAGCGTCCGGTTCCCAGCGCTTATATGGCGATGATACACCGGCGCTATCAGCGTGACGTCACACAGGCTTCGCATGACACCACAGTAATAAAGAAAAAAACATCGTGGCTTTGTGGTAGGACACCTGCTTACCGCGCAAACGGCCTGGGTTCGATCCTCAATGGGACCGAAAATTTTTATTCTGTATTTTATTTGCATCTTTCTCGGTCACGAACGATTTTTCGCTCAAAAGCGACGCCGACACCGACGACGGAATTTCTGCGAAACGAGCTCTCTAGCGCTATTGTGCTAAAGCTGCGCCTATTCCGTAGGAAGAAGTGCGGCATGACAACTGAGATGGCGAGCTGGGGTCATAGAGAATCAGAAATTCAGAATGGGCTTTGACGAGAGCAGTTTTAGATGCAAAGCAACTCATGGTCGGAGCTATGTCAATCCCTCCTTCCATCCATCCCCCGTGTAGCGTCCACGCGCACTGCGCATCCTCCTGCTCCTCTCCTTGTCACATCTCCTCTCGGCATTCCTCCTCTCATCTCCTAACAGAGCGCGTTGACTATAGAAACGCTCTTTGTTCGATGAACGCTTTACCAGCTCGCAAGGAACGAGAACGCGCCCTCGCCCGCGAGAGACAACGCTTACGCGGGCAGCGTCTGCTAACCTCAAACCGATGCAAACGCGGTGTGCACCCCCGTGCTGCTTCGCATCGGCTCATGGTCCCCTTTAACGGGAGATGGTGTATTTTAGGGGCGAAGCTCCTTATGGCATCACCTGCGGCCCGTCCGGTATGTCCATCCGCCGTAGCCAGTAGCGTATCCCGTAGCATACAATAGATGGCGCTGTCCCATAGAGATGCATGCAAACTGCAGTTGGGTGACGATTACTAGATGGCGCTGGTCGTCATCGCCGTTTCCTAGATGGCGCTGTCCCATAGGGATGTGTGCATTATGGCGGTTGGGTGATGATTGATTGATTGAGTGTGGTTCGGTTAGGAAAGGACGCTAATTTCTGCAGCCCATGTAGGGAGCACGGCTAAGCGTCCGTAGGGGTGGTGGGAAAGGGAGTGAAAGAGATAGAGAAGAGAGAAAGGCCGTAGTGGAGGGCTCCGGAAATTTAGACCACCTGGGGTTCTTTAACTAGCACTGACAACGCACAGTACACGGGCCTCTGGCATTTTCGCCTCCATCGAAAATGCGACCGCCGCGGCCGGGATCGAACCCGCGTTTTTTGGGTGGCAGCCGAGTACTGTAACCACTACACCACCGCGGACACTACATGGCGTCATCACGGTGAATATGCCGCGGTCGAGCTCGACGACAGTCGAGCTCCCCCTCTCTCTCCTCTCTCGCCCCCACTCTCTCCCTTTCCCTCCCTCTCCTCTCTCCCCTCCCCTCTCCCTCACAACCGTTCAACGGTCCCCCTCTCTCGCCTCGCGATGCCGATGCAGGCAGCGTCTGCTAGCGAGTTTCTTGTTTCCCCGTATATATGGCACTGGATTTTGACCTCCAAGGTAGTGCCTGTGTGCGATTTCCCCTGTGCGTGATTAAACAATGAAAAGTCACAGCGTACATGTAAAATTAAAGTGAGCTGCAAGTCACCATAACTCTCACCGACCCTTTAGTATAAACGCGCACGATCTCGCGTCGTTGATGATGTACAGGGCAGAATTAACGGTTTACCGATGAACTTCCGCAGCTTCGCCCACTCATCATCATTCACCCCGTGGGTATGCTGTGATTTTTTTTTTGCGCAAACGCACATTTAGACGTGGCGTTCCATTGCCAAGGTTCTTCTTTACTCCAGAGCTTGTTCAGTGGAAAGAGTATGGACGAGAGTTTCTGAAGAACCTTTCCATGGTAATTTATTAGTCTTAGCACTGACTGCAGCTGCTATTTGTCTGCTGGAGCTGGTGCATTTGCAATTGCAACCAACTTTTCACCCATTGAGCGAACACAGTTTTTTGTGATGGCGTGACCCAGGTACTGCAGTTCATTGTAAAAGAAATTACATTTCGAAGGTTTCACGCGAGATCCGCGTTCTGATAGCCGCTTCAGCGCAGCTTCAAGGTTGATAAAGTGTCCTGTTTCGGCGTGGTACGTAATCAGTATGTCATCGAGATAAGTTCCGCCGTTTAGTCCTTTCAGCGCGTTATCCATAATACGCTGGAATATTACGGCAGCACATGAAATGCCAAACGGTAGGCGGTTGACCTAAAACAGGTCCTTGTTCGTGTTCTGCGTGAGGTAGCGTTTGGATTCGTCATCCATTTCGACCTGCTGATAGACTCTGCTTAGGTCAGTCTTCGAAAAATATCCGCCTGCCAGCGCGGCAAATAGCTCGTCCGACTTCGGTAGCGGACACCTTTCGATGTCCAGTATCGAGTTTAGCGTGCCTTTATAATCACCGCGCAGTCTGACTGAACCATCGCGTTTGAGAATTGGCACGACAGGCGTTGCATACGGGCTTGTGGTCACGGGTGTAATTATTGCTTGCTTTTGTAGCTTGGAAAAATCCTGCTCGACAACAGCTTTTAGATTTTTCATCGCTTCTGGCGATGGAAAATCTTGGCTTCGCATCACCCCTTACAAAAAGGGCTGGCCTTTTCTTCCTTTGCTGTGCCGAGTTCGTCCTTGATCAGGTCCTGATAGCGGTTTAGCAAAGAATCGAGTTTATGCAATCTCCCAGAGACATTTGTGTTTCCCACCTGCATATGGTGAAGACCTTGTATTTGCGTCCAGTCCAGCTGGAGGTGTTGTAGCCAACTGACCCCCCCCCCCCCCCGCAGCGGTTGGCCGTCCTGGCGGACCATGTAGCAAAATGGCAACTGTTGGCACTACGTGTTGCACTGGACTGTAACAAATGCTGCTCCACAGGGCTTCACTGGTTCATTTGTGTAGGTTCTCAAGGAGAGACTTATCCTGCGCTAATGAGCTTTGAGAAAAAGATAACGGAACTGTGAGACAGACATACCTCAGCCCCTGTATCGACTTCCATGTTCACTGGTACGCGTTAATAGTGACCTCGACCATGACTGGTTCTTGTCTTGCGTTTGCAGCAGGCTTTACACTCTTTAAGTTGTTGCGTGGCAACGACAAGGTACTAACATGCCGTTCCTTTTTACCTGTCGATTCATTTAGCTGTCTGCTTCGGCAAGCACTCTTGATGTGGCCATTTTTGTTGCAATGGAAGCATTTCGCATTCGCCTACGGCCAAGAGCTCGCAGCGTGTTTCGCTATTACGCAGCGATAACATGAGGTAGTAACTTTCCCAGTGATTTTAACTTTGTGCACTTGACGTTCTTCCTGTGCTGTTTGGCGCGTAGCAGGTGCGCTTTCAATAGCAGTTTCAATGGCTATCGCACGATCAACTGCTGTCTGAAACTTTAACTGATTGTCATCTGCCAATAAACTTCGTTGTATGTCAGACCGGAGCAAACCATAGACAGATCTGTCCCTTAAAGGTTGATCAAGAAAAGTACCGAACTCATAAGTTTACTCAGTATGCCGCGAGTCTGCGAAACTTTGCGGCATATTGAGTAATGGTCTCTTGCAGCGATGAAATGTGCCTCTTTCGCCGATAATGGACAGTTTAGGAACAAGGTGGTTTCGCAGGAAGCTCAGGAGTTCGTCAAAAGACTTCTTAGCGGGAGTCTCAGGAGAATTTAACGACTTCAACAATGCGTATGTCTCCGGTCCTACCAGGCTTATCAAGGTAACAGCCTTCTGGTCTCCGCGACTTTGTTAGCACGCAAAAATGCTTGGAAGCGTTGTTCATAACTAGCCCAATTTGCTTAACATTCATGAAATGGTTCTACTTGCCCCAAGTGCGCCGACATCGTTTCGCTGACTTGTCTTTTTGTAGCGACCGTCCCCCAGGGTCATAAGAACCTCGTCGCCAAGAATTATGTCGTGTTCTCGGGCTACCGGTTATGAAGACGACGACAGTACTTAAACATGCTTTAATTGCATGCCAGCAACCTAACGATAACCAAGGGTGCCGAAGGAAAAGTGACCCCGCCCCGCCACGCTGGTCTAGTGGCTATGGTACTCGGCTGCTGATCGGAGGGTCGCGGAATCGAATCCCGACCGCGGCGGCTGTATTTCGATGGAGGCGAAATGTTGAGGCCCGTGTGCTGTGCAATGTCAGTGCACGTTAAAGAACCCCAGGTGGTCAAAATTTCCGGAGCCCTCCACTACGACGTCTCTCATAATCGGAGCTGGTTTTGGGACGTTAAACCCCACATAACAACAACAAAAGTGACCCGACCAGCCATGCGCCAAGCGCTTTTATTCACATCGTGGGCGAGGGCATTGCGATATGGGCCGTGTGACAGAGTATCGCGCTAGAACACGTGTACAGATATGTGACAGCCTTTGCGTTCACTTTTTTTGCAGATATCATTGCTAACGATCTGATAAATTTCTGGAGTTTTACGTCCAAAACCAACCATTTAATTATGAGAGACGCCATGAGAGGGGGCTCCGGAAATTTCGACCATCTGGGGTTCTTAACGTGCACTGACATCGCACAGTACGCGGGTCTCAACATTTCGCGCCCATCGAAATGCAGCCGCCGGGGCCGGAATTCGATCCCGCGAGCCTCGAATCATCAGCCGAGTACCATATCCACTAGACCATCGTGGCGGCGCATCATTGCTAACGAACGATTTGTACTTGCCAAGTTGTTCTCTTCATTTATTGTTCATTGTTTCTGATTCCGGCACTTGTTAATACGATTTTGACTTTTATTCTATTCTTATTACTACCATTGATTGCTCGCACGTGCCTGTGTGTTTGCAGCTTTTTATAGTTACTATATTGATGTACTCCTAACAAGTCATCCTCTCAGTTTCTCCGAAATTTTGGGACGTGCTGCAAGAATATGCTAATCGGGCACCAGAAGAATTACTTCAATAATTCGCCATTCGTCTGACACGACCTAAGTGCTTTATCATGCTGCTCATAGGAATGTGTGCGTAGTAAAACAATTCGAACTGTAAATATTTCTCCTGCGTTCAAGACCGTTTAAGTCCGTTTATTTATAGGCGTGTACGGCAAAAGCAAGCAGATATGTTTGGTTATTCGAATAGCTTGATCAGAGAATTTTGTTAATAAAATGTTATTGAGAACTTCGTGAAGTGCATGGGAAACAGTTTGGGGATCCACGTGCAACATTAGGTAAATCAAGCTGAGACATTTGCATGGTTCCTCAGTATCAGAGTGGGTGTGACGTTGTGAGTACCACAAGTTTGCCGGGGAATTGCGCAGGAAGGAACAGAGGGCAATCAGCGAACTGGAGTCCTTCTCAGACGACATCGCCGGCTGTCGGCCTGGAGACATATTTTCTTGTTGCCGAGGCTCTGCTGCTCTTCCTATTGATCAGCTGCTACAACTCCGGTCACTTCTTCTACGTTGACTACTTCGGGCAAGTGGCCGACCAGAAACCTCTTGACAAAGAAGTTACGAAGGAAACACATAAGGTGAGACGGAGAACACGTCTGGCGAACCAGACCGCAGTGGCAGTATAGGGCCCAGTCACACAGGTCTCCACCTTTGTCACATTTTAAAGGGGTCCTGAACCACCCATCGGTCTTCGCGAAAAAACACCTCCTACAGACAAATACACCTTGCAACAAAGAGCTCACCGAAATTCTACAGTCGTACGCGGAGCGTACATTTAACTGGGCAAGGCAGGTTCTCAATCTTGACGTTCATCGTAATTTAGCGCAAAGCTAACACAGAGAGTAAAGAAGGACCACAAACAACAAAGACGCTACTAACAACTGATTTATTGAAGGTGCAAAACCCAGCTTTTATACCAGAGATTTGCGCAGGCGTACCACAAGAAGGAAATTTGAATAAAGGCAAACAGAAAGTTATCTCACCACACCATGCGCGATATGAATTTCATTTCAGCATTGTATAATAGGCCAGACGTATCACTAACACATTTTTCACCTGCTTTCCTGATAACGTATGCCTCCAAGGTGTCACGGGCTGTTTTATGCTTACTTCTGCCGAGTATTCTCACGCCACTGAAATGTGGTTCACAACCAGTGCAGGCAAAGCAATGAAGGACTAGATTCGTCCTCTCCTTGTTAGCTAAGTCATTTGCATACTCCCCGAGTCGGTCGTTAGCGCAACGCCCCGTCTGGCCGATGTACACTTTGCCGCAGGACAGGGGAATCTCGTAGACGACGTTTTTGGTGCACTTTTTTAATATGCTTTATGACTAAGTGAAGCATATTGCTGCTATTGGCTGGCAGCTGGCATAAATTAGAGCGATGTTTGAATAATGTTTGAATGAAATTAAGTTATGTTGTCACGGTGTATCATATATTTTGTAGGTAAATAAACAAGATGAAGTGAACAACAAATCTGTCAACTTCGTTTAAAGTTTTGATAGGGATGACGCATTTCCGTTGGAAGAAAACTTGCCTGCACTACTCGGCCCGCTCGCGCAAATCCGTCTTTTCGACACCGCTGGCCTGTTGCTTCGTTTGAGTCCCGCAAGTTTTCTCAATAAAAAAAAGAATGTTCGCGTATGTACCGCTGGCACGCGCTCATGCACCTAGGTTGTTGAAGTTGCAGTTCCTTTGTGACGCCGCAGCATTATTGCCAAATTTCACTCGAAGGTAGAAACAGAACTCCTTTCCCACGATAAGATGCAGCGGAAGCGACGTTCAAGGTTTAAGGAAAACGAGTTATCTTTCCTCACCAATAAACCTTGGGTTGCCACGGGGAAATTGAGCTTACGTGATAAGATGCACACTTCCTGTGGACTTTCACCGACGGGATATTTCCTCTCGGAAGCTGGCGCGCAGCCTCTGCGATGGTTTTTCTGCTGCTGCTGTGCTTTCCCCTCTTCAGTTTCGGCCGCTCTTAAGCAGCTGTGCTGGAGCTGGCTGTCGCTTTTTGTGGATGCGTCACAATCTAGAGAACGTGAAACTGTGTACCGCAGCCGGCGTCGTCAACCGAGCGTCCACTGGGCACACACTTAATTCGGGGCGTAATCAGCAAAGGAGAAAAGGTGGCCTGCTCTGGACATCGGGTGCAAAGTCGTCGATAAGAAAGGCATCAATTTCCGATGTACACTGCATCGCGATGACGCCTTGCAGTCTTGGCTGCGGCGTATACATTGTCCTTCCACCGACGGAGAAGCGAAAGAACGTACGCGTTTGCGGCAGACACTTGGCACGTGACGCCTTCCGTCACGATCTCGAACTGGCGCAGGGTGAAGGAATCAGTGCGACACGTTTTCATCTGGAGCCAAATGCCCTGCCTACGTTGTTTCTTCCTGGCAGACAGGCAAGTGAAAAGTGCACATTTAATGTTTTTCTGCTAACTTTCGTAGCAGTGTGATGGAACATCCGCCATTTAGTTAAGCGCAGGAGAAAATACTGTATATAATTTTTTAAGCAGTTTGTGAGACAAATTTTTTGCATGAATATTGCAGTCAGCATTCAAATCTGTAGCATGTATATATTTGGGCTTGCAGCACAATATATGTTTAATAGTTGCTCACTAGAAGTGACTCGTCTGGGTATTCCCTTTTAGAGATTAACAATGGTTCAGTGAGGCAGAAAGCCAAGTTCTGCTTCATGTTCAATTACAAAGGCGCAGTACTATTCGCATTAACATAAGAATGTTTTGTTTGCTAATGAGCAGGTGCGCCGAATAAACCATAGAAAATGATGCAGCTATGTGAAGAGGGCAAAGCTCGTGCAAGCAAGCACAACAAGCATTCATTGACAGCAAGTACCAAATATTCATCCTTTAAAAAGAGTGACAGAGAGCAGATTGGCATTCAAAACTTTACCTTTCTGAAGTGCTTTTATTAATAAGGGAGCAAAACTCTGTACCACGTTATCGTGGCCAATGACAAAATTTCAATTATATTGACTGTAACATGCACTAGTACATACTTAATTTTTCAGTGAATGCACTGTTAACATTTTTACATGTTGCATAATGTTTTAAATGATTACTAATTATAAAATTGTACTATTGCATTTATCTTCCGGCTGGGTTGCTTGGTGGGCGATATAAGCTGTATGATTTAAAGGTGAACATTTGACAGAGATCTGTCCGGTTGGGACGAAATTAAAGGTGAAAACAGGGGGACACCAACCAAATTATAAACATTTAAAAGTAAAATTTACTTCTAAACATGAAGAAACCCGACGTTTCGGGTCCCACTCGGACCCGTCTTCAGGGGTGACTGGAGGGCACCAGACAGCAGCAGTGCTTATAAGGCCTTCTTTCTTCTCTCTTCCTTCCTTTCTCACTTTCTCTTTTTTTTCCGGTTCTTCAAGCCGAGGGGTCATGCTAATGTTGACTCAGGTGCCGGAGTCCGCTAAAATAGACACTTGGCATTGCACCTGCAGACCGGTTCACGTTTCCAGGTGTCGCCTGAATGTGCCATGATTCCATAAAGAGCCGCTTGTGAAAACTGGTTTCCAAATCGAGGACGCGGGAGTTGTCAAAATCGATGCGGTGGTCGTGCACCTCGCTGTGTTCAGCTAATGCACTCCTTTGTCTGTCGAACTTGCGGACATCAAATTTAGAAGTAAATTTTACTTTTAAATGTTTATAATTTGGTTGGTGTCCCCCTGTTTTCACCTTTAAGCTGTATGATGCAATTTAGTTCAGTACAAGGAGCTATAAAACGTCAAAGAGCATGCTTAGACTTGTTCCCGGTCTGTTTTACTGCTTCGTATCATGCTAAACATGCTCTGGGTGGTCCAATAAAGGTGTTTTCAGCGGTCATCAAACAGCAGGTGAGTGCATGTGGGTGGTTATATATGTGCGTGTAGCGCGCATACAGAGTCTCAAGATATCGGGGAACAGGGAGCAATTCAAAACCCTGTCTACACATATATGTTCACTTTGTCGCTGAATTTCCATGCGCTAATTAAAGAATCAATTGTTGGAAGCCAATACCTGAGTGAAGCAGATTGGCTGTCTAAACACACGAGCATTTAGGCAGTTACTGCAATGTGAAGTACATTCAATTAGCACGATAAGTGGTCTAACATGATAGGGATACATATTTTTCTAGCCCGGTAATCCACCGCATAAAGAACATCACCGCCAGGTCATCAGCACAGCCCCGTCTTGTGACACACAGGCTTGAGGTTCACAAGGGGTCAGAAGGTGCACAGAAACTACAATGCGACTGTACCTAAAACACTTGATTTATAGTCTCAGCATGGCACTGCGTCCACCAAAGTGCATTCATTTGCAAGTAGCATGGAAATGTCATGTCAAGTAAGCACGATATGCCCTCAAGTTTTCTGTGATCGTTAGATAAAATGACTTAAAGCTCTATGCAACTCTCAGCTCTAAAGTCGTAACTTTACTGGTTTAGCTCCGTAGAAGAGCTCAAAAAGACAAGACAAGAATAAGTGCATATGTGCCTTTTCAATAAAATACTAGGTGTGAGACAGTGCCCGTCCTGTGTCCTTTATTGTCTCTTCCTTTTGCGCTGTTTTATCAGATCGGTAGATGCAGCTGGTCTCCAGCTGTGCGCAATGTTGCCACTCAAATATCGATCATCAACAAGACAGTTGCTACAGAGACCCCACATAAGGAGACAGTGACACAGAGAAACGCGGGGGAGTTTTCATCCCTATAAATGGTCGGAAAGTTCATGAGCTGTACGTTATTGTGCACAGTGGAAGTGAGCGTTGCAGAGTGTGTTCAGCGAAAATGTACAGTCAATGTCCACCATGCAAAAACATCACTTGAGCAAGCTGCAACTTTTGGATGAGACAACGTTTAACACAGCAAAGTAGAAATTTTGTAGTTGTTAAATCGTACAGTTACAAGCTTTAGCGGTTTGAGTGGCACAAAGGCCAGTGCACTCCTACCATAATGTCTGAACACCTGTGTAAACACCTCAGTTGCTAAAAGAATTGACAAACATAGTGGTGTAAATAGCGAAACACAACCAAAATGTTGAAGTGTGTCGTTAATCTACTGACCGTTGCTTTGTTCAACATAGCAAATATGCTGATCTACTGACCGTTGCTTTGTTCAACATAGCAAATATGCTGAAAGAAATGCATGCTCTGTAGTTTTTACAACGTTATGTGGGAAATTTTGCTGCCTCACAGGCCATTCTCAGCGCCTACGCATGCAAAGAAGCACGCGTGGAGACTGGCACATACGCACATTTGGATACATCAAGTCAGCGTGAACTACTGGTGGCGCCATCAGCAACATGAAGGTTTGAGCAGGCACGAGGTTCAACACCAGTGAGAGATGCAGAGGAAGAGGCAGCCGCTGCAGAGCTTTCATCTCTCATTCCTGAGGTAGACACAAACTACTATCCTTCTTTGATGGACCTTTGGAAGGTGAGTCACGGCCATAGTACAATAATTAACATCACCCAGCAGTGTGAATGACACAAACATGGTGAAAAACACTGCAGCATAATGTTAGGTTCCAATTTGCCACCTGCAAACAAATAACATGTCACAAATCCACGAATTTCAATCCTTGTCCTTTGCGTAGCATTATTCAAAGCACCACAGAAGCGAGTGCTTTTCAGGCAATTTGTTTCACTTTGCTTGGTCAGTTTTGTTATGCAGTTTGTACAATTAACAGGTTTGTATAAATGTTGCTTTAAATGTGTAATTATGAAGTTATAAACATGGGTATCACTATAGATTGAAGTGAATTGCCAAAGGTTTTCACCTGCTCTTGCTTTGGGATGTCATTCATTCCACCAATCTGAGTGACTTCTTGGCAATTGTAGGAGAAAATGTGAGTGGCTGGGTTAGCGGCAGCACTTTTTCATTTAGAGATCATGGAAGGCAGAACTTAGTCACGATTTCTCGATGAGGTTGAGAACAAAAAGCACAGCTTGGGAAGACGATAAGCTTTACTCCACCCCCGCTGTCTTGGTGCAAGGTGCTTCATTTAAATTGTAGTGCAGATGATTAGCTCTCTATGGGGGTGGTCATGTGGGCTTGTTGGCATAGCATCTTCGGTTTGATAGTAGGGAAAGCTGAACTGATATGGACAACAGAAAGACACACCTGACACACCACAGCGCTGACACACCAGGCACATAGCACTCTAGTGTGTGTGGTGTGTGTTCCTAATGTCCATGTCAATTCGGCTTGCACTACCATCAAACGCACGATTTGGTTTTGCTGTAGGCATGACTGTCCCAGTATTAAAAACGGTTCTAGGCACCATTAGACTTGTAAATTTAAAGAGTAATGTTGCCGACTCATTGAGCCGTAGCATCTCATTATTTTTAAAATTATACTCTCCACTATATACTCTTTCCAGTTATCACATGTGACATTTATGCTTGACCAGTGCCTGTACTCGTGTCGTTCCTTCTGTGTCCATGTCTTTGGCTGTTATCCAAGATACCTTTTTGTCATGAACCACCAACAAGCTAATTTGCTACCCTTGTGGATTTCATTTCTCATTTCTTTCCAAAAATGTGCAGCCCCTCTCATTTATACTTATTCATACACTACAACAGAGCAGAACGCCTTCTTTATTCTGTTGTCTCCACTGAAAGTGCATGATTGTTTAATAGGGATGTGGCGACACACTCTGCGCATGAATGCCGCGCCGCCTCGGCATCGCTATCTTCCGGCCCGGCGTGATACGGCTACACGCGGCAAGCACTTCGATAAGCCAAAGTGCCACCGCAGCGTCTCCCAAGTTTACATCACCGGCGGTGGCCACAAAAACCGATCTGCCACGGTACGCTCTTCTGCATCATCTGCTAACCAAACAAACCAATTATGTTGTTATGTGGAATTTGTCCTTTCGTAGATTCGACATCCCACATCTGGTGACCCGGAACCCGAACAGACCGCACCACCCTTACCCTCAGAAATCCCTACCGGTCTGTCAGCAAGTGCAACGACTCGGGCAGCAGCTGCAAACCCAACAACAGGTGCTCCAGGACCAAGAGTGGAAACTTCAGGCATAGCAGCAGCGCAAGGCAAGTGAACCGTATTCGCCCGACGATTCCTGCCCGCCCCGCTCAGGCAACGCCAGCCAAAGCTCCATTCCAGCAGCCACTGTCAACGCAGGCATTGCCACTACTGCGGCCGTTGCAGAAGTGGGCGTCGGGCGCGTCGCTGTCAAGCTTCCGCCGTTCTGGGCGGACTCGCCCGAGGTATGGCTCGCCCAAGTCAAGCCCAGTTCTCCCTGGCATGTATCAGAAAGGACCGGGCCCGCCACGGTTGCGTCGTCACCCACCCGGACGCCCGCCACGCCAGCGAAGTCCGGGACATCCTTGCCAGTCCACCAACGCCCAGCGTTTATGAACACCTGAAGACCGAACTTATCCTCCGCCTGTAAATCTCGGAAGACCAGAAGGTGCGACAACTTTGGTCAGCGGAACTTGCTGAGTGCAAACCTTCTCAGTTCCTACACCACATGCCCCCTCTCCCGGGCAACATGGAAATCGAAGATTCGTTCCTGCGAGCGCTTTCGCTCCAACAACTCCCGCCGCACATCCAGGCAATTCTCCAGGCACACGTAAGGTTACCTCTTGACCAGCTTGCTGACATCGCTGATCGCGTCATCGAGGTCTCCTCGCCGCAGTTGTCGCCCGCCATCCAGGCTGTCGTCGCACCACTGAACATCTCGGGGCTTGCGCACCACATCGACGATATCAATCGACAGCTCACCACCATTCATCGACGCCTGGATGAACGTCTTCCGTTGCACAAATGCTGCCACGTTCAAAACCGTGGCCTAAACACCACTTCGTCGCAGCAGCGTGATGTCAACGGCCGGTGTTACTACCATCGATACTTCGGAGACAGAGCCCGGCAATGCATGAAGCAAACCCAACGTAGCGTGTAGAGACGGCGGCAATCTGCCTACTTGCAGGCCTTCGCACCTTTGTCACCGATCAAATAACGAAGCAGCGGTTCCTCGTCGACAGCGGCTCCGATATTTGCTGCTACCCACGAGCCCACCTTCACGGTCATCGTCTGCCTACGTCTTTCGAGCTCAGCGCGGCGAAGCGGTCCGCAGTCAAGACCTACGGCTCCCTCCACCTGCATATCCAGTTTAAAAACTTACCCCGTGACCTTTAATGGAATTTCGTGATCGCCGATGTCGCCGACCCGATCATCGGCTGAGGCGTTCTGGCACACAACCTCCTTCCGGACTGCCGTAACGACCGCCACATCGATGTGACAACGGGACAATTTTAGCCAGGCCAGCGAGCGACCACCCACCAGCCAGGAATCAAGGTGCTCAGTTGTTGTTGTTGTTTAAAACTTTATTGAGGTCCTGGAGAACATTCGGTGGCGGAACCCGGAAGGGGCGCCCCTATCTACGTTGCGGGCCGCGCGAGTACCGGGACGGGCAAGCCGTCGCCTGCCGCCCGGGCACACGCCTCCTGGACTGCCTGTTTCTGCGTGAAAAGATCGCCGCTTCTAAGCGATTCTTCCCACTGCGCCTGAGAGGAGAGCTGTGCGCCGGCTCAGTGTCGAAAACGCTTCGCCGTACCACGAAATCCTCGCCGAATCTCCCAGTTTCACAGGCCTCAGCGGGCTGCCACGTAACGTGCACCGTGCACTATAGCGGACCACTTCAGGCCGCCTGGTTTTCTGCCGCGCCCGTCGCCTCGCCCTGGACCGCACGCGCATGCGCATAGCTAAAGCAGAGTTCGAAGCCATGCTCCGCGAATGAATCGCCCGCCGTTACGATGACCCATGGGCCTCGCCACTTTACCTTGTCCCAAAGACGACCGAAGGCTGGCGGCCCTGCAGGGACCACCATGCCCTCAACGCACACACCATCCCGGGCAGGTACCCAGTCCACCACATACAGGACTTCGCCCATGGCATCCACGGCTGTCACCTCTTCTCCGTGCTAGGTTTGGTGAAGGCCTACACGCAGATCACCGTCAATCCGGACGACATCCCAAGGACTGCAATCATTACCCCCTTTGGCTTGTTCGAGTTTCCCTTCATGAGCTTTGCCCTCAGGAACGCCGCAGCCAAACCTTTCACCGTTTTATCGACGAAGTCGTCCGCGGCCTCGACTTCGTCTACCTTCATGACATATTGGTATTTTCCCGTAACGCAGAAAAACACCACAGGCACCTTCGTCTACTGTTCCAACGCCTAGATGACCATGGCCTGCTAGTGAACAGCACGCTTGGCGCTGCCACCGTGCATTTCCTTGACCACGAAGTTTCATCAGAAGGAACTCGACCCTTGCCTCACCGCATCTCCGACTTGAAGAACTACCTTCAGCCCACCACAGCTAAAGATCCTCGCTGTTTCCTTGGCATGCTGAACTTTTACAGGCGTTTCTTGCCGCACGCCACCGCCTACCAGGCTGCCCTCCATGATACCTTGGCTGGTCTAAGAGGAAACCAACCCGTCACGTGCACAGCGGCTTTGGCTCAAATTTTTGAAGAATGCAAAGCTACTCTCTGCACTTCCACGATTCTCTCCCATCTCTTTCCAGACGCTCCCTTGGGATTCCTCACGCATGCCTCTGGCTTCGCCATTGGCGCCGCCCTCATGCAACGCATAGGCAACAGATGGAAGCCCTTTGCGTTCTCCAAAAAACTCTCAGCTCGGAAAAAGACCGCTTCAATGGCCAGTTACCCCAACGAAACCATTACCCCCGACGAGTTCGCCAGCTTACTACAGGGAACTTTTGGCAATATACGAAGCAATTCATTACTTTGTTTTGTCGGGTTTAACGTCCCAAAACCAGCTCTGATTATGAGAGACGGCGCAGTGGAGGGCTCGGAAATTTCGACCAACTGGGTTTTTTTAACGTGCATAGCACACGGGCCTCAACATTTCGCCTCCATCGAAAGGCAGCCGCCGCGGCCGGAATTCGATCCCGCGATCCTCGGATCAGCAGCCGAGTACCGTAGCCACTAGACCGCCGTGGCGGTGCGCAATTCAACACTTTCGTCACATTCTCGAAACGCAGTCTATACCGACCACAAACCTCCGACCTACGCCTTCTCTCGACGCCGCGACAAACTCCCGTCCGTACAGCAGAAACAGCTTTCGTTCACTGCCCAGTTTACCACCGACATCGAACACGTCAGCGGGAAAGACTGCTATGACCTCTTCGCAGATAACAGCTGACGTCATTGCCGAGGCGCAGAATACGGATACCGAACGGCAGGAACTTCGTAAGGGTTGGTCATCACTACAGCTGGAACAAGCCCCCATACCTGGGTAGACAACCACTGTCATCTGCGACATGTCGACAGGACGAAGCAGGCCCTATGTGCCCCTGTCCCATCGCCGTGGTATCTTCAACCAGCTTCACAACCTCAGCCATCCCGGCATACGCGCCTCTACAGGCCTCGTGGCTGACCGCGATGTCTGGCCCTCCATGCAGCGGGATTGCCGCACCTGGGCACACCCCTGCATTAAGTGTCAACGCTGTAAAGTCACTAGACACGTCACTTCACCGCTCGGAGCATTCCGATAGGCCTCTAGTTGGTTTCAGCATGTCCACCTCGACATCATAGGACCTTTTTCCCCAGCTGAACCCTATCGCTACTGCCTCACCGCCATTGATCGGTTTACTCGATGGCATGAAGCATGGCCGCTCGAGGGAATCACAGCGGAAGACGTCGCGTCAGCCTTCTTCACCCGGTGCATTGCTCGTTTAGGCGTCCCTCGCCGCGTCACCACCGACCAAGGACGACAGTTCGAATCGCACCTTTTCAGGCTTCTCAGGCTTACCATCGGGTTTGAGTGCTTGATCACCACCATTTATGAGCCCTGCGCCAACGGGATGATCGAGCGTTTCCACCAGCAGTTCAAAGCAGCCATCATGTGGCACCCGGACTCAAGTTTGCTCCAGACCATCCCAGCCGTCGTCCTAGGCCTCCGCGCCACCTTCAAGCCGGACATCCAAGCTACACCTGCGGAGCTAGTCTACGGGGAACCACCCCGTCTGCCAGGCGAATTTCTTGCTGCACTGCCATCCAGCATCGCGACGTCAAGCCCCACCGACTTCGTCGCCCAGCTCCGACGCACCATTCCGCTCTACGCCCGGCACCCGCATCTCACCACTGTAAGCCTATACCATTCCTCTTAAAGGAGCTAGCCACGTGCACACGTGCTTTCCTTCGCGACGACACCGAACGCAGGTCATTCCAGCCACCCTCGCTGTCCATCGCGACGACAAGAACTTCCCTATGCGCTTCAAAGGGAATGACGTCCGCGTTTCCATTGACAGGTTAAAGCCAGTGCACATTTCCTCCGAAGAATTGGGAAGTACCAGTCCACCCACGGGCGGCCATCTACAACCCCCGACATCGCAGCCTACTTCTATCGCTACACGGTATGGACGTCACGCATGCCCTCCCGATTTTTGCAAACCCTGAGGGCTCTCCTCTCCGGGGGGGGGGGGGGGGGGGAGGGGGAGAGGGGTGCTATGGCGACGCACTCTGCGCATGAATGCCGTGCAGCCTCCGCATCACTATCTTCCGGCACTGCGTGATACGGCTACCGCGGCATGCACTGCAATAAGCCACAGCGCCACTGCAGTGTCTCCCGGCGGTTGCCACAAAAACCGAGCTGCCAGCCGTGCCAGCTTGAATCAAGCCTCTTACCTTTCGCTACTCGGACGACCGTAGCCACGGTATGCTCTTCTGCAACTGCTAACCATTAAACCAGTTGTTATGTTATGTGGCATTCGTCCTTCCGCAGATTTAACATCCCACAATGATATTACACATATAATGTGTTGAACTGAAAATACAACACAACCTAGGTAAAACCGCCCATTGGCAAATATTACACAAAACAGATATTTTCTTCATTCTGTTAGGTCCTACGAAATAATTTTATTATGGTGATTACACAATAATGTTACGTGTGTTATTTAAGCACAACACCGAGTGGGTACGATATCCTGGCAAAAATAGCGCGGGTGTACAGCTACGGCCCTAACGTCCTCTTCCTCTTTCTTCATGCTGGTGCACTGAGATCGCTCGTTGGTATCAATATTGTGAGGTACCGCTTTTATTCCAGCCGAGCGCGAGCTACAGCGGGCAAAAACGAACCGGGAAGCTGATAATGATATGTACAGATGAGGAAGATATACAAGTAATGATGATATGTACAGATGAAGAAAAGGCGACCGTTCGTTGTGCTCACACTAATTCCCCCCGGTGGTGGAAGTGGCCGCCTGGCCGCTCGAAAGCATCACGGGATGCGCCGAATATACGGCTTTAAGCGAGAGACGTGGACGATCTCTGTCCCACGGCAACGGTGGTCAGCTGGAATCCTCAAAGGCGAAACGCGGTAATTAACTGGCGATGTCTGTTCAGTGACAGCGTACGGGCCAATAAAACGACTTGTCAGTTTTTCACACAAGCCCGGAACGCGCACGGGTGTCCAAAGAAGAACTTCATCTCCAGGGGAAAAACTGACTGCACGGTGAGTAGAATCGTACCGGGACTTCCGTGCTTCTTGGGAGATGCCGGTGTTGATGTGGGCGCGATCACGGCAGTCTGCAAGGCGAGACAAAAATTGTTCGGGGAAAGGAGCTACTGAGTGTACAGGTGGCGAAAGGAACGAGACATCCAGAACGAAAGTTGGTGAACGGCCATCGACGAGGAAGAAAGGAGAGAATCCTGTAGTACGTTGTGTGGCCGTGTTGTAGGCAAATGTTACGAACGGCAGGATTGCGTCCCAGTTTGTTTGGTCTGGACTGATATACATCGCAAGCATGTCCGAGAGCGTACGGTGAAACGCTCCGTTAAGCCATTGGTCTGCGAGTGGTAGCTCGATGTGGTCTTATGAACTGTGTCCGTGGCTCGGAGAACTTCGGCAAGAACAGACGCGAGAAAGACTCTGCCACGGTCGCTGAGCAGAACGCGGGGAGCGCCATGGTGCAGAAAGATGCTGCGTAAAAAGAAATCGGCGACTTCGGTGGCTGTGGCGGATTGCAGACACGCTGTCTCGGCGTACCGTGTAAGATGGTCAACGGCCGTCACAATCCAGCGGTTGCCGGTAGATTTCTTCGGAAGAGGGCCGTACAGGTCTATGCCAACGACTTCGAAAGGTGAAGCAGGACAAGGAAGAGGCTGCAAAAGGCCTGGAGGAGCAGTTGTAGGTCGCTTGCGACTCTGACAAGGGACGCATGATGCAACGTGCTTGGCAACGGATGATGACAGGCCAGGCCAGGAGCAGCGAATTCGTATTCTGTCATAGGTCTTGTGGTAGCCTAGATGACCTGCTGTCGGGTGATCATGAAACGCCTCGAGTACGTCACGTTGCAGAGAACGTGGTATGACGGGGACCCATTTGTTGCCATCGACGTGGTAGATATAGCGATGTAAAATTCCATTGTGAAGTTTGAATTGCGCAAGTTGTCGACGAAGCCGGGCGTTCGGAGGGGGAGAACAACCTTTCATGCGT
Organism: Hyalomma asiaticum; assembly: GCA_013339685.2. NCBI lineage: Eukaryota > Metazoa > Arthropoda > Arachnida > Ixodida > Ixodidae > Hyalomma > Hyalomma asiaticum. The sequence goes on from JABSTT010005196.1 coordinate 183,556, forward strand.
TTTAGAATAGTTATGCAGTATGGGTCGGCACTTTGGTGGGCAACAAGAACAGATGAGCTTTCGGGTTTAAGCCAGTCGAGCGTCGAGAGAGGTAAACCCGATGATGAAGACTCGTTGTGTATGTTGGTACAGAGAGACGACGGTGGTTCATCACTGTTTGCCAGAGGGTAGCGAAATAGAGCATCCGCGTCCTGGTGCTTCTTTCCGGACCTGTACGTGACCTGGAAATCATACTCTTGTACTCTTGTAAACGAAGGACCCAGCGACCAAGGCGACCCGATAAGTTCTTGAGCGATGAAAGCCAGCACAAAGCGTTATGGTCGGTAACAACTGTAAAGTGGCGGCCGTGGAGATACGGACGAAATTTTTGCACTGCCCAAACAACAGCCAGGCACTCCAGTTCGGTTATAGTGTAATTCTTCTCCGAGGCGGTGAGAGTGAGGCTAGCTTAAGAGACGACTCGTTCGCGAGAGCTGTGATCACGTTGGAGAAGAACAGCACCGAGACCATGAGTGCTGGCATCAGTGTGAGGAATAGTGGGCGCGGTCTGATCAAAGTGGCACAATACCGGGTCGGAAGTCAGGGCATGATTCAAAGCCACGAAAGCGCTTTCACATTTGTCGGACCAAACGAAAGCTGCGTCATTCGCGAGGAGGTGATGGAGCGGAGAAGCAAGCACGGCGAAGTTGCGTATGAAGCGCCGGAAGTAAGATGCAAGCCCGAGAAAGCTGCGCAGGTCCTTTTGGCACAAAGGACGGGGAAACTTGAGCACCGCCGCAAGTTTCTCGGGGTCCGGCCGAATTCCGTCTTTGCTGACTAAATTGCCAAGAATTTTGATGTTCTTGCTCGCGAAACTGCATTTTTTGTGTTGAGCTGTAGACCAGCCTTTGCGAGACAGACGAGGACTTCTTCGAGCCGTTCGAGGTGTTGTGAAAACGTGGTTGAAAATACGACAATGTCATCTAGATAACAGAGACAAGTCTTCCATTTCAACCCACGCAAGTCGTTATCTATCATGCGCTCGAATGTAGCAGGTGCATTACAGAGCCCAAAAGGCATCACATTAAACTCGTAAAGCCCACCTGGGATGGCCAAAGCAGTTTTCTCTTTGTCGGATTCGCGCATCGGTATTTGCCAGTAGCCTGACCTAAGATCTAGACTCGAAAAGTATTCGGCGCCGTGTAACGAGTCCAGTGCGTCGTCAATCCGTGGGAGAGGGTAAACGTCTTTGGGCGTGATTTTGTTCAACGCACGGTAATCCACACAAAAACGCACTGAACCGTCTTTCTTTTGCACCAAAACAACCGGGGAGGACCAAGGGCTGGAGGAAGGGCGTATGACAATTCTCCGAAGCATGTCTGACACATTTCATTGTCTGACATATCTGACATGTCTGACATGCCTGACAATATTTCATTGTAACAATAGCAAACGATTTCACATGGGCTGTCTCTAACGAGACATATTTTCCGAATCATTTCCATCATTTTCAAAGTGTACTTTCTGAAGCAATAACTTCTAGATGCTTCTAGTAAGCTTAAGGTTCTTCCATATAAAAAATTGATCACATCAAAATTAGAATGCACATTCATAAAGAAAGCCATTTCCCAGCTTGAGATGGTAAAAGCAGGACTAAGTTTACATATAATTGGTACAGATGGTTAGTTCCACCAGTGACACGGATCATGTTACAGAGCTACAAGTATGCAGGAAAATGTCCAGTTGGTTATTCTTATAAATTGAACATACCGCATCCTACTGTAATCGAGCAGCTTTCCATTAAATGGACACAGTGCACTGGAAGCCGTCAAGGTGAACCAATATTTGCAAGATTTGCAAGTTTCAAACGCAGTTTTTCCACGGATCATTTCAGACTGGAACTTTCTTCCTAAGGCCCTTTCCAGTCCTGCAGCTTTGTGAAACCTTTAAAAGGACATTACGTGGGTGAATTACGTGTGTGTACAACATATTGGTTTGATTAGTTGAATATTTTGTTCTACTATTTCTTGTGTTACATTCTTCTTTCATGCATTGCGAAGCCCCCGATGACGCGAGGGCCAAAAATGTTGCTGTGTAGTACCATTGAAGAATGAAAGAAATCTTTTAAGCCTACATTATAACCTAACTGTTATTCTTGATAGTGCAATTTTTGTGCTCCTTGCACCCGTCTTTCAAAACACTCTTTAAGAGGCCCTGATGGAAGTGATGGAAATAAACCAAACTTCACTTTGTCATGTCGTTACAGTCTGTGGGGAATTCGGCTGCTTACCTCCGCCGCCAGTCATCATCGCAACGGAGCTAGCTCGTGGCACGCACCCCCGGCTTGGGGGCGGAGCGCGTGGAGTGGATCCAGCAGTCGGCGCTGGGCTTGCAACGAGTAAACTACGTTGTTCCAATGGCTCGTGTGCCCATCTCTGGGAGCCTCAGCTGGCCAGAGGCTCAGAAGCCACGGCCCTGAGCCCACAAGTCTTATACTTCACACCAGCACAGCAGTACACAAAATCAGATAGCATCTTAAAAAAACTCACAGAGACTCCTTAGCACTTCAACAGCGAATCCCGAGAGCAGGCTGCGTTAAAAAGGAGCGCATAATTACCTTTATGCGTTCAGAGCGCTATTCAAGTGCTCTCGTGTGACTCGTGTAAAGGTAGGGGCACTTTTGTTCAATTCATAGCATGGGGTACTGGAAGCCGACATAAGATGCTGACGGGAACTCGTTCCTGATCCCGGCTACCACGAAATCTGGCTGTACAACTCTCATTGTACACACCAGGCCTTCTCCAAATCCACCTTGTGAACACCCTGTCTGCCACAAATTGATATTTTCCGTAAGCAAGAAGAAAGCATGTGAAGGCCACATTAACTACACATTAACTATATGCTATGCAAGTGCATGTGTTCAAGTGATGGCGTCCCAGCACCGCTAGCAGTACTCCATTCCGTCAGACAGGTAAAAGGCAAAATGTACTTTTATTAATAGCGAGCTCCACAGCGCTCACCTGGTGTCCCAAGCGTCCCCGCCTCTCCTGCCTCGAACTCCTCTTCCTTCTCTTCGTTTACTGACGTGGCCCGGAGCGTGCAATAATTGACAGCATGGGGTTGTCTATTTCTCCCTTGATGTTAGTGCCGCTTTCTGTCACTTCCCAGTATACTGCATCCAAGACGGCCGGCTTTAAACGCACCCGTGCAAATTGAGGGTGGCAGGTTAGGCAGTAATCATTGCCCTTTGGAGCGATGTTGGAGATCCTGGCAGCTTATGTATCTCAAAATGGTCCTGGCAGCTTATGTATCTCCAACGGCTTTTCATGTCACCTACCGCCGCAATAGGAAATTCAAGGACTTCTTAGTACATGCCAAAGTAAACCCTTAGCGCACCGCCAGCGTAGTAACTTGCTCCTGTCCCAGATATAACAATTGCAAGCATAATCAAAGTGGTCAATGTTAAAAGCACGGAAATTAACTACGTCCACCATATAAAATCGAGTTATAGTTGCACTATTTCAAACGTTATTTACATGTAGGAATGTTCAGTCTGTCACAGGTGTTCAGTCGGGCATCACGCGGACACCGCACGGACACCGCCTCTAACCTGCCGAAGGCAATGGCAGAGCAATTTAATGTGGCAGGTCATATTTTGACGAACTCAAACTCTACATACTGCAGGGAAGCTTCAGCTCGCCAAGGAACAGCAAATACAGGGAATCGTATCTCACACAAGTTCAGTACTCTCCAGCCTTCAGGCATAATACTACCAAGGGGACCCTTGAGTCCATTACATACGGTGGGGGGTTTAACAAAGACGACAAAAGGTTAAGGTATGTACAAGTTAACAATATTTCTTCTCAAATGTCTACTTTTAGGTGCGGATCCAGTTCGACGAGAACAATTGTGTTAAGCAGTGTAGTCGCTATTTTAGCAACAAGCTTTCGCTGAAATACACTGCTGGTGCGGCGCAGTTGGTGCGGGGAGGGAGGGGGGAGGACACATGCGATGGGTACAATGTCTGCACCTAGCGTATGCGTGTGTTTGGTTCCCTGCTTTTTAGCGCGGCGCACACAGTGTTTTGCCAAGATATGTACCCCGAGCGCATTCTTAGAAGCTTTGGTTCTTGCCATTTGTATTAGTCACGCTAACACCTGTCACCCAATTCTCTCCCCCCCTTTCTGATTTTTGTTGCTGTTTTGCGTACGTGCCGCTCTTTCCTTCCGTGGACGGGGGAGAGCCCGCAATGGCATACAGAAACGAAGGCTCGTGTCGCCGTCCTGATGAAGTCGGCTTCCTCCTGCGACATTCCCCGTTCTACATCGTTTTTAGCCATCTGTGCAAATCATAAGCGAGGCATTTTAGAGATATAAGCCATGTGATGTGAAGTGAGCTTTAGTTCCTTTCGTACAAAAGGACGAAGCCGAGCCTAACGGCTGGAGTGCCTGACGAAGGCCTCGGCTCCCCTATATACTGTCACCTGGTTGTGACACACGCAGCACTTGACACGAAGCACGCAGGACTCAAGTTGATGTCAGGTGAACTGTTTATTGGGCGAACTTGTGCCCAGCAAAACAAGGCCAATCACAATTCGCAGCAACAGCGGCGTGAACAGTCGTCGGTCGACGGAAAGACTGACAAACAGCGTAATGCGCCGGCTTTTATACCCGCGTCATAACACGCTCTCGCATTGTCTCTGGAATTCCAGAAGTTACTGAAATGTGCGCATCAAGCATGCGAAGTTTCAACAATGGTCGACCCGGTTCTACAAGTGGCATGCAAGATAAACACGGCCTGCGTTGCGCGTAACAGAAAGTGATAACAGCGCTCCCCGCAAACAATCAAAACGAGCGCGCGTGTCACTGGGAAGCGATAACGGCTTTCCACTGAAATCAAAACAACCGCACGTGTCACTACCCCCCCTCTAAAAAAGCATCGTCGCGATGCTAAAAGACAGGACATGAAAGTGAGAGTACATGCAATAAATTACATTAAGAACGCGTCACAGTTAATCAGCGCGCGTAATAAGGATTAAGTCGCACCACGTGTACAATTTCACGTCGGGCGCGCCGCCGCTGGGATGGCGGTAAGCCATCCGGCACGACCTCATAGTCCAGTTCACCACGACGTCGTACTATCTTGTAGGGTCCAAAGTAGCGCCGCAAGAGCTTCTCACACTATCCCCGTCGTCGTATTGGCGTCCATACCCAGACGAGGTCGCCAGGTTGGTATTCGGTGTGGTGTCGTCGAAGGTTGTAGTGGCGCCTATCGACCATCTGTTGGCTCTTGATACGCAGGCGGGCTAGCTGTCGAGCTTCTTCGGCGCGCTCCAGGTAGCTGGCAACGTCGAGGTCTTCTTCGTCGGTACAGACTGGTAGCATGGCGTCAAGCGCTACACAGAGTCAAGCGCTACATAGAGCACAAGCACTACACTCCATGTTCATTCTTAGATTTTCTAGTCGTTCGAGTGCGTACAGCACAATATACTCTTACATGGTTGCCAAGCGCTACGTCAAGCGCTACATAGAGCACAAGCACTACACTCCATGTTCATTCTTAGATTTTCTAGTCGTTCGACTGCGTACAGCACAATATACTCTTACATGGTTGTGATGGTTACACCACTATGGTGTATGTGGTATTACACTTAGTGCAGAATTATTTACTTCGTATGATGCAATACGTACGGGTGAATGACGTTTCATCTAACCGAGTAACTGTGACTTGCGGAGTCCCTCATGGCTCTATTATAGGACCACTGTTGTTTTTAATATAAATTTATTTTTATTTTTTTATTTACAAGATACTGCAGGCCCGACTGGGGCCCTAGAAGGAGGGGCAAAAGTGCACTCAAAAGGGTAATACATAGACACATCTACATACACTGCATTGAACACATTGAACAATAACACTTTGAGTATCACACAAAAAAGGAACATAAGTAAAATAACCTAACATCAATCCTGAAGATTTTCAATTATTTTTATACTTTGCGCTGCTGATATTGGCAGCGAGTTCCACTCGTTATTTGTGCGAGGGAAAAATGAGAACTTGAATAGGTTCGTTTTGGTGCTGTATGGGGTGAGCGATTCTTCATGTCGATGCCTTGTAGTTCGTGACGCCAGTGATGTCACGTAGGGCCCAGCGGGACGATTCTTGAAATGAAAGAGAAATTTTATTCTGTCAATTTTTCTTCGCAATTGCAATGATTTTATGCCGTAAAGATTTATTAGTTGAGTCGGAGAGTCTGTTTGGCGGTATTTAGAACAAATAAATTTAACTAATTTTCGTTGGATCATCTCCAACGCTTCGACATTCTTTTTCGTATGAGGGTCCCAGACAATGGATGCGTATTCGAGCTTGGGTCTTATAATGGATGAATATGCGAGTAGTTTTACATCAGGTTGTGTGTGTTTTAACTTATGTCGCAAAAAAACATAGCTTACGGAAGGCGGATGTGCAAATGTTCGAAATATGTGTGTTGGAACTTAGTGTACTAGTTATTGCGACGCCAAGGTATTTGTAGTTGATTGATTTGTGGCGTTTAACGTCCCAAAACCAGTTCTGATTATGAGAGACGCCCTAGTGGAGGTCTCAGGAAATTTCGACCACCTGGGGTTCTTTTTACGTGCACTGACATTGCACAGCACACAGGCCTCAACATCGAAATGCAGCCGCCGCGGCCGGGATTCGATCCCGCCATCCTCGGATCAGCAGCCGAGTGCCATAGCCACTAGACCACCGTGGCGGAGCAAGGTATTTGTAGTGAGGGACCTGCGTTAGCTGTTCTGAAGGGAGACTATACGGAAAAAGTAAAATGTTTTTGTTTCTACTCATATTCATGAAAGCCGTGTTGTCAGCGCTAAGTTGCATTCCCACTCTTGACACCGCATATGTATGTTTTGCAGGCTAGTATTCAGCAAGGCTTGATCATCCGGACATTTAATTTCAGTAAACAGCAAGCAACCATCTGCGAAAAGTGTAATCCGAAGTGGTTCATTAATGACCTGGACAATGTCATTGATGTATATGAGGAACAAAAGCGGGCCTAGTGCGCTTCCCTGCGGGACTCATGAGTTAACAGGCAAATGTCGTGAAAAATGATTGTCAATACTTACAAAGTGTGCGCGCTTTGTAAGGTATGAGGAAAATCAAGCAACGAGGAACTCTGGTAGTCCCATGTTTTTTAACTTTAAAATTAGTTTTGTGCGGCAAACAAGATCGAGAGCCTTTCTAAAATCTAAAATTATTACTACCTGGCCTCATTTATCTAGAATAGAGGCAAAATTATGGATGACTGTGGTTAGTTGAGTTACTATGGAAAGACCTTTCCTAAAACTATGCTGGAATGTAGACAGTAAACTACCAGGCTATTATGACATGATTATGTATGATGATTACACAAACATAATCTTTACAGCCAAATCTTTTGTCCAGGCTGAGATTATCGTAAACAGATACCTGAGTAACCTACAGACTTGGCTACAATGTAACATGTTTTACTTAAATTGGTGCACAACTAGCTATATTATATTTAGGCCAATTAATACTGCTGATTACCGTAAAGTCAACATTCAGTTTGGACGCGTGACAATAAATGCGGTTGATAGTAATAAATATTTTTCGGTTTAAGAAAACGGTGTAGCACGCACAAACGATATACCACAGAAGAAGAGAACACGAAGACGAACGCCGGACTAACAACTCCTACTCTTGACACCACATATGTGTGTTTTGCAGGCTAGTATTCAGCAAGGTTTCATCTTAAACATGGTTCTAAACATGATTCTAAACTGATCTTAAACATGATTCATTAAACATGATTACGTACCAACTCGCATTTATCTGCTACTGAAATTTCTCGGTGTCTGGTTCCACCAGAACCTCTCCTGGAACACGCATGTATCAAAATTGACACGTGAAGTAAGTAAGAGTGTTGGCTGTCTCTACAAAGTAGCTAACCTGGTACTTGTGTGGTTATTACGCGCTTGTATACTCTAAATTAACCTATTGTATTCTACTATGGGGAACAACTACGGCTATTAACTGGTAGAAACTGGTACACCTTGAAAAGAGCGCTTTGCGGTGCATCCTAGGTTTCTATGGCAGATCAACAGATTTTTCCACGTTGCCACTGTTTCGCAGTTACGATTTGTTTCAGGTGAACCAAGTCTACCTTTTTCGTTTCCTCCAGCACATTAAAGTCAATAAATTACACACTCAAAACAATACCACACACCACTTACGTAAACAAATCCACGGGTCCCTTAAGACGTGTACTAACTATGGCAAACACAAATTAAACTATCAGGTAACTGCGGCTATTAGTAAAATGTCTTCAAATGCGGAGTTTGATGTTTCATTCAAAATCTTTAAAAGAAAACAAAGGAATGTTTACAGCTTCTGCTTTTTGTTATGTGTAACACCGTTTTTGACTTGTAACATGTGACACCTGCAAGTGCAGTGTATTTTGCATTTACATTGTTACTTTATTGTTATATCTCAAGTTATATGTATGCGTATTTATGCCAGACTGTGTTGACACGTGGGGTTGTTTTAAGTGGAAAGCCTTTACCGCTTCCCAGTGACACGCGCGCGTGTTTTGATTGTTTGCAGGGAGCGCTGTTATCACTTTCTGTTGCGCGAAACGCAGGCCGCGTTTATCTTGCATGCCACTTCTAGAACCGTGTCGACCATTGTTGAAACTTTCCATGCTTGACGCGCACATTTCAGTAACTTCTGGAATTCCAGAGATAATGCGAGAACGTGTTATGACGCGGGTATAAAAGCCGGCACATTACGCCGTTTGTCAGTCTTTCCGTCGACCGACGACTGTTCACGCCGCTGTTGCTGCGAATTGTGATTGGCCTTATTTGCTGGGCACAAGTTCGCGCAATAAACAGTTCGCCTGACGTCAGCTTGAGTCCTGCGTGTTTCGTCTCAAGTACTGCGTGTGTCACAACCACGTGACATCTGGTGGAGGTGCTTCTCGGTCCATGTAGCATACGCCCCCGTCCAGCCGTAAGCCAAGCCCAAGCCGCCAAGAGGACGACTCCAACCCGGTCCTTCGAGTTAGCCGCCGACAACAAGGACTCCCGCCCGAATACCTGCCTCTTCCCGACAAGGACAAGACGACAAGGGCTGCAACCAAACCAGCATCCACGATGACGGAAACAAGGACTCAACCATGGTCGTGCACCAGCCCATAGAGCCGCCTACCTTCCGCGGATCGTCATACGAGGACCCGGAAAGCTGGCTGGACATCTACGACCGCGTCGCAGACCTTAACAAGTGGGACCCCGACGATAAGCAGCGGCATGTATATTTCTACTTGGAAGACGCCGCAAGGACTTGGTTCAAGAACCGTGAGTCAACCATTCGAACCTTGGACGACTTCCGCGCCGCTTTCCTGCCCACCTTTGCATGCGTCGTGCGGAAAGAAAGAGCCGCATCACTGCTTGAGACTCGGGTGCAGCTCCCCAGCGAAAACGTAACGATCTTCACGGAGGAGATGACGCGACTTTTTCGCCACGCCGACGCCGACATGTCTGAGCACAAGAAGGTTCGCCTGCATATGCGAGGAGTGAAGCAGGAGCTCTTTGCTGGACTAATCAGAAACCCACCAAAGACGGTTCAAGAGTTCCTGTCCGAGTCTACCACCATCGAGAAGACCCTCGAGATGCGCACTCGGCAATACGATCGCCGCATGTTCCCAGACATCGCAGAAATCCAAGGACTCGTCCCCGACGACCTACGCGAGACCATAAGGGCTGTCGTTCGCGAAGAACTGCGCCGGATGTTCCCGTCGTCGCAGCCCCAAGTCGCGTCCCTCGAAGACGTAGTTCGCGAGGAAGTACAGCGCTCACTCAGCGTTCCTGAACGACCACAGCATCAACCGGGGGCGATGACTTACGCCGCTGCTGCTCGACGACCTGCCGCCGCTCCTCGCCCACGCCAGGACCCAACGCCGTCGCAGTTTCGTCGCCACCCACCACCGCCACCTCGGACGCCATCCCGCTCGCCAGTACTCCAGCGCGCGCCGAGCAAAACCGACGTTTGGCGCACCCCGGACCACCGCCCACTACGCTACCACTGCGGCGAAGCCTGGCACACCTACCGCTACTTCCAGTACAGTGAGCTGGGACTGCGTGGCGTCGTCGTGAACGCACCGCGTCTGCGCCCAGGTGAACAACCTCTTGACATCGCCGACTACATCGCCGGATCGCAGTGGCAACGACGACGACCATCTCGTTCACCTTCGACTGGCCGCTACGTCTCCCCGGATCGCCGCCAGTACACCGGCTCCAACCGGGGCCGATCTCCAAGCCCCTATCCGGGAAACTAAAGGCTGCAAAGAATGGAGGTGCAGTTGCTGCACGACGCAATGCCGAAGATCCTCCGCCGCCGACGACGACGACCACGACGCACGAAACCTCCCGACGTAGTCTCAGCATGCCGCCTGACCAGGGTCTTCACGAGAAAGCCTCGCCGCCGACGCGACATGGCAGCGCCGAAGCAAGCCGACGCAGCCGTGACCCGACGCCCCGACCGAACCCGAACGCAAGACGACGCGCCACCGACCTCGACGTGGTTATCGACGGCGACAGCGTCAACGCCCTAGTCAATACCGGCGCCGACTACTCTGCCATCAGTGGTCTCTTCGCCGCCAAGATGAAGAAGCTAAAGACTGCCTGGGAAGGACCAGATATCCGAACAGCAGGGGGCCACCTTATAACACCGACTGGAACCTGCACGGCAAGAGTCACGATTGACAGCCAGACGTATTCGGTGAGTTTTGTGGTCTTGCAGCAATGTTCGCGAGACGTCATTTTGGGCATGGATTTCCTGTACCAGCACGGCGCAGTCATCGACCTAAGATCCAGGTCAATCACGCTGTCCACGGATAATGCGACGCCGTCAGACTGCACCGTCGCTTATCATGCCTTGAATGTGAAAGAAGAGCAGGCAACAATCTCGCCACTGTCGAGCGTCATCATTTCCTTCCGCACCAAAGCGCCTACCAACTTTCAAGGCGTCATCGAAGGCGACCAGCACTTGCTCCCAGACCGTGATACGTGCGTCGCAACAGGCATAGACAAGCTTCATAACGGCAAAGCCAAGGTAATGGTGATGAACTTCAGCAACGAATATAGGCACCTACATAGGGGTTCGACGGTAGCGCACCCAAGAATGTGTGGAAGTAAGCAATGCTTTCGCCCTCACCGATTCTCGCGGACCCGCAACGGCGACCGCAGTGTCCGCGCCCGCCTTCGACATCAATCAAGGCCTTTCCAGGCAGCAACAAAAGGAGCTCTAGGCCTTATTCCTGCAATAAAGGACTCCTTCTCGTCGTCATCGAGGCTTCGTCAGACCCCTCTCGCGAAACATCGCATCATAACCGACGAATATGCCCGTCCTCTCCGTCAGAGCCCCTACCGAGTTTCTGCACGGGAACGCGAGGCCATCAAGCAGCAAGTCGACGAAATGCTGCGTGACGACATCATTCAGCCGTCTACTAGCCCGTGGGCATCACCCGTGGTGTTAGTGAGGAAGAAGGATGGAAACCTACGTTTTTGCGTCGATTATCGTCGCCTCAACAAGATCACGAAGAAAGACGTGTATCCTCTCCCACGGATAGACGATGCTTTGAGTCGACTCTACAATGCGAAGTATTTTTCGTCGATGGATCTCAAAACCGGCTACTGGCAAATCGAAGTAGACGAGAGAGACCGAGAGAACACTCCCTTCATAACACCAGACGGCCTGTTCGAGTTTGAGGTCATGCCCTTTGGTCTTTGCTCGGCGCCTGCGACGTTCCAACGGGTTATGGACACAGTACTCGCAGGTTTGAAGTGGCACACTTGCCTTGTCTACTTGGTCGACGTAGTCGTATTTCCTTCCAGCTTCGACGAACACCTCCGGCGCCTTGAAACTGTTCTTCGGGTAATCAAAGCCTCCGGACTTACCCTGAAGCCAGAAAAGTGCCGATTCGCCTACGAGGAGCTATTGTTCCTTGGGCACGTTATCAGCATGTCGGGAGCACGCCTGGTCCACAGAAAACAGCAGCGATCGCCGACTTTCCTGCACCCACCGACAAGAAAGCAGTACGCCGATTCCTTGGCGTCTGCACTTATTACAGGCGCTTCGTCAAAAACTTTTCGCGGATCGTGGAATCGCTGACGTACCTCGCGAAGGCCGACGTCGACTTCAAATGGGAAACGCCGCTAGTCGAGGCATTTCAAGAACTAAAGCGACGCCTCCAAATGCCACCAATACTCGCACACTTCGACGAAAAAACCGACAGCGAAATTCACACAGACGCAAGCAGCACAGGGCTCGGCGCCGTGCTCGTGCAGAGGGTCGACGGACTTGAAAGGGTCATCAGTTACGCTAGCCGGTCACTTTCGAAGGCAGAAGCGAATTATTCCACTACAGAAAAGGAATGCCTTGCCATTATCTGGGCTACATCAAAGTTCCACCCCTATACCTGTACAGCAGGCCTTTCAAAGTCGTGATTGACCACCACGCCTTGTGTTGGCTAGCTAACTTGAAAGACCCATCGAGGCGCCTCGCACGATGGAGTCTCAGACTGCAAGAATTTGACATCACCGTCGTCAACAAGAGCGGAGGCATGCACTCCGACGTAGACTGCTTGTCTCGCGCCCCCGTCGATCCGCGGCCCCAGGGTCACCAGGACGACGACTCTTTCTTGGGACCCACAAGTACCGACGACTTCGCGGAACGCCAACGAGCTGACCCAGAGCACAAGAGCCTCATGGACTGCATAGAAGGCAAGACCGCCGCCGTGCCGAAAGTATTCCGTCGAGGACTGGCTTCGTTTTTCCTGCGGAACAACGTTCTCCTGAAGAAGAACTTCTCGCCGCACCGCGCCGACCACCTCCTCGTCGTGCCTTCTGCGTTACGTGCAGAGGTTCTGGAAGCTTTACACGACGACCCGACAGCCGGACATGTCGGTTTTTCTCGCACATTATCAAGAATACAAGAGAAGCACTATTGGCCTCGCCTCACCGCCGACGTCGCCCATTACGTAAAGACATGTAGAGACTGTCAGCGACGCAAGACGCCGACAACTAGGCCAGCCGGACTTTTGCAACCTATCGAACCACCACGACGGCCGTTCCAGCAAATCGGCATGGACTTACTGGGCCTGTTCCCGACGTCGACTTCCGGCAATAAATGGATCGTCGTAGCGACTGACTACCTCACCCGCTATGCCGTAACAAAGGCCTTGCCCAAGGGCACTGCCGCCGTGGTCGCCAAGTTCATCGAGAACATCGTCCTGCGTCACGGAGCACCGGAGTTCCTCATCACCGACAAAGGTACGGCTTTACGGCTGACGTAACTCAGGCGATCTTGAAGTACAGTCACACGAACCACCGCCGAACGACCGCCTATCACACGCAGACGAATGGCCTCGCCGAGCGCCTAAATAACACCATCGCCGACATGCTGGCCATGTACGTCGACGTCGAACACAAGACGTGGTGCGCCATACTTCCGTATGTGACCTTCGCGTACAACACGGCCGTGCAAGAAACGACGCAGTTTGCTCCATACAGGCTTGTCTACAGACGGAGCCCAACAACGACGCTTGACGCCATGCTACCAGTCTGTACCGACGAAGAAGACCTCGACGTTGCCAGCTACCTGGAGCGCGCCGAAGAAGCTCGACAGCTAGCCCGCCTGCGTATCAAGAGCCAACAGATGGTCGATATATAGGCGCCACTACAACCTTCGACGACACCACACCGAATACCAACCTGGCGACCTCGTCTGGGTATGGACGCCAATACGACGACGGGGATAGTGTGAGAAGCTCTTGCGGCGCTACTTTGGACCCTACAAGATAGTACGACGTCGTGGTGAACTGGACTATGAGGTCGTGCCGGATGGCTTACCGCCATCCCAGCGGCGGCGCGCCCGACGTGAAATTGTACACGTGGTGCGACTTAAAGCTTATTACGCGCGCTGATTAACTGTGACGCATTGTTAATGTAATTTATTGCATGTTCTCTCACTTTCATGTTCTGTCTTTAGCATCGGGACGATGCTTTTTTAGAGGGGGGGTAGTGACACGTGCGGTTGTTTTGATTTCAGTGGAAAGCCGTTATCGCTTCCCAGTGACACGCGCGCTCGTTTTGATTGTTTGCGGGGAGCGCTCTTGCCGCTTTCTGTTACGCGCATCGCAGGCCGCGTTTATCTTGCATGCCACTTCTAGAACCGGATCGACCATTGTTGAAACTTCGCATGCTTGATGCGCACATTTCAATAACTTCTGGAATTCCAGAGATAATGCGAGAACGGGTTATGACGAGGGTATAGAAGCCGACGCATTACGGCGTTTGTCAGTCTTTCCGTCGACCGACAGCTGTTCAAGCCGCTATTGCTGTGCATTGTCATTGGCTTTGTTTTGCTGGGCACAAGTTCGCCCAATAAACAGTTCGCCTGACATCATTTAAGTCCTGCGTGCTTCGCCTTGAGTGCTATGTGCGTCACTATACCACGTGACAATACATTGTGGCGCTCCTACACGGCAGTTTTTAATGGCCGTTGAGTTGCCGAATGATTTCGCAATATGGCGGCAACCAAGGCACCCGCCGCTTCAATTCTCATTCGCACTGGTCGCTTGCTATTTGCACCGACGGCAAGAAACAAAGTTTAAAGTGAGCTTTCTCTGAATCCCATGTACCAAAAGGGACACAGTATGTGCGACATTTTGCAGTCGTTATTAAGAAAAGTTGCCGATTTTGACACTGCTAAGCCTAAGTGCGTTGCATGAGCTTCAAAAATTGGTTTGGTTCATAGACACCAGATGGCACGACACGCGGTGTTTCCCACCAGCTGCACGGCATTTGCTTTTCATGGCAGTGATGGCGTATTCTTTGTAGAACTAATGCAATAAAGCGAGAGCGTTTGCCTCTCGGCACGTTTCCAATAAATAGCGCCATGGCCACAGATACTAACGCGCGCGGGAGCTACCGGTGCGCCAAGTCTCGGAGTTCGCGCCGCTTCCTCTTCCGTCATTCGACGGCCTTTGAAGTCTCGAAGGAGTTGGAGGGTGCTCCGTTGACTCGACGGCCATCGAAACCACCCGCGTAGCAGCTCAAACTTCACCTTTGAGTCGATGGACCGTTGGTGCGAAGGCGTTCGAAGCGCCCGTGTGAGACCAGTTTAAATATTTGCCAAGAAAGCTCAACATTATTGTTGTGTATATTTAGGTGTAGGTCCAAGTAATCAATAATCAATTCGCCATCTGCTTCAACCCTAGCCTCAATTTTCTCATAGGGCAGCCAGACATTACTCACACCCACTGATGCCGAAAAGTAAACGAGTTTATGATTTGAAATGCCAGTTTGAATTTCAATAGTTTCTTCACTGAAAACGTCGTTAAGAAATAAGAGATCAAAAATATTCCCCCCACTGGTACACGCAGTGAAAACTTACTGGAGATTCAAGTTTAGCATGGCAATGATGAGCAATCAGAAGAAAGGCTGTGTTCGCACCTCGAATTGTTCCACTCTATTTGCGCGAGATTCACATCGCCGGTAATTATTATGCTTTCTTCTTTTATACATCGAAAGGTGATCATATAATTTCTGCATGTATTGTTCGTCGGCATTAGGGATCCTATACTCAGCCCATGATATGAATGACACACTGGGAGCAGTGACACTCGCAAACTTTCATGCTTATCGATCTGATCTAGTTCTCTTACATCAACAATGTTTAGGTGAAGCTGTGACACCTTCAAGTGCAGCTAATTTTGCATTTATATTGATGCACTTGGTTACAGCGCAACATACACGAGGACAATAGAAGGAGACGAACAACACGGCGCTGTAACCAAGTGAAAAAATGAATCCCAACCAACTGGCCCAACTTGCCGTTTTACTGCTTTATATTGATGCTTTATTTGTATTTACATTGTTTATAATGGTATATTGCTGATGTTATGTTTATTTATATTGTTGCTTTATTCATATTGTTACTTTATAGTAATATTTTCAGTTCTATGTACGTGTACATTCATGCCAGACTGTACAAGGGAGCCGAGGCCTTCGTCAGGCATTCCAGCCTTTAGCCCCGGCTTCCTCCTTTTGTACGAAGGGAAATAAAGTTCAAAGTTCAAGTTCAAGTTGCCGTTTATAGCCCGTTATGAACCGATATGCAGTGAAAACACGGATTCGAAGTTCTTCATTAGTTCACCCACGGCATCATCTTGCTGTACGGCTCCTACCTCTAGCCAGTTCAGGTTTTTCCAGCCAGTTGCGACCAAGCGGACATGGCCGTCCACCGCCGTCTACTATCAGCAGAGCCGAGGTTTAGTCACCGTGACTGACGCGCACGTTCCCCTGCATATGTGCTTAAAGGACAACCAATTGCTTTTTTGATGGTTACTTGTGGAAACTCACGCTGAAAAACGGACTTCCGCTTGACGGTGACGGATGCCGCTGTGTCTGTCTGCACCTTGAAGTCTCGTCCGTTATTCCTGGCACTGACATAGTAGGTAGACTTATTAGTCTTCGTACTGTACGTTTCTTGCTCTTCGTCCGAATCATCTCCTAGGCTATCGAATGCCTTCAGTGCCTTTGTTCTGCCGAGGTGCTGCCTGCACATTGTTCCCAACTGACTTTGCTCCCCACAATTATGGCACTTATACTTACGATACCGGACACTGTAGAAGGGCACGCGTTTGGGCTGGTTGGTTTATGATTGCAAGAAGACGAAAACAGCGCAGGACAATAGAACACAAACACGGGCACTGACTAACAACCATATGTGTTTATTGCAACAATCGTAGTGCATAAGTACGCCGCCACTATCAATACGAAATCAACCAACAAAATCAGCATGCGCAGAATCCAACTACATATCTTCAATTTAGCAACTCAGGTGCGATATCTCCTTCGAAAGAAGGGAAATGGAGGGTTGGCTAAGACATGCTTCTCCACTACTATGGATGTGATGGGCTTCTGATACAAGACGAGCACGTTCACCCCGGTACTTGGACAAGAAAATCACATTTTCGAAAGATGGCTCGCAGCCGCACTTATTGCAATGTATTGATAGTTGGCTATCAGTGGCCTTCATTTTAAGTTTGTTCGCGTGCTCACCCATGTGTACATTAACACACCGGCCGGTTGGCCCAATATAAGAATGGCCACAACACCAGGGGAGTCTTGTAAACAACAGAGTCGCAACACTTTTTTACAAAAGGCTGCCTATGCTTCCTGCAACTTTTTGTGGCCTTGGCTTCACAGTTGACCTGTCGACACATGTTGCGAGAGTTGCGACACGCGCTTGAAAACGCAGTGCGGAAACACTATCCTGCCTGCCGTACTTTGAATAAACAAATCTTAAAGCCCTATTTTGAATTTTTTCTAGTGCATCAGCCATGTTCTTTTGGTGCGGGTTCCAAGCTATTGCTGCATATTCTAGGATGGATCAATTAGTGTTTTGTATGCCGTTAGTTTAACCTGGGGAGAAGTGCCAGAGAGGTTGTTTGAATGCTCGTGCAGAAATCTGACCAATATGGGCATTCCACTTTAAAGATTGCGTTATTGTTACCCACAAATACTTTACGGTATTAACGTCTTTGATGTCAGTCCCGGAAAGAGTATAGTTAAAGTGAAGGAGTGCCTTTCTGTGTGTAATAGTAATACACATGCTTTTATCTGTATTAATTTGCATGCGATGGTCACACCATCTTCCAATGTTCTGTAAGGATTGGTTCAGTTTTACCTGGTCTTCTGATTTGTTAGTAGGATATATGACGCAATCGTCTGCGAAAAGCCTCATTGTAATAACTGGTTCCATAGCCCTATAAATGTCTTGACGTAGATGAGGAAGAGTGTTGGGACTAGCGCGGAACCCTGGGGAACGCCAGAAAACACGCCGGCACGGTCAGACTCAGCAGTATTAAAGGAAGAGTACTGGGTACGATTGGAGAGATAAGCAGCAATCCAACAGACCATTTTCGTGTTGACGCCGAATGATTCAAGTTTTTGTATGAGTAGTGAGTGCAGAACGCGGTCGGATGCCTTACAGAAATCAATGAATATTGCATCGATCTGTTGCCTAGAATTAATAGCAGTGGCGAAATCATGAGTAATTTCTAAAAGGTGTGTAGTGGTCGAAAGCTTTCTTCGAAAACCGTGTTGATTGAAATAAAGCAGATTATTATCTTCTAGGTAGTTCATCAGCCGTTTATTTATGATATGCTCTATTAGTTTACAACATGTGCTTGTCAGTGATAGTGGCCTGTAGTTGTGTATCAGTTGCTTGCTTCCACTTTTGTGAATAGGAATCGCCTTCGCACACAACCAGTCATCAGGTAGCGCCGCTGTTTCTAACAATAGGGAAAATAACTTTTGCGGGAAAGGGGATAACTGGCCAGCACAGCATTTAAAAATGAGTTTGAAATTTCATCCGAGCCACGAGATTTTTTGACATCTATTTCAAGAAGAAGCTGAAATATACCAGCTTCTGAAATTGTTAGGTCAGGCATGTGCCCTTCCTTGCTAGACAACGATGAGTACGAAGGCTGCGTACGTGTGAAAACTGATTCGAAATAAGTGGTAAAAGCATCTGCAATAGTTCTCGCGTCCTTGACTATACTACCCGATATTTCCATTTCACTCACATAGCCTTCTGCTTTGGATAAATACTTCAAAAACTTACGTGGTTTGTTTATCATAAAATCAGTTAAAGTATGTGTGAAACAGTTGTCTCTAGCAGTCTTTATCTCAGTTTTAATTAGCGTGAAAGCTCGTTGAATGCAACAGATTTGTTTTTATGTTTGCGGATTCGTTGTACTTTTCTTTTTAGGTGGATTATTCTTCTCGTAATCCATGGTGTCTTTCGTTTAGTTCTCTTTAGCTTAGTGGGTATGAATGTTGATTCACAAAGCGCTGTTCCAGATTTTACTTTGTGCCATATATCAAGAACACCCGACGACGCATTAAAGAAATCGTCATGTAATGCTTCAAAGAAATCAATAACGCTTTCGCCGTTGGCTCTGCAGTAATCTTTAACTAATATACGCGTAGTTTCATGCGACTGGTGGCTTCCCATGCAATGAAGTGTTAACAGAATCAGCTTGTAGTCAGAGATTCCTTCTTCAACACTTATTTCTGGTGCTAAAGAGGCAGACACAAACGCAAGGTCAAGCACTGAAAATGTCTACCCCTGGATTCGAGTCGGTTCCATCACCAGCTGTGTCAACGAGAAACTAAACATTATATCAAAAGGTATGTCTGAACCTTTAACAGGAGTGTTTACGATAGTAAAATTGTCCCAGTTTGTACTGGCATATTCAAATCCCCAGTAAATATTACTTTTGTTTGCTCGTTCACACATCCACGAAGAAACTTCTGTAGTTTTACAAGATATTCATCAGGGGCACCTGGACACCGGTACGCGCCACCAATCAATACAGGAACGTTATTAATCAAAACCTTACACCACACACTTTCGTGACCGGCAATGCCATTTTCTTTTTGAAAAGACATGTTTCGTTTAATGGCAATGGCTACGCCCCCACCGCGGCCATGTGCGTATTCTGACGGTACAATCTCTGAATCGTGAATATCGGGTTTAGGCCACGTTTCCGTGATTACAACAACATCGGGTTCATACAATAGTAATAGTATTTCAAATTGCGGTATTTCGTTTACAATACTTCTTGCATTAAAACACAACAACGTAAAAGGCTCTTTTGTTTGCTGTCACATTTTAGAAGCGCTTGACTTGCTGCGACCATAGGGGCGAGCACTTTTCACAGCTGCCATATTATTTTCCGTCTCGTTCCATGTAAAGTATTCTTCGTTAATTTTAAGCTTGTCGTAAATAAGTGCCACCTTAGCTCCATTACTTCGATTCGATGCAGACGCCTGCCACAGCTTTTTCCGAGTTTCACGAACAGACATTCAATAATCTTCAGTTATAGATTGTGGGAATGCATGCGCATTCCAGCGGTCGCAGAACGGTTGCGTGTCACATGCGCACGCTTGGGCAAGGGCGGCGCGGTGGGAGAGGGCACTCATGCCGCTTCCCCCGCTGCCTTTCTCGTCGCAGTGCAGAAACCGGTATGCCCCCGCTTCCTCCTTTCTACTCGTTTCCCTTCTCCCAAGTTTCGGGGAGATGCCTCCTCGCTCAACCTCGCGAAAGCGCGCCGCTTTCTGCAAGGTCTTGGGGCTTTCGTCCGGAGGCGTCGGGATTGACCGGATCCCCTCCTGGTACGCGAGTTCGCCGCCCGCCGCCGTCACCAAGCGCCTGCCCTTCCTTCCGTGAGTGATCTTCATTCTTGGTCGGAGCGCAAAGCCACACGAAGCGAGCTGAGTCACTATCAGCCCCTTTTCGTCGTGCGCTTTTCTTGTATTGTTGTTTTTGCCCCAGCCGTAAGGAATATTACTCCTGCGCGCTGAGGCACTTGCATATTTATACTTGTTGCGTTGGTGGCGTAAGAAATAAGGTGAATAAACACCTTCGTTTCAAAGGCTTGTCTCTGTCCCCCTGGCCTGAACCCGCCGTGGTTGCGATCTAACGCGAACCGCGGGATAGGGGCCACAGCTCTAATTGTTAGGGCTGCTGCGTTTGTGCTTGCGAGTGACTGCCACCGCTAGCACCCATGGCAACCGTGTAAAGGTTAAGAGAGACCCCTATATTTGGCGCCCAACGTGGGGCCAGTGGTGTGACAGAGCGAGTCAGTTTGTGTGTGTGATTACCAGCACACGAACGAACCATGGCAGCAGACAGCGCTGATTTCCAGCGACTGTACACGCTGTCGCGGGTGGCTACCAACCGGCAACAGTTCGAAGCTGCAGTAACTGCTACAGCAGCCGAGAACCCCGCGGCAACTACTAGCCATGGGAATCTCATTTGCTTTGATGAGGGCAGCGCCACACATGAGGCGCACCCTGCCGCATACAGTGTATTTGAAGGCGCGAGGCATATTACGCCGAGCCCTTTGCCAGAGTCCGCGGAGAGCAGGGAGCCATCACGGCAAACTTGCTCAACTCATTCAGCTCCTGCGCCAGATCCTTACTGGGCAGAGCGAGTCTCCGCAGGTGTTGTTGCGCGATGCAATGCGCATGATTGAGTGTTTGACTGGTGTTGTACAGAATACTCTTACATCAAGCTCAGCCGCTAAGCCGATAGTTAGGATGGACTTACCCACCTACAGCGGGTATCATGATCTAGTTAGCGCCAACGAATACCTCGATCGCATGCTGACTTACCAGCAAGCGACGGGGCTGTCCGATGGCGAGATGCTAGAACGCGTCGTTCCAGTATCGCTGACTGATCAGGCTGCCCGTTGGTTCCGGCTTACTGGCCACAGGTCTCGCACGATGTCAGAGTTCCGAGCGAACTTCCGCGAGGAATTTCTGCCCGCAGATTACCAGCGTCGTCTGCGTCGTGAGTTGGAGCTGCGTACTCAGCATCCGGACGAATCCTTGCTCGAGTACGTGAGGGCGATGGACGAGTTTTATCGCATCGCTGATCCCTCTGCTCCGAACTGTGAGAAAGTGGAGCGAGTCATGCGACAAGCACACCCCACTTTCGCCGCGTATTTGAGAGGTAGCGAGTTCAGGGATTTGGATGAGCTAGCCTCGGAGGCAAAACGCATACAGGCGAACATACTCGCCTCGCGCGCGTACAGACCACCACCCCCAGCGTCGCAGGCACTCGAGCCGCGATGCGCGTGGAACGGAGACAACTTTCGCACCCGTCCACAGGGAAATGGTTTGCTTGCCCTCAGTGATGAACGCTCGAGCCGCGGTTGGGAGTTATCTGACCGGGCTCTTGATCCGTACACTTACGCTAGACGAGCAGCATGCGCTGCCGATGGCCGAGGTACGCAGAATCGTGTTCGATTTACCGACGCGAGGATGCCAGAGCAGAGAGCGCCTGAACGGGAGCACTTTGTAGAGAGGAGCGGCGGTCAAACGGCGCGAGGCATCGAACGCCGAGCGTTACAGCGGCCGACAAACCTCTGCTATAAATGCAACCAACCAGGGCATTTCGCCCGGGACTGCAGGGCGCCCGCGAGCCGAGGGCATGCGCTTTCGGGAAACGAGCGGCGCCGCCGGTGAGCAATGCTGCAGGACCGGCGGCAGATACAGCAATGCTGAGTGAGACAAACGGACTCCTAGCGCCGCTGGCTTGTCGTATCGGACTGCCCAACGACACGCCGGCGCCGTTTATTGAGCTTACAGTCGCCCGGCGCAAATTCTTTGCACTGCTAGACACGGGAGCAAGCGCTTCAATCTTTGGCGACGAAGTGTATGAGCATCTTTGTCGGAGTTCTATCCGGCTGAGAACGAGTAATGTGACTCTCCGTCTAGCTAGCGGCTTGGCGCAAGCAAGCGCTGCTGCTAGGCTCGTGGTGCGGTGGGAGAAACGAGTCAGGCGTCAACGCCTCGCTTACCTCCCCGGCCTGACGGTTCCTATCATTCTTGGCAAAGATTTTCTCGCTAAGACGGGCATTGTTATTGACGTCTGCAACGGAGGATACAGGGAACGAGCATGCGCCACCCTGAAGCCTTTCGTAACGTTTCAAAAAGCGTCAGAGACAACTTCGTTCGATGATGCTTCGCGCGCAGACAAGCCCAACGATCGCCCGAAAAAGTCACTCGCAAACGCAAAGCTTTCGGCTGTTTCGAAGAACCGAGCAGCCGACCGCGCAGAGAAAAAGGGCGCGAAGGGGAAGGGTTCCCCTGTCGAGCGGCCTCGAACCCCCGCGGCGGAGGTACTGTGCACCGCAGCGGAGGGCGAACGTCCCCACCCGCTTTTGATTAGTTCATGCGGTTTGTCGGTGGACGAGAAGGCTCGCCTCTCAATGCTACTGAATGAATACGATGCCGTGTTCACAGAGCATCCTGGCTGCACTGCGCTAGTTAGGCACAAAATTGAAACAGGTGATGCCTCGCCTTGGAAGTGTAATCCTCGGCCAGTGAGTTTGGCTAAGAGGAAAGCGCTTGACAGCGCCCTGGACGAATTGCTCGATACAGGTGTTGTCGAAAGGTCAGAGAGCCCATGGGGTTTTCCTGTGGTGTTGGTTCCGAAAAAGGACGGAAGTACCCGCCTTTGTGTTGACTATCGTCGCCTGAATGAGGTAACACGCAAGGACGCATATCCGCTTCCGAGCATTCCCTCAATCGTGTCCAACGTTGGTGGAGCGAAGTATTTCACTACGCTCGATGCTAGCAGAGGATATTTTCAGGTCGAAGTAGATCCCCGTGACCGAGAGAAAACTGCTTTCACTTGTCACAGGGGCCTCTTTCAGTTTACCCGCATGCCTTTTGGTCTAGTTGGTGCGCCGGCCACTTACCAGCGCCTGATGGATCGTGTCTTGGGTGACGCAAGGTGGCATCACGCTCTTGCTTACCTGGACGATGTTGTGGTATACTCGCGAACCTTTGATGAGCATTTACGCCATCTCAGGGACGTGCTAGAGCGTCTGAGGTCGGCGGGAATAACGCTGAATCCTGCCAAGACTCAGATAGCCGCAACCCGAGTAACGCTACTGGGTTTCACCATAGATAATGGTCGTCTTCTGCCGTGTGACGACAAGGTTCAAGCCTTACTGAACTACCCGTCGCCGACAGACATAGGCGGACTGAGACGCTTTCTGGGGCTGGTGAATTTTTATCGTCAGTTCGTCCCAGATTGTGCCGCACTGCAAGCCCCCTTGACAATGCTGTTGAGGAAAGGTGAGCGGTGGAGATGGGGTCCCGAGCAAGAGGAAGCATTGCGCAACCTCGTTCACGCGCTCGCGGAAACCACTGAGTTAAGACTAGCGGATCTGAGCAAAGAATTTGTGATCCAAACGGACGCCAGCGACCTTTGCCTAGGAGCGGTTTTGCTCCAACAGCACGAAGGTGGCTTGCGGCCG
This sequence comes from Hyalomma asiaticum, assembly GCA_013339685.2. NCBI lineage: Eukaryota > Metazoa > Arthropoda > Arachnida > Ixodida > Ixodidae > Hyalomma > Hyalomma asiaticum. The sequence continues at coordinate 207,455 of JABSTT010005196.1, forward strand.
GTAGCTTTCGCTAGCCGCTCGTTGTCTCCCGCAGAGAAAAATTATTCCGTGACTGAAAAGGAGTGTTTGGCAATCATTTTTGCCCTGAAAAAGTTCGATTACTACGTTGACGGAGTTCAATTTGTGATTGAAACTGATCATATGGCACTAACTTGGCTTAGACGCCTAGGGGAGCCGAGCGGACGGCTCGCACGATGGGCACTTCTCCTGCAGCGATACGATTTCACCGTTCGCTACCGGAGGGGAAAGAACAACGTTGTGGCGGACGCACTTTCGCGCGCGCCCGTTGACAGTGAGAAGAGTAATATTACTGCTCAACTCGCACCGCCCAGAGCCGAGACTAATATGAGCGACGTAACTGCTGCGACGCTCGAAGTCAACAGGAGCGGTAATAACACTACCCACCCTGTGTCACTAGAGACTCAACCCAAGAGCAGAGTAATTGCTACTATGCCCGACGGTGAGAGTCGCAAAGGACGAAAGGATGAACCACCTTCGAAGGTCGAGAACGTCAACCATCTGGACTGCGTCAGTTCAGTGGAGAGCGTGCTCAGCAGAAAGGACTTGTTAGAGGCGCAGCGGGAGGATCCGTTTTGTAAGAAAATTTTTGAGGGGCTCCGGGAGCCCGGCGGCGCGGCCGCGGCGCATGTTGACGCAGCTGGTATTGTTGTAAGTGCGCGGCGCTCTGAAACAGCTGGTAGTGCTGTGAGCGCGTTGGACTCCTACCTGCTTGACTCTGACGGTGTCCTGCTGAGATACATCCCCGCGGAGAAAGATACAAATGATTCTTTCAAAGCGGTGATTCCACGCACGCTGAGAGGAGCATTGCTACGCTACTTTCACGATACGTGCGTTGCTGGGCATGCAAGTGGCCCTAAGACTTATCTTAAGTTGTGTCGCTTTGCAACCTGGCCAGGCATGAAGCGGGATGTAATACGCTACGCTCGCTCATGTAACGCGTGCCAAAGAGTGAAACCGAGAGGTGGACGCCCACCCGGGCTGATGAAGCCGATCAATAGCCGGATACCGTGGCAGATTGCGGCTTGTGACATCATGGGACCTTACCCACGAACACCGAGCGGGAACCAATTCCTTCTCGTGGTCACAGATCACTTCAGCAAATGGGTCAAATTATTCCCCCTACGAAGGCTGACGGCACGCGTAATCATGCAGAAACTTGTCGAAGTGTTCACGCGATTTGGTTATCCAAAAGAGTTGATTACGGACAATGCGTCCTATTTCACTTCAAAATTATTCGTGGACTCTTGTGCAGCCCTCGGCATTAAGCACAGGAGAACGACCACGTACCACGCCCAGGCAAATCCGACCGAACGTGTAAACCGCAACATCAAGCATATGCTCGTTGCTTTTGCGGGGACGCACAAGGATTGGGACAATTGCATCCCTGAAATCGGATTTGCTATAAGGACGACCGTGAACCGCTCGACTGGCTTCACCCCCGCCACTCTCAATCTTGGGAGGGAGCTGATGAATCCCGTAGAACGCACTCTACAGGAACGCAGCTCGGAACTGGTTGCTTCTTCAGCATGCGCTGATTATGCAGCTGGGCTGCGCTCAAAGGTGCAAGAGGCTTTATGCAAAGCACGACGGAACCTGAGGACTGCTCGAGCAGAGCAGAAAGCGCAGTATGACCGCTCTCATCGGGACGTTCAATACAAAGTTGGCGACCTGGTGTTGAGGCGTAATCATGTCCTAAGCGATGCCAGCAAGAAATTCTCAGCTTCTATGGCACCGAATTGGACAGGACCGTACCGAGTGAAGGAGATTGTCTCATCTCTCGTGTACAAGCTGGCGGACTTACAGCTAAGACCGATCAGCGGACCGGTGCATGTCTGTGACCTCAAACCCTACTACGACAGAGGGAATGAGTGGCCCGAGGGGAATGCTCTCCCGCCTTCGCAGGCAGCGGCATCGGGTGGCACAGCTCGACGTTCGAGCCCAGGGCGGCGCTACAATTTGCGATCTCGACGGAACTAACTGTCCTGATTTTAGGGGCTAACTTTATTGCGTGCGATGTCTGACGGAATGCTCCATCGGCGTCCCGCATCCAACCCCCCGGAGCGAGCATGCGCTTTCTCTGTGGGCTAATCAGCAACAGAGGCACCACCTGTACGTTCGTCGGCAGCAACAGCGGCCAGCAAGAAGAAGCAGTCTTCGTCGCGCGTTCTACGCAAGGCCAGGCTCCTGCGGGCCACAACTCGTTACGAGCAGGGGTGCGGCGACAGCGGAGACCACCGCCGCGGCACAAGGCGAGAAAAAGCAAAACAGCAAAGAAGTTTCCGGTCCGGAGTGGCAGCAGCGGCCTTTGGAAATTCGGAAAACTCGGCGACACTTCGGTCCCGCCGCCCTCTCCCCACCATCGTAATCCCGTTACCTGGAGGCCGCTGTTCGACAGACGACCTTGCCTGCCCACATTCACGGCACAGCAACGCCTTGGCCCAGTCCATATCGCTCTTGCGTCGTCTGCTCTTTGCCCCAGTATGCCAGACAACGGAGCTTCCCGCAATGTGAAGAGGCGCTGGTCCCGCAACACACCACCATCGGGCCTTCTCGCAAGGCGTACGGGCGGTCGTTCGAGCACCACCAGCCCCCTGCCGCGCCGAACGTGTCCCGTGCCTAGTACCAGCTGAGCGACTCATCATCGTCGTCACCCGGCACCCCACTTTGGCCAGCGGCAGCTGACGACACCTGACGACACGGCGACCACAGCCGCGGAGGGAAGAGACAGCCCCCTCTTCGACACAACGTTCTTGACGGCGTAGTTGACACCTGCCCTTCCGTTAGCCCCAGGTGATGGCGGTGGCTTCGTTGGTGAAGGGGATGAATTAAGGAGGGGGGGATGTGGGAATGCATGCGCATTCCAGCGGTCGCAGAATGGTTGCGTGTCACATGCGCACGCTTGGGCAAGGGCGGCGCGGTGGGAGAGGGCACTCATGCCGCTTCCCCCGCTGCCTTTCTCGTCGCAGTGCAGAAACCGGTATGCCCCCGCTTCCTCCTTTCTACTCGTTTCCCTTCTCCCAAGTTTCGGGGAGATGCCTCCTCGCTCAACCTCGCGAAAGCGCACCGCTTTCTGCAAGGTCTTGGGGCTTTCGTCCGGAGGCGTCGGGATTGACCGGATCCCCTCCTGGTACGCGAGTTCGCCGCCCGCCGCCGTCACCAAGCGCCTGCCCTTCCTTCCGTGAGTGATCTTCATTCTTGGTCGGAGCGCAAAGCCACACGAAGCGAGCTGAGTCACTATCAGCCCCTTTTCGTCGTGCGCTTTTCTTGTATTGTTGTTTTTGCCCCAGCCGTAAGGAATATTACTCCTGCGCGCTGAGGCACTTGCATATTTTATACTTGTTGCGTTGGTGGCGTAAGAAATAAGGTGAATAAACACCTTCGTTTCAAAGGCTTGTCTCTGTCCCCCTGGCCTGAACCCGCCGTGGTTGCGATCTAACGCGAACTGCGGGATAGGGGCCACAGCTCTAATTGTTAGGGCTGCTGCGTTTGTGCTTGCGAGTGACTGCCACCGCTAGCACCCATGGCAACCGTGTAAAGGTTAAGAGAGACCCCTATAAGATATGGCTGTATTTTTTAGTTTATGAGAGTTTCGTAACACCAAAATTTTTTCTGTGAGGTCATAGAAGCGCAGTATCACAGGTCTGTGACGGTTGGGCTTCTTCAAACAGATTCTGTGTACGCGCTCAATAGATTTCACTTCGATGTCCATCGGTTCAAAAAATATCCCTCGCGTCACTAGTTGTTCCACCGCTTCTGCTTTTTGTTCCGTTTCTTTAAGACCGTAGATAACTAGGTTGTTTCGGTGACTTCTATTTCAAGGTCATCGATTTTTTCGCGCATCTCAGTAAATTCACTACGCATGGCTGACACAGTTGCTTCGCATTTTTCAACCTTCTCTTGACATTGCCTTATGAAGCGTACATTCAAAAGACCGGTTTGAAGAGCTGAATGTGATGTTTTAAGTTCGGTGACAGCTTTTATATCTGGTATATTTTGTCAGTACCTGGGTTATCTTCAACGTCACCGCTCATATTTAACGTCACCGCTCATATTTAAGAAAAGGGCTTTCGAATAGACGGAGAATATCTAAACAATTCAAGATGATGGTGACGAATTACAAAACATGATTGATGACCTAAACAGGGAAAGCATTAAAATTAGATTAAAAATGAATAGGCAAAAGACCAAAGTTATGCTCAATAGCTTAGCTAAGGAACAGGAATTTAAAATCAAAAATGAACCCTTACAATGTGTAAACGAATATGTGTATCTGGGACAGTTAATATCAGGAACTCCTACCCAGGAAAACGAAATTCTCCGTAGAATAAGGCTGGGCTGGAGCGCATTCGGAAGGCATTAGGAAATTAAGACCGGAAACTTACCGCTCTCATTAAAGCGAAAAGTATTCAATCACTGCATTCTCCCAGTACTAACGTACGGTGCAGAAACATGGAGAATAACGAAAATACTAGAGATGAAACTAAGGAGCACGCAACGTGCAATGGAAAGAAAAATGACAGGGATAACGCTAAGAGATAAAAAACGAGCGGAATGGATCAGAGAACAGACAGGAGTAGCCGATATTATCTTATCAATTAAAAGAAAGGAGTGGACCTGGGCAGGATATGTCATGAGGAGGAAGCATAATAGGTGGACAGTAAGAGCGACGGAATGGATACCACGAGAGGGGAAACGCAACAGAGGTAGGCGAAAGGTTAGACAGAGCGATGAAATTAAAATGTTTGCGAGCATAAAGTGGAACCAACTAGCTCAGGATAGGGTGGATTGGAAATCGTTGGGAGAGGCCTTCGTCGTGCAGTGGACTTAACAGACTGATGATGATGATGATGATGATGATGATCACACGGACACGCTCTAGGTAGCAAAACAACATGTGCTGGGGGCTTGGCAGCATAACTAGACTTGCATGACAATTTTTATTTACACAAGGGACCATTTATCACGAACCTGTAGGACGAAAAGCAGGTGGTGTATCATGGTGCTCTCGACGGTGCTGCCAAGCCCAATGAAGCGCGCGCGGATCCTGTTCGGCCTTTTTTGCTACCCCGCTGACCTGTCGGGTGTCGCTGGTGCACCAAAAGGGTCCTCCGGACGTGACGTGGCTAGTGTTAAGCCATGATGGGATCCGTTCTGCCACGCCGATAGCGATACCAGGGTCGTCCCAACTTCCACGTGTTGTCGAATACTTGATATCACCCCCGCTGTGACGGAATGACCACAGCAATCCAGCAGAGGAGCGTGTTCAGTTACGTGAAGTCCGATGAGTACCCGTAGAACGAAAAGCAGGTGGTTTATCATGGTGCTCCAGACGGTGCTGCCAAGCCCAATGAAGCGCGTGCGGATCCCGTTCGGCCTTTTATGCTGTCCCTCTGACCTGCCGGGTGTCGCTGGTGCACATAAAGGGTCCTCCGGACGTGACGTGGCTAGCATTGAGCCATGATGGGATCCGTTCTGCCACGCCGATAGCGATAGTAGCGTCGTCCCAACTTCCACGTGTTGTCGAATGCTTGATATCGCTCCCGCTGTGACGGAATGACCACAGCAATCCAGCAGAGGAGCGTGTTCAGTTCCGTGAATTCCGATGAGTACCCGTAGAACGAAAAGCAGGTGGTTTATCATGGTGCTCCAGACGGTGCTGCCAAGCCCAATGCTTAGGAATGGTAGCTCCACCTGTCAAAAGCGTGCCAGTCAACGCGAAAGACAGATTATCTAATACAGTCGAATCTCATTAATCCGAAAACGCTTAATTAGAACTTCCGGTTTAATCGAACTTAGACTGTGGTCCCGGAATAGTGACCGACAACGCCCGGTAATTCGAACGCGCAAGCATCTGCGACTGTTTTCTCGAATATCCCGCGCTCCGAAAATTCCTTTGATAATGCGATGTGTACGAAATGCCACTTTGATAATGCCACTTTGATAATGTGATGTATTCGAAAATTGGTATGCCACAACATGACTACATGACGACCATAAATGAAAGGTAATAACATAAAAATCATGATATGCATATCATGATCGGCCTGATTTACATACCATGGTCTTGGTGCTCTCCTGGCCGTTTCGTTAATGGAATGTATAAGAAAATCGGTATGCCACAATGTGACTGTATAACGAGCATGAATGACTGGTCATAATACGAATATCATGACACGCATCTTATGAGCGGCATGACCGCTTGCCATGGTCTTGGTGCTCTTGCGGCTGTTTCGTTAATTTCATATTGCCACCTGCCTGTAGTGGCTAGAGTGGAAGACTGGCGCCAGCCAAAAGAAAGAAAGAAGACGACGTGTTTCTTCTTTGCTTGAGAGCCAGCCCCGACGGACGCGTCTTGCCGAAGCCAGCCCCTCAGCTACTAATAAAGCCCCCGAGTACCTCTGGAAGCTCGTAACAACTGGTGGAGGTGCGGACTAACCGTCGCGGATGTTGCAGACCCCTCCAGGGAGACGCCCTACAAGCCCACTGCCGATCAACACTCCTGTGCACCGGGCCAGCCGCAGAATGAGGGGCCTGCCTCCGGAAGTTGACGATACGGTTCCTACCATTTCATGAAGAACCAACCCCAAAAGTTCTGGAGGCATATATCGAAACCAGAGGATCGTGCAAGTAAATTAGAAATTAGTGGCTCAGTAGTAACAAATGAAAATATTATAGCAAATACGTTCAATAATTATTTTCAGTCCGTATTTACTCGTTCACCTATCATAACCACGCCTTTGGCTGAGCCTTCTATCGTTATGCCGGAGATTCTGATAACAGAGTCAGGTGTGTTGAACTTGCTTTTAGAAATTGATACCAAGAAAGCGCCCGGTCCCGATAACATATCTAATACATTTCTGAGACGATATGCACAGCAGTTAACGCCCTTCATGCACATCATATTTACTGAGTCGCTTAGTAAAGCAACGTTACCCACGGACTGGTTACGTGCAAAGGTTACCCCTATTCACAAAGATGGGAAAGAGACGCCTGTGGATAAATATCGGCCGATATCATTAACAACTTGCTGTTGTAAATTACTCGAGCACATAATTAACAAAGAAATCATGACACACTTAGAACAAAATAATCTCTTGAGTCCAATGCAGCACGGCTTTAGAAAAGGATTGTCTACTGTAACACAACTTCTACAGATCACTAAAGACTTCGCTTCAGCAATTAACAGTAGGTCGCAAATCGATGCTATATTCATTGATTTCTCAAAAGCATATGACCGTATAGTACATTGTAGGTTAATTGATAAACTTAGGTCTATTGGTATAGAACCAAAATTAATAGCCTGGATTACGGCCTATCTGTGCAATCGTACACAGTATGTCGCTATTAATAATACAAATTCTGATTTACTTGACGTATACTCGGGGCGCCACAGGGGTCAGTGTTAGGACCCCTATTGTTTCTTATTTATATCAATGACGTCGTTAATTGTGTGAAGGAAGGCGTGAAAGTGCTTTTATTTGCTGATGACCTGGTTGTGTACACCTGTGTGCGCGGCACTGACGATCAGAAGCTTCTAAGTGTGTATTTAGATAAAATTAATGAATGGTGCGTAACCTGGGGTATGGAAGTCAACGTGAACAAAAAGTGCATGACTATTAGTCACAGGAAAATTCCTTTTATATTCAATTATATAATGGCGGGCTCTGATATCACACGAACACACTCTGTAAGATATTTGGGTGTAACAATCACAAGCAACCTCAAGTGGAACGTTCATATTGAAAACACATGCGCAAAAGCATTTAAGACACTCGGGTTTCTGCGTAGGCAGTTTGCGGTGGCACCTGCATCCGTTAAGTTAAAACATATGCGCAAAAGCATTTAAAAAACTCGGGTTTCTGCGTAGGAAGTTAGCGGTGGCACCTGCATCCGTTAAGTTATCAGCATATAAAACTCTAGTGCGTCCCATTCTTGAATATGGTTCTATAGTTTGGGACCCCCACCAAGCATACCTTGTAGATAGACTGGAAAAAAATCCAAAATAAGGCACTACGTTTTATCTTTTCAAAGTATTCCCGTCATGATAGCGTCACTGCTCTTCGAAATGCCGCAGCTATTCCTACGCTTGCTTGCCGGCGGCGAGTGGCAGCGATGAAATTTCTTTTCTTGCTTTATAATGATCGCATAAGAGTTGATAAGCACGAACACTTGAAACCGCCACAACGCCATTCCCGTAGAAATTGTCATGATAATCACCTCAGACAATACGTCACACGCTGCGACACATTCAAATTCTCATTTTTTCCGGCCTCCATTGAAATATGGAACATGTTACCCCACGAAATTATTGCCACAGATAGCGTAGACAGTTTCGTGGACAGGGTTGAAGCGTATTTTTGTAACCTATAGCATAGCGGTGCTTTTGTTTTCCTGATTACGAGGTTTACGCATGGTTTCCTGTTCTGGTTGTCGTTACTAATGCTTAGTTTGATTTATTGTACATTGTAATCATTTCCTCTCCATAGTAGGAGGCTTACCATTCTTTGTTGTTTTGGTTGTTAGTGCTAATGTCTGGTTGACTTATTGTAGAATGTACTGCTATGTGTACCTTTCGACCCACTTCCTGTAATGGCCTGTGAAAGGCTGACAGTATTTGACAAATGAAATAAAATAAACAGGTATGACCAGTGCTTCCGTTCAAACCGCCCCAACCGTATGGAATGCACGGCGTCACACCGCTACACGCTTGACAGCCCACAGTTCCCGGCTACTTTCCCCGACACCGTTCTCGAGGACGTCGAAGAATGGTTGGTCGACTTCGAGCGCGTGGCCGCCTCGAATCTATGGGACAATGCGGCCAAACAGGGACACGTGTACCTTTACCTGGAGGACGGAGCCTGCACCTGGTTTCAGAACCGTGAGGAGCAGCTGACATTGTGGCCCGAATTTTGCCGCCGCATCCTGGAGACCTATATGAGCGTTGATCGGCACGAACGAGCGGAACGAGCAAACCAAGCGCGCGTGCAGTTGCCAAATGAAACGGTGACAACATACGTCGAAGACATGACGCTGTTACGTCGCTACCGAGACGCAACAAGGAAGCCAGATAACGCAACAAGAACTGCGGTTTATGGAGCTTGTTTTTATAGTAAGCGCACGTGACGTTGCAATGACGTGCGCTGATAAGACTGCATACAGCTGGCACATCATCTCTCCCCCTTTAAAGTCCACAACATTCAAGTGGTTTCCGTGGCCGGGTTGATCTTCGCAAGAGTGATGGGGTTGCTGATTCCGCCACTGTTTCTTCCGGGCTGTCTTCGACGGAGGATACTGGGGCAGGGGCCCAGTATCCTCTGATAACTCTTGCTCGCTTGTCTGGTTAAGATCACTGTCCATTTATTCAGCTCGACGTCTCAGCTGATCTAGATGTCGTCGGTGTCGTGACTGAGCACAATCTACGGCGACCATCCTGGACCCTTGCTGGTCTTGCACCACTCCTGGAATCCATTTTCGACTTCTTACACAACTGCGCATCCACACCGGGTCACCTGCACTAAATTTACTCGTAGCTGCTGCCGGCAAACCATTAGTATACTTTTCTTTGGGCTTGATAGCGTCTACTTCGTCCTAATCTGGTAACCCAGCAAACGTTCCGCCGGCGACTTGCCATCATCTCCGGGTGTTCAGCGGTACTTGCACAAAAATCGCTCCAGCCGTGTTATCAGGTCCTTTCCCGAATTTTATGGCAATAATAGTTATATGGACAATCTCGGCTGGTTTTTGCTGTCCCTGTCGCCGCCGTCATGAACCGTATATGTATAAGTATATATATGTATATATATTGCTACGGTATCAGACGGGCAATGAGCCAGGCAAGGGTGGAAGACGACGAGGACGTTATCTTGTCGAGCGGTTGGACGCCATCTTGCTTCGGCTCTACCAACTACCTAGCGCTCCGCGCTTTCCTGCAAATAAACCTGAGCTTCACCTTCAACCGTAACAGTTTTGTGGTGGAGGTGCTGGGTACGCTGACCGAGAAGACGGATCCTACGACGAAGCCGACGCCTCGCTTGACTGCCGCCACTGGAGATGTCTCATCACGGCAGCGACCCGTCAACCTTGTCCTCTCCGGTGCGGTCAACCGGTGCCCGGATGCACACGATGGAACCACGATCTTTTTCGGGAAAATCTGGTGAGGACGTCGAGCAATGGCTCACACATCACAAGCGTGTGAGCAAGTACAACGGATGGAACCAGTCGGCTCAGTTAGAGAACGTCGTTCTCGTTCTCACGGATACCGCACTTCTGTGGTTCGAGAACCACGAGGACACACTAACAACGTGGGACCGCTTTGTCGCAGACATTACAGAGTGCTTCGGCGATTCCATCGGGAAGAGGAAACAGGCGGAGCAGACGTTACTTCAGCATGCACAAGTCCCAGGTGAGACCTGTACAACGTGCATAGAGGCGGTCTTGAAGCTGTGCAAAACGGTAAACCCTCTCATGTCGGAAGAAGATAAAGTTGGGCACCTTCTAAAAGGGATCGCTGAAGACGTGTATAGCTACCTGATTGGAAAAGATATACGTTGGACAAACAGAAAGATGTATCAATGAGCGAGTAAAAGAACACGATAATAAGGTGCAGAAAGGCGTGGATGGACACCTGGCTATCCACTGCAAAGATTGTGGCTGTGTGCCATACTTTGACAACACATGCATTTTGTATCGCAACAGGGATACGTTAACCAGATTGATAGTTGAAGCTGCAGAAATGAAACGAGATGATATTGATTGTGTCAGTGCACCTTCTATCACACTTACGCAGAAGGAACTGCGTTTTTTGGATGGTGTTGTGGGCAATAATGGTTAACTGACATGACACGTGGGCTATTTGTTTGTCTCCTTTCTTTTCTATTTATATGTCGCGCTTCCGAATAAATGCTTAGTTGCAGTCAAGCGCTTGTGGTGTGTCTTTCCTTCTAGTTGTCCCTGTGTGTTGTTTTGCGCTTCTTACGAAGATGGAAAAGAGAGCCTCAACTCTGTCACCGACCTCATCAAGCACTGCCGAACGTTTGAAACATTGAAGCTGCGCCGTATTACGCCAAAATTCGGGAGGTTAGCCAATGTTACCACAGTTGCAAGCGTTGACGACAGCTCCGGGTATCAGTTTGATCTTGCGACCACCATAAGGCAGATAGTCCGCGAAGAACTCGAACGACACACCAAAGGAGCAGCGGGTATCGAACAGCTGGGTCGTCCCGACCATTACCATCAACCTGCGTCCGCTGTATCCGCGTCGTCTGCCAGGCCAGGAGTTCCAAGCTGTCCTGCCGATCAGCGGCCGCAGCACCGATGTAATTTTCCCGATGAAGTGACGCACGACGAGCGATCTTATGGACCCGTCACCACGCATCGGCAATCCGAAATCCGTGTTCGCTATTATCCGCAACAACCGACATTTGACCGCGAAGTCTACAACACGAGTCGCACACCGCCCATTTGTTATACATGTGGAGCCACGGGCCACATCTCTCGATTCTGTCGCAGAAGCCGACAGACAAGATACGGTCAACAATCAAGTTGGGCTAATTTCGATCGTGACGTCTATAACGACTGGCAATCTGGTTTTGGAGCTGCCCGTTCCACGGGCTCAGCACACAGAAATGATTTCGGACAACACAACAGAAGTGCCTCACCAGCTTCAGATCGCAGCCTGACGCCTCCTACCAGTCGAAAACGCCGTTCGCCATCACCACGGCGACGCCTTACGTCACCACTGCCATCGGGAAACTAGCCGGCGCGGCCAATGGAGGTGAGGTCGCCGGACAGCCTCGATATCTGCGAAATATTCCTCTGGTGGTGGTGAAAAACAAAGTGCATGTCTTCGTCGATAGTATACCTACAAGTGCTTTAGTAGATACTGGTGCTACCGTGTCCGTCATGAGTGCCACGTTCAAAGAGAGATTTGGGACGGAAAGTTATGTTCTCGTGGAATGACAGTATGACCTTTCGTGGTGTCAGTGGAGAGTGCCTTATTCCTCTCGGAATTTGTGTTGCAAGTGTTTTGTTCTGCGGGGAAGACGTTAAAACAGAATTTTTGATATTACCGCGTTGCACTCATGATGTCATTCTGGGTATTGATTTTGTTAAGGATTGTGGCGCTTCTGTCAATTGCGGTACGGGTGAAATAAGTCTAGATAGTGCACTCCTTGCCGCCCTTGCAGACACACCTCCGAAAGACAAAAAGTACTTCGTTGTTTCCGATGATCTGTTGATACCGCCTTGTTCATTCTCGCGTGTCTGTGTCAAAGCCACTACTGCCGACCGTTGTTCATTTGATGCACAAGCTTTACCGCTTGCTCCTAGTTGCGCCAAGAAGGATGTACTCATACCGCGTTCTGTCGTGAGTGTAGTGAATGGTGCCACGAATCTGTGGGCTTTCAATTGTTCATCGGCCCCTGCTGTTCTGCCGCACGGTATGAAACTCGCCACATTTGAGGAAATGACCTACAGTGCTATTATGGCTTTCAGCGATGAAGCGCAGTGTCGAACCTAGAACGCCAACCCAGCTATTTCTGAAGACCACGTCCTACGAATGATAAATAAGTCTGTTCCCTCAGATGAGCGCCGAGCGCTTGCGCGAGTTCTTCTGGCGCATGTGTCTGTGTTCGATTTCGCACAAGGCGACAAGCAGGCTTCACTTCCTCGTTCTCGTGCTCATCACCGAATAGACACCGGCTCGGCACACCCCATGCGCCAAAAGCCTTACCGCGTGTCTTCAGCAGAGAGAACAGTTATCGCTGAACAGGTCAAGGACATGCTGCATAAACGCGTCATTCAGGAGTCCCCAAGTCCCTGGGCAGCACCAGTGGTCCTAGTGAAGAAAAAGGATGGATCATGGCGGTTCTGTGTCGATTACAGAAAACTAAACGCTGTCACCAAAAAGGATGTGTATCCGCTTCCTCGGATCGACGATGTTATCGACTGCCTCCATTCTGCCGCTTACTTCACCTCACTGGATTTGAGATCAGGTTATTGGCAGGTACCAATGCACCCAGACGATAAAGAGAAAACAGCCTTCGTGACACCTGATGGCCTCTATGAGTTCAACGTCATGCCCTTTGGTCTCTGTAATGCGGCGGCGACGTTCGAACGATTTATGGACACCATCCTCCGTGGAATGAAATGGGAAATTTGTCTTTGCTATCTGGATGATGTTGTGATTTTTGGAAGCACTTTGGATGAGCATAACCGACGTCTTAGCCTCGTCCTAGATTGTGTCAAGAAGGCTGGTCTGGTACTGAACTCCAAGAAATGTCGCTTTGGAGAGACTGAAACGTTGGTACTTGGACATCTAGTCGACAGAAATGGTGTGAGGCCTGATCCACGGAAGATTGAAGCAGTAAGTTCTTTCGAACCACCGAAGTCACTGCGGGAGCTGCGGAGTTTCTTGGGCTTATGCTCCTATTTTCGTCACTTCGTACCAAGATTTGCCGATGTGGTGTACCCCCTGACATGCCTTCTCCATAAGGATGTTCCTTTCAACTGGACGTCGGCTTGCGACGAGGCGTTCCGCCAACTAAAGTTTCAACTGACATCGGGACCTATATTACGCCACTTCGATGCTTCCTCGCCTACAGAAGTGCACGTTGATGCCAGTGGAATTGGCGTCGGAGCTGTGCTAGTACAGCGTCATCACGGATCTGACCACGTTGTGGCTTATGCCAGTCGATCTCTGATTAAGGCGGAACGCAATTACACCGTCACGGAACAAGAATGCTTGGCAGCAGTTTTCGCGGTTCACAAATTTCGGTCTTACGTCTACGGGCGCCCGTTCACCATAGTTACGGACCACCACGCTCTATGCTGGTTGGTGAACCTCCGTGATCCGAGTGGTCGACTGGCACGTTGGGCTCTCCGACTTCAGGAGTACGACTTCGTCATCTCTTACAAGTCCGGTCATCGTCACGCAGATGCCGACTGCCTTTCCCACCTTCCTCTACCGACTACGGAGTGTGACGAAGACAACTTCGATGACTGTTTTGCTTCTATTTCGGCCACATTCCCGGACTCCACGAGATTCAGGGATGAACAAGCCAGTGATGTTAGCCTGGAGGCCCTTTTTACTGCTGCGCTGCGTCCTCAAGCCACCTGTCGATTTTGTGTGCGAGATGGCCTCCTTTACAAGACGAATTATTCGGGTAAGGGCGCACGCTTTCTCCTGGTGGTTCCGCAGAGTCTGCGACCAGACGTACTGAGTGCCATGCACGATGACGCAACCTCTGGCCATCTAGGCTTCATAAGAACACTGAACCGAACACAGGAGCGTTTTTACTGGCAGAAAATGCGAGACACTATCAAGCAGTACGTCAGCGGTTGCGAGAAATGCCAACGCCATAAGCGCCCTACGACTACTCCGCCGGGTCTTCTCCAGCCTCTGCCACCACCCTGTCTGCCGTTTGAACAAGTAGGCATTGATCTCTTGGGGCCATTTCCACGATCTTCTAACGACAATCGGTGGGTTATCTTATGTGTAGACCACCTGACCCGTTATGCAGAAAATGCGGCCGTACCATCTTCAACAGCTACATGCGTTGCCACATTCTTGCTGCAGTTTGTTATCCTCAGGCACGGCTCCCCCTGTGTGATAATTAGTGATCGTGGTCGTCAGTTTGTTGCGGACGCCGTTGAAGAATTACTTCGTCTCTGCAGCTCGAAGTTCCGGCATTCAACATCTTACCACCTTCAAACCAACGGCCTTGTAGAGCGTACGAACAGGACTCTTACCAACATGCTGGCAATGTATGTTTCCTCCGACCACAAAGACTGGGATGACGTGCTGCCATTCATAACATATGCGTATAATACCGCAAAGCATGAGACGACGGATTACAGCCCTTTTTATCAGCTGTACGCACGTCTACCGCTAAGGAGTATTGATACAATACTGCCTTTTGGCTCCCACACCGAGTACTCGGTTGCCAAGACGCTGTGCCTTGCAGAAGAAGCACGTCGAATCGCTCGACTTCGTACCGTGGCGTCACAACACCGATCTAAGGAGCGCTATGACAACCGACACCAGCCTATCTTGTACAGCAAAGGGGACTTGGTATGGGTGTGGACCCCACAGCGAAAACGTGGATTATGCCAAAAGTTTTTGCCCCAGTATGCTGGACCTTTCGTGATTGTCGATCGGTTGAGCGACTTAACGTACGTGGTGGCCCGTTTAACGTCAGCTGGTCGTCGTTCCAGCCGAACGCAGCTTACACACGTCGCGCGTCTCAAGCGGTTCCACCCTGCTGTTTTCCGGTGATTTGGAATTGCCCCGCGGGCTTCGTCTGTGAGCCGGGGAGTGCTACGGCATCAGACGGGCAATCAAGGTATGAGCCAGGCAAGGGTGGAAGACGACGAGGACGATATCTTGTCGAGCGGTTGGACGCCATCTTGCTTCGGCTCTACCAACTACCTAGCGCTCCGTGCTCTCCTGCAAATAAATCTGAGCTTCACCTTCAACCGTAGCAATATATATAAAAATAAAAAAAATAATCCAGATAAACGCTTCCGAAGCACTGAATCGAACCAGGAACCTCTCGCTCCACAGTGCATGGCGCTAACCACTACGCCACAAAGAGCAGATGCTTCAGAAAGCTAACGGCGAGCCTTATTACACACCCTTTACCACCGGCAGGACTCATAGACGGCAGGCGCTTATAAGCCTTTCTTCATTACCAGCGAGATGGCGCGAGGAGCACAACGGCCACCTCGGCAACAGGAGCGCTGTTCAAACTGAGAGTATCCATTGTGACAGCTTATCCACGCTCATTCGGTGTATATCTGTGCGTTCGTTTCGTGCGTGCTTCTCTTGATAGTTCGCGCTCATCTTCTGTTTGTTCATTGAGCGGCCTCCTTTGAGCTCGAGGGACGTGCTGGAAAGTTCAAGCTGCCTCCACGCTCTTCCCGTTGCGGTCCCCTTTGTTGCTATCGCATTCATTGCTTCGCCCTTGCGGCGAAACTGCGACTTTTTCCTTTAGCCCTCTTTGAGCGTGCGCACCGCTCTCTCGGCCAACCCATTAGATTGTGGGTTATAGGGTGCTGTTGTCAGTTGCTTTACTTTGTTACGTGCCAAGAACTCACGAAAAAAACTCGCCCACAAACTGTGGTCCATTGTCGGACACGAACGTTTTTGGAAGCCCAAACCGTGCAAATATTGACTGCAGAGCTCTGACCGTGGTTTCCGACGTAGCAATCTTCATTGGCACCGCTTCGATCCATTTTGTTTCCGACTCTACGATGACGAAGACCATGTGTCCGTCCACCGGACCTGCAAAATTAGCGTGCAGACGGCTGCAGCGTTCCCCAGTCGCTGGCCATCGTCGCAAGTACCTGGGCAGGTGGCTTCGCGGAAGCCTGTGCACAAACATAGCACCAGCTGACCAGTCGCTCAATGTCCGAGTCTAGTCCTGGCTACCAAAATAGCGTTCTGGCGGTACTCTTCATCCAAACCATACCCAGATGAATTTCATGCAGGAGGTTTATTGCGCGTCTTCTGGCCGCAAACGGCATAACAATGCGATGTCCACATTATACAAAATTGTTACTTACGGTCAGTTCCGTTGAAGTACGGCCGGTACTGCTCGTGATCCTGGGGTCGAAACCGCTGCCATGCTTCTAAAATCCATTCTTTCACATGTTGAAGAGTAGTGTCTCGATCGGTCATTTGTTTCACCTCTTGGGCGCATATCGCCGTTTCCTCCATTGCCTGGGCAAACAAACCGTACCCCCGTTCGTCGGAATAACACTCTCGTGGCTCTGCAACCGCCAGTGGAATCCGGCTCAGGGCATCGGCATTCGAATGTTCACTTCCTTTACGATATTGCACGGTATAGGTGTAGTTAGCGAGAAACAAGGCCCAACGCTGAATCCAGGCGGCTGCCGTCGGCAGTATCGATTTCTTTAGTTTAATAAACCAGTGAGAGCTTTGTGGTTTGTAAACAGGACGAATTCATGTCCGTACAAGTAGACTTTGAACTGAGCAACACCGAACACAGGTGCTAGAGCCTCTTTTTCCAACTGCGAGTAATTAGATTCAGCCCTCATAAGTTTCCTGGATCGGAAACTAATTGGGTAATGAACACCATTGATGCGGTGGGACAAAACGGCTCCGATACCTACTGGTGACGCGTCGCACTCCAGCCTCAATGGCTTCAAAAGGATATGTTGTTGAGCTAGTTGGTTCATTGCTTGAAGTAATAGTTATGGCGCTAAAACAACGGGACACAGAGAAGCCAACACACACACAACGGCTTATCAGGGTCAAAATGGGCCAACAACTTATAGGCTTCTATTGCCTTCCTGACTTTCCGAAAGCATTCTTTGTACTTTCCTCCACTGCCACCGGGCACCTTTGGCAAGAAGGGCGTATAGCGGAGCCAACAAGGCCGCGAGGTTCGTAAAGAATTTGCCGTAATAGTTGACAAGACCTAAAAATGCTTTCATCTCACACACCGAAGTGGGCTTCGGCACTTCGCGGACGACCTTGATGTTCTCGTCTTTAGGCTGCACTCCATAAGCGTCGATACGATAACCGAGAAAGGTGACCTCGTCTTGCCGAAAGTTGCATTTCTCCTTAATAAAACTGCTTCTTGGGCTAGTTGGTTCATTATAAAGTGCAAATGCTTACAGGGCGCAAATTGAACAAACAAAAGAGAGGGACACACAGACACACACAAAGCGCCACTACCAACTGATTTATTCAGGACAGAAGAAAGGGGTGTCTATTTATACTAAAGCACATGCGCAACACAGGGCAATGATACTACAAAGCAAGTATGCCAATCATTTCAAATGCATACGAAACAGATGCATCTCAGCATCAAACAACAATATGGAGGTATCACTTACGCACTTATCTCCTTTCATTTTTATGAAGTGAGCTTCCAAAAGTTCTCTAGCCGTTTTATTAGTGCTCCTACCAAGTATGGCGACGCGCCTAAAATGCGGTTCACACGCACAGGCTCTACAATGCACGCTAAGATGCGCACCGTCCATCTTATTTAATCTGTTCAAGTGCTCTCTCAGTCGAACGTTCAGGCACCTGCCTGTTTGGCCCACATATGACTTCCCACAACTCAGGGGAATTTCATAAACTACCCTAACTGCACAGCGCCCAAAAGGATCAGTGTGCTTCTTCTTGCAGCCTTTTGTCTCGGAACTCGTGGTCCGATGACAGAGCTGCGCAAGTTTGTTGGGGGCAGAAAAGGCAACACGGACGCCGTGTCTGGCAGCCACTTTCTTGAGGTTGTGGCTGATCTTGTGCATATAGGGCACTACCACCGGCCTAAAGCATCTGTTAGGCCGGTGGTAGTGCACCTTTCTTTGTACAGTGCATCGTTCGGGCGTTCTCAGCGGCTCCTTGTCCCGAAATCGCAAAGCACTCTGCCTGTTCCAGCGTGAGTTTCTCTTGTGTCAATAAATATCGACTAGCGTCGTCTTTTTCGCGCTCGCATGAAGAATGCGTAGCTGGCAGCCGTTTGGTTGACTAGAGGGGTATAATGTTTGGTTTGGTTTGGTTTGCTTTATTCAAGGCAAAAATTGAACAAGATTGCCTTGGGGGACACGACTAAAGGCTAAGTAAATGCCTGACTTGGTCGTGCCACCCTGGCAGCAATGCAGAAACATATCGTGAGTACACTACGCAGAAAATTACAACATCACGTGTTATCTTACACGGGTACCATTGTCGAACAGAACTACCAGAAGTATGAATAAAACATAGAAATATTTACAGAATCCTTATTCAAGTGGTGGTAAATACAAACAAATGCATGTTTTCTATCAATAATAAATTAACAAGAGACATCTTGATTAGGGCATCGACTTGCTGTATAAGACAAAATAGAGTATAAGAAGCACCAGGTAAAGGAACAATAATGAACAAGGTGTAACGAATACAAAACATCAATATCTACAAATTTTAAAAATCAAGAAAAAGCATCGCTTTCTTCAACTGAAAACTCTTTCTTTATTTTTTAAATGATCTAGCTGAAATTCCATCTTCCAGTAAATGTAGTATAGTTGGGTGTTTGTTTAAGATGTCTGGAATTTGTGAAGCTAATCGTTGGTCACCGTAGTTCGTGCGTGATCTATATTTGTATATTAAGTTCTTTCTCAGCTCGTATGGTGTTTGTTTCACATAATATGTGTCCAAGAATAGTGATGTATTTAGTCTATACTGGTGTAGTATCTCTAGGCATAGCTTATGTCTGTATAACTGTTTTATAGGCAATACTTTGTACATCTTAAAATATGGTCTAGCGCTTTCGTAAAGGGGAGTGTTAGATATTGCACGTATAGCACGGTTTTGTAATATCAACAAAGAATTAAGGTTTGTGGCGGTCGTTGTTAGCCACACCAAGGAGCAGTATGTTAGCCGTGAATGTACTAGAGCGTAGTATATTTGTAGCTTGACATTTGCTGGGACGTAGTATCTCAGTCTATTTAAAGTGCCGATTCTCCTGGAAAGATCTTTTTTTATCGCGTCAATGTGAGGAGACCAAGAAATTTGTTCTTCGAATAGAACTCCTAGAAATTTTATTGTTGTTGTGCGCTGAATCTCGGTGCTCTGGAAGTAAATTGGAGTGCATGGTGTATGAGTTACTCCTTTAGGTTTGAAAAACATGTACTTTGGTTTAGCGATATTCAGTTGAAGTTTATTTGCGTTTAACCATAAATTTAGCTTTTCCATCCAACCGTTAGCTTCTTTATACAGTTCACATACGTTTGAACCTGCGAAAAATACATTTGTGTCATCAGGATGCAATATTATTTTCTTGTGTCCCTCGATATTTACGATATCATTTATGAACACCAGGAATAAGACAGGTCCAAGAATCGATCCCTGGGGGACACCATACTTAATGTGTTCAACTTGAGAGTGTGTATTATTTACGACAATATATTGTTTTCTTCCAAATACCCGACGACTTCATCGTAGCTTAGTTCGTTGACCTTCTTCAGGTGGCAACGCCCCTGAACTACTCCCACTGTGCTGCCCGTGAGCGCTGATATCAGGAGTGCTCGTTTCTTCGTTTCGTCTACGATGTTATGGGCTTCAATGTAAGCCTCCAGGCGAACACGATACGTTGGCCAGGTACCCTCCGCATCTCCAAATTCTGGCGGCCACCCGGCCGTCCCTCGTCGCCACTGTTACGTCGCTACCGAGATGCAACAAGGAAGCCAGATAACGCAATAAGAACGATGGCTTATTGAGCAGCCTGTTTTTATAGTAAGCGCACGTGACGTTGCAATGACGTGCACTGACACGACCGCATACGGCTGACGCATCAGACGCGCCTCTTCAGACGAGCTGATCCAGGAATGACAGAGGACAAAAAGTTGCGTCATTTGATGCGCGGAGTCAAGGAGCAGCTCTTTGCTGGTCTCGTGCCGCGCCACCCTAAGACGGTCGCAGAGTTCTTGGCTGAGGCCGCCACCATGGAAAAGATGCTTCTGCAGTGGTCATGCTTGTATGAGCGGCAAGTGAGCAGTGCGTCAACCGCTGACATTTTCCCGGCCATCGGAAGTCACTGTGACTACCTGCTGGAACTCATACGTTCGATAGTGCGCGAAGAGCTGCAAGAGGCCGCTGCAACACCTGAGCCCGCGATAAACTCTGTTGCGAACGTCATCAAAGACGAGCTGCACCAGGCTCGCCGTGAACAACGTGATACACTGCTTCACCTCACCACTCAGCAAGCATCAATTGAGTATCGTCGTACGAGCTACGCGGAAGTCTTGAACCGCCCTGCTTCCCCTCCACCGCGGTTCACTCGTGCCCTTCCGACAGTGGCACTTCAGCCGGCGCAGCCAACACCTTGTTGCGGTGCCTTCGCCCATGACGCTCCTGCTGTCTCTCGCTCGGAGCAAAGAGCACAGTACGTCGACAATCGACGCATGTCCCCTCGGAAGTCGGATGTCTGGCGCACCCCTGATCGCCGTCCTCTCTGTTCTCACTGCGATGAAGTTCACCACTTGTACCGCGAGTGTCCATACCGGCGCCTTGGGCTTCGCGGTTTTTCTGCCTACACGCCGCCACCGCGCTATGGCTGGTGACCCTAGTACATTGAGCACTAGCAGCACAACCAGCCACCAGCCGGGCGACAGTCGCGCTTGCCGTCGCCGAGGCAATGTTTTCATCGCCGCGGCAGCGGTATCCTACCGCACGGTCACCCAGTCCACGCCGGGAAAGCTAACTGAAGCGACCTCTGGGGGCGGGATCGCTGACAGTCGAAGTGCCGAAGACCTCCGATCGACGCAGACACGGAAGTATACCAATCCTACATCACCTGCAGTGGCACGTGATGAGCGACTTTCGTTTGATATACCGGTGACGGTTGACGGGCACGCGGTTAGCGCGTTAGTGGGTACAGGCGCGGATTATTCACTTTTGAGCGGGAAAATCGCGACGCAGCTTAAGAAAGTAATCACGCCCTGCAATAATTCTTGACACAAACTCGGTAGCGCAAAAAAAAAACACGGCCGAAGAAAAGAAGGAAACACAGACTAGAGCACTGCACGGGCCGACTTTTTCCGGCCCGGGCCCGGCCCGGCCCGAAAGCGCCGTGCTCCGGCCCGCCCGAGCACGGCCCGGTGTTTTTAAATACGGCACGTACCCGGCCCGGGCCCGAAAGGTTTGGGCCCGGCCCGACCCGGCCCGGCCCGGCCCAATTCAACCAATTATTCCTTGAGCGTATACGAGGCACTGTCCAATCTTCTCTCATAGGGAAGATATCAGCCGCACTCAAGATAGTTTCTGGAGAGTGTTGCGAGAACTTATGACGTTGTCACGATTTGCACTGGTACTGTGTTTACCTTCGGTTAATTACGCCCGTAACACTTTTGCGAAGGAATTGCAGGGGGACATATGTGGAGGCATAGCTGGCTGTCCATGCACGCTGTGCTAACCGTGCAATGTTCTTATTTCTTTTCAAAGAACGACTATAACATACAACGCCAACATAAGGTGGAAAAACGGCGGACATTTATAATTGGCTGTACTATAATTGCTGGGACTATTGAGTAAATAGCGCAGAACTTATCCTGCAAACTTCGTTTATTGCGCAATGCAACGAGAGAGGGAGAAAAAACGCGCTCTAACTACTCCTGAATGGGAGGATTCGCCAGGCTGAGTATAGCGTTATTAAACCTGTCGTTTCGACTCCTCGGTAGGCAACTGTCTCCAACGTACGCTGCATTTCCGTGCTACAAAGAAGGGAGTCCTCTTCCACACCTTTGTTCGCCGAATCACCGCCACCGCAGTGTCATAGATCTGTCAAAGCAAGCCACAGACGTTAGCGAGCGACATACCATCCTCGCTGTTCGCTTTAGATGCCTATCTCGTCGCCTTTGTGCGACCGTCCTCGGTCTTTGAAAGTGTTGTGCTTTAAATCGAGACCGGACTAAGGGCTTCCGAAATAACTGCTTATTAGAGCGCCCAACTGAACTAGCCACTGGCTTCTTAAGCGCTCCACGTCGAACGAGGCGGGTCTGGTGTCCGGAGCGCGATCCCACGCAATGACTGCAATCGGGAGAGTGTGTTGCCGCCGAGGGCCAGAGGCCTCGGCGCGAACAGGAAAGCGAAGTCTGACTGTCTGTGGCTCGCAGTCGTGGTTGTAGTCTTGCAGATGGCGGCTGTGACGGTGGAGGCAACGTGTGCCAGAAAGGAAAAAGCGGTGACTACGGTGGGCAGGAAAAGGCCGTAAGTAGAGAAAAAGCAAACTTCGGAAAGGGGATAGCGCCCACGTGGGAGGACATTTCACGCGGATCTCGCATGTTCTATTGCTTCAGTATAGGCTTCATTTCAGAAGGTGTCAACTGTTCCGTCAATAAAGTAAGTTATGTGTTTCATCATATGAATGAACTTGGGCCCTTCTGCTTTTGTTTCAACATGTAGGGTGTTAAGCACCCTACATGCCTCTGTATATAGCTTCCGCAAAACCTGTATTACCCACTATAATCAACTTATGTTAGCGCACGCACCGAGCTACGCGCGCCACTGTTTTTAATCGTGGTACACTTAACACGCGACGGTGATACCGCAGCCGATAAAAGTAAACAAAAAAGTAGCGCACATGTCGCGCACCAACTTAGCGAATCTGCCTAACAAATTCTACTCGTGCCGGGGAAACCCTACTTGCTTACCACAAACATTGAGGTCATTGACGCTTTGGTCCACGGAGCAGTGGGAACTCTACGAACGGGAATTGCTGGCTGCCCGTGCTACGCACGTCCTGAGGTTTCACAGCAGCAGAGCTGTCATACGTTTTTTCTTTTTTTTTTGTTGCTAGAGGAGGGGTTCATGTCTCCCGTTTTGATGTGTGTTACTTAACCGCTTAACCGCTAAAATCTAATAGCGGCAGAAATTCGAAGACAGATGGAAGCTTGAAGGTATGAAAAATTCGTCCACACGGGGTGTCTCTGGAGCCCTTAGATATTTGTGCGGTAAAGGGTGCCAATACACCCGCCTGTTACAAAGTGTACTGCAGTAAATCATATTATCACCTTCCTTAGGCGCTTGCTCACTTCTGTCTCGGGAGCGCGTCCACGTTTTTGAGCGCCATGAGAACACTTGTGCTCCGACGAATGAAGGAACTTATGAATTACTGACGAAGTGTGACGAAGACAAAGGTGGCCGTGAGAATCAGAAAATACACACTCGATGCGATGAGAATACGAGTTAAATGCTAGTTCTGACTTGCTAATTGCCAAATCATAAATATTTGCAACTGCTTTGCTAGCACAAAAATCAGCAACATCTGCGTGGATCGGTGACCCTGTGACAAGTCACTTCTCTTCTTGCGCTTAAACTGCAGGAAAAACAGCTCCTCAAGTATTAATGACTTACGAGTTGCGTTGACCATTCTACAGACTGACGAAGGCGGAAGCAGGCGAGGCAGGCATGCGATCGTAGCTGCATACTCGAAATGTTTCCCATGATACCGATGAGTACATCTTATATGCACTAATCTGGGCAGTGTATACCGTTGCTTCGCACTTCTCGCAGTGCTGCCTGACTGCCATTTCTTTCGATACATGGTACGCAATAACGTATTTCACTCAATATAATGGCGGGAACTTATATGAGGCAGTTTCCCTATATTACATGTAACATACTGATGGAGGCAAAATGCTAGACTTCTTGTATCGTACGATTTCAGTGCACGCTAATGCACTTCAGGTGGTCTAAATTACCCGGAGACTTCCACTACGGCGTCTCACATAGCCTGACTAGGTTCGGGACGTTAAATCCCAAAAAACAACAAAACCAAAAAGCATACACGCGCCATTACCGACACGTATGAGAACCGGGCCTGAGCCGGGCCGGCCCGGGCCCGTGCAGTGCTCTAACACAGACTACCCAGTTTGTGTCAAGAATGTACCAACTAGCCCAAACAAGAGTGTTACTGCAATAATTCGCAGATTCGGGCGGCTAGTGGCCACGTCGTGACTCCACTTCGCGCCTGTACGACTAGAGTTCAGATTCGCGAGTGTACATTCGTAGCAAACTCCATCGTCCAGCGCGAATGCTCCCCCGACGTTATTCTTGGAGTTGACTTTCTGCAGGAATACGGTGCTATTATTGACTTCCAAGAGCGCCGTGTCACGTTCTCAGCCAGCGGAGCCATCGACGTCAAGGACGACCAAAGGCGTTACATCGTGTTGCTGCCGACAGCGTAACGCTTCCACGACGAGCCAGTGTCATAGTCGACGTCACATGCTGTGGCTTGCCCGATGGCGAAGTGGTGGCCGAAACAAACCTAGAATACCTACTGAAGCAAGGTGTCTGTGTGTTATACAGGTTCGCGACGGCCGATCGCAATTGCTTGTTACGAACTTTAGTAAAGAGCATCGACACCTCTTTCGCGGCTGATCGATAGCGTTTGCAGACGAAGTCGCAAACGTTAGCGGCTGTTTCACATCGGAAGTAGTGAGGAGCGTTGATAAACCTCTCAGCCACGTCGACATAAATCCAGCTCTGTCGACTGATTACCAGACAGCACTTCGGAAGCTTTTGCTGGAATTTTGAAGAACTTGCAAGCAGGTCCTAAAGTGCGCCTGACCGCTAAAGAAACTTTTGGGAGACGAAAGAGACGCCACACGCCATCGTTGTTCGTTTTGGAAAGACTGATGTTTATTGCGATGCGAATGCCAGTGGTAGGAGTTCCGTATTACATGGTTGCCAGAGGACTATTGAAAACAGGCTGCAGGTGTTAGGAGATTTTACATACTCACCCCCAATGAGCCTTAGCTCATTCACGTAAAGATTCCAGAGGATGCAAAAGTTGCACTGGTCTCCGGATCACAGTCCCACTTGGTAGGCGCACCATACAGACCCTGATCCATCCGTCACGTCCAACTAACACCTCGGCGACCTCTCCCATCTTCCATAGTTGCCGTGGCAATAGATGCTCGTAGACAAGCACCGCCGTGCCCTCTTTGATGGCGTTCGACGAGATCGGTACGTAGAAATGTGCGCTATGCAGACTGTTCAGGTATTCCTTCTGCCATCTTCGCCAGAAATGATCTGTTATTCTTTGTCGGTATTGCCAACTTCTTTCAAGATTGTTCGGCCGTGGCGTAGCATCTCCGGAAGTCGATGTGGGCAGTGACGCCAGAAGCTTGCTAACAAGAAAATGAGAAGGGGTTAGACGTTCCAATTCGGTAGCCTCTGCAGAGACATATGTCAGAGGCCTAGAATTGATGACTGCTTCAATTTTGGTGAGGATCGTTGCAAGTTCCTCAGAAGTGCGGTAACTGTTTCCCAAAGCTTTCTTGAGACGACGAATTTACAGATGGTACCAATCTTTCCCAAAGCCACCCCACCATGGGGCTCTTTCGGCGATGAAGTTCCACTGGATGCGATGCTCAGCAAAATAAGTTTGGAGCTCTTTGCCACGTATGGTTTTCCACAACCTTCGTAGGTCACGTGACGCCCGTTGAAAGGTTTTTGCGTTGTCTGAGAAAATGACTCGACACACTCCTCTTCTTGCCACAAATCTTCTGAACGCCTTGAGAAAGCTGCTGATTGACATGTCTGTTACCAATTCAAGGTGGATCGTTCTTGTGACCGCACATGTAAAGAGGAGAACGTAAGACTTCTTGTTTCTGCCCTGATCTTTGGTGTAGAGTGGGCCAGCAAAATCTATGCCTGTCACCTCGAAAGGCAATGCCTTTGTTACTCTCTCAGGACGTAAAGAAGCCGTTACCTCAGTGGCGGCTCTGCAGTTGAAGTGGTCAGAGGTCACGCATCTTTTCAGCGTCCTTTTTACTACCTGCCTGCCCTTAATTATCCAGAACTGTTCTGTTAGTTCTGTGATCATTTCAACAGGCCCAGCATGTGAAACGCGCCTGTGCATTCCTTAAATTAATAGGTCAGTATAGGGATGATTCGGTGGGAGGACAATCGGATGCCTGGTGTCGTAAGACATTTCGGCATTTCTTAGACGTCCCCCAACTCTCAATACACCGTGACTGTCTAGGAAGACATTCAGATCACTTAATGGGGAGCCCTTCGGTATTCTTGCTGAGTGAAAAATGCACTGAAGTTCCTCGGGAAAAGCCTCACGTTGCACCTCTCTCATCAGACATATTTCAGCTCTGTTCATTTGTTCAGCAGTCAGAAATCCCTTCTCTTTCTCGAGGGGATACCTAGAGTTGTGCACAAATCGCTGCATCCATGCGACAACTCTGATCAGTTTAGTCCAGAAACTAAATTGCTTAAAAGGCAATGCTGATTTTTCAACCGACTGCGTGACAGTGTGAACATGAACTGGCTTTCTTTCTTCCTCCGCAGTTGTCTTCACAAGCGGTTTCGCTGCGTGGTCATCGGCAGAGGGCTTGGACAGCCACGAAGGTTCATGCCACCAAACCGTAGTTGTGGTGAGAACTTCAGATGAAACTCCTCGTGTTAGGAGGTCAGCTGCATTTTCTGCACCTGGGCAATGGTTCAATTGGTCTGGATCTGTGAGCCGTTGGATCTCCATCACTCGGTTAGCCACGAAAGGTTTCCACTGCTTCGCAGAGCCCCGGACCCAGTGAAGTGTGATTGTTGAATCCGTTCATAGAAACCACTCTTCCATTTGTAGTGTAAATGATCGGGCCAGGTAGACTTTCAGTCGGGCACCCATTGCATGTCCATCAATTCAAGTCTTGGAAGGCAAACGTTCTTTAGTGGGGCTACTCTCGATTTCGACAAGATCAAATTTGTATTTCGAATGCCCAGTCGACAAACCCGCAAGTATGCAACCGCTCCGTGTGCCTTGGGGCTTGCATCAGCAAATATATGAATATCTAGTTTGTCATATTCAGCACTGACATAACATCTTGGAACGGTTACCGCAGTTAAATGATGCAGTGCAGTGTGCCATTGCGTCCGCACTGCTTGCACCTCTTCGGGCAATGGTGCATCCCAGTCAGCGCCTAGTTCCCAGAGTTTTTGGAACATCAATTTGGTAGTCAGAGTGACTGGAGAAAGCTGACCTAAGGGATAGAAAATACGCGCTGATGCTTGAAGAATGAATCTTTTGGTGTTGCAGTTTCGGTCAAGGAAATCTAAGATAGGTTCTATAGAAAAGGCAAGGTGATACTTTTCTTAATCCCATACAAGTACTAACACACGTGTAGTATTGCTTATGGGGCACTGCACTGTGTTCGTGAGACATCCAGTTCCTGAAATATCTCCCGCAACGTTTTCGAGAAGGGACATGCTTGCCCTTTTCATTATGCCCAGTGCTTCTCGATAGAATTCTTCAGCTGCTTCTCACATGTCGGCACCTGAAATCAGGTCGTCGACGTAGAAGCTCTCGGCCAGTGTCTGTGCTGTGCCCGAACAGTTGTCCATCATACCGAGATGGTGACGTATCGCGGCAGCAAGCAGAAATGGGCTACTGGTCACTCCGAAAGGGATTCGTGTCATCCTCCAGACTTCAAGTGGCGGATTCGGTATTTTCTTAGTGGGTACTTCTTCATACCAGAGGAAGCGTATGGCATCTCTATCTTCCTTTCTCAGTGATATTTGTAAAAAACGTCTTTTCGATATCTGCACTGAGTCCGATGCGGTGCGTTCTGAAATTGAGTATGATCTTCAAGATATCTGGGTTTAAGTTCGGTCCTGAATCCAGTGCTTCATTCAGTGACACGCACCCGGTATCGCTTGACGACGCATCAAACACCACTTTGACGCTAGTTGACAGGCTAGCAGGGCGCAACACAGCTCGGTGGGGCATATAATACAATCTGTCCTAAATGCTTACTGTGTTTTTCGGAAGCCGCTCGGCGAGAACCTATTCAAGGTACTGACGTATGGCCTCGTCGTACTTCGTCAGCATTGCCTCATCTTTCAACAATTTTTGTGTGAGGCTGGCCAAACGTTTCTTTGCAACTCCCTCGTTGTCAGGAAGACGAAAATCCACGGGCTTCCATGGAAGCCCTCGTATGTTCCATTGGTGAACTTAATGGAGGACTCGAAAGCCTTATGAACCTCTTCGTGCTCCTGATTATGTGGAACTTGGTCCACAATGCCCATGCTTTCGAGCTCCCAGAAAGATTTCAGCTGAGTCGTCAATGTGCATTTGCTTTCCGCTACAACGGCTCGAAGGGCAGCTACCGTTGCACTAGTGTTGCTATACGGTACTGTGCCCTGCAGTGTCCACCCGAAGTGCGTTTTAATTGCAACTATGCCACTTGAACTGTCTGTATTTCTCCGGTCACTAGACTCCAATAGTAGTCAGCGCCAATCAGTATACCAATGCCATTTTGCTCTAATTGTGCAGGCGGCAATCTAATGTCAGCTAGATCAGCCACTTTCATTTTGACCTCTTTTATCACCACCTCGGGGACAAGAAGCTCGTCAGAACAGATTTCAGGTATCTCCAAGGCACCGAGACAGTGCTTTTTTCTGTCATACTGACTCCTCAACCAAAGCCGTACTCGCCTGCGCTTTTTCTTAAGGACACTGCCGGCTCCTCCAAAGGGAAAAATTGTAATGTCTTCCTCACCAAGTACTTCCAAATTCACCTGATGTGACAGTTCTTCTGTCACGAATGTTCTCTGACTTCCGCCATCAAATACTGCACGGGTAATGAGTCTTCGTTGGGTACCCTCTGCCCATATTTGAGCTGTCTGGAGCAGTACAGTTGTCGTTTTGTCATCTTTGTTACGTGTCGCAGAGTGGAATTCGGTTGCTGTGTTACCAGCCGGCTTCCACGCAGGATTGCACATTTGAGTAAGGTGCCTCTTACTGCATATTTTACACTTTACTCCTTTGTTGCGACATTTTCGCGATGTGTGCCCTTTAATAGAACAGCGGAAGCATCTGCCAGCTTTTAGGAGCGCACCTTTTCTTTCTACGAGAGAAAGAGGCGTCTGGTATGCCTTCGTCACATTATCCTTTGCGGAACAAAACGCACAAGGCTCTTTCTGTTTGGAATCACTAGCCGTTAAGAGTGAAGCTGCTGACGCCCTTGGAGCTCTGGACCTTTCGTTATCAAAACGTTGTCTTGTACTACTGCCTTTGCCTTCTCTCTGCCCAACCTGCAACGCCTTTTCCCGGCTCTCCACTTCGTTTTTGAGAAAACATTGCAAGCTCGCAATGCACAAGCTATCCTCTTTTTTCTGTGCAGAGCAATGCTTGTGATATTCTACCACTAGTTCGCCTGGCAGCATTCGCACAAGTTCGGCGGCGACCATTGCTCCGTAGCTGCCTCTCTGAACTCCAAGTGCCGTGAGAGCAGCTATATTTCGCGGCATGTGGTCATAGAGGCGACGTAGGTCTCTTACCTCCTGCCCACTTCGTACAGTTGGCAGGTCTAGCAACTGCGTCAGATGCACCTGGATGAGCACATCCGCGCGTCCAAAACGCTCCTTCAAAAGCTCGGTGGCCGTATTATAGTTCGCTGCGGTCGCTTGTATACCGGCCACCGCCGCTGCTGCCCTCCCAGAAAGCGCCGACTACAAATGCAAGAACTTCTCTCCGTCGGAAAGAGCGTCGTTGTCGTGCATGGCTTGCTGGTACTGCTCCCAGAAGGGCTGCCACTCCGTGGCGGCGCCGCTAAACCGCCGCAGCTCGAGTTTCGGCAACTTCTCCTTTGAACCGTTGGCTCTCATGTTCCCGTTGCGAGGGGCCCGTGACGCCTCCGCTGGTGTGATGGCGTTCGCTCGCTGAGCTCCGGCTTATGGCTGAGCCTCGCGATGTAGGTTATTATTCTGTCGTTGTACGCGATTGTACGTGCGTAGTTCTCATCGGCTTCTTCGTCTGGTACAAGCGGCTCGACAGCAGCGTCCACACCGTTCAGCTGTGTTAGGAGGGCGCCGAGTCTTGCTGACAGCACGTTCAGTGTCGCTTCGTCAGCGTGTGCTTCTAGCGATGAATCTGCCTCGCATATCAACTTGGTCGCTTGGGTTCTCAGAGCGCTTCGTTTTTTCTTAAGTCGTTCCATTGTAGCTCTGTCGTTGCGTTGCTTTCAGCACCACGATTGACCTCGGAGGTAAGCAGTCTTTCTTCGCCGCTGGCTTTAGTTTTCAGTTTCACAGGGCGTGTCTAGGGGCTTCGTTAGGCCTCGTTGTTAGAACCGTGAAGTCCAAGGCGAGTGCACCTCCAAGGATCATTGGGTTAACGGTAAAGTCCGTCGGAATGTCAACGCATGCAGGCCTCGTTGTAATGCTGGACTGATGATCGCTTCAGCTCCCGGGTTTCGGCACCAAAATAAACTATTGGAAGACGAAAGAGACGCCACACGCCATCGTTGTTCGTTTGCGAAAGACTGATGTTTATTGCGATGCGAATGCCAGTGGTAGGAGTTCTGTATTACATGGTTGCCAGAGGACTATTGAAAACAAGCTGGTCTTACGAGATTTTACAACCTTCATCACTCGTCACAGGATAATCACGTACGAGGACGCACGCCCTATACACCAGCAGCCTTACCGCGTGTGGGCAAAAGTACGCAAAGTCATGAGGACGCCGGTTCAAGAGATGCTTGATGACGGTGTCATCGAACCTTCCAACAGCCCATGGTCGTCTCCGGTCGTTCTTGTTAAAAAGGAAGATGGAACGCTACGCTTCTGCGTCGACTACCGGAAGCTAGACAACGTGACTAAAAAGGACGTGTACCCGCTTTCGCGTATTGATGACTCATTAGGGAGACTACGACGTGCCCGCTGTTTTTCCTCTCTCGATCTGAAAAGCGGGTATTGGCAAATCGAGGTAGACGAGCGAGACCGCCAGAAGACAGCCTTCGTGACTCCGGACGGCTTTTACCAATTTCGAATGCTTCCTTTTGGCTTGTGTTCAGCGCCGGCAACTTTCCAGCGAATGATGGACGCTGTCCTCACTGGGCTGAAGTGGCAGACTTGTCTCGTGTACGTTGACGATGTGGTAGTTTTTCTGAAACGTTTGAGTAGCATCTTCACCGCCTGCGGACTGTGTTAGAAGCTATCCAATCGGCCGACCTCACACTGAAGCCAGAGAAGTGCCAATTTGGCTATGAGGAGCTCAAGTTTCTCGGGCATGTAGTAAGCGCCGAAGGTGTCCGGCCTGATCCAGACAAGCTCGCCGCCGTAGCAGCGTTTCCAGCTCCTACTGATAAGAAGGCCGTTCAACGCTTCCTTGGTTTGTGCGCTTACTGTCGTAGGTTCGTCCACGGCTTTTTGAAGGTAGCGGAACCTCTCACCCGCCTTACACGTGACGACACGCCATTTTTCTGGGGTAATGAGCAACAGGAGGCTTTTGCTGAACTGCGACAGCGAATACAGTCAGCACCCGTTCTCGCTCATTTTGACGATGATGACGATACCGAGGCGCGTACCGACGCCAGTAACGTTGAACTTGGCGCAGTGCTCGTCCAGCGTCACGATGGCGTATGCCAGCCGCTCACTATCTCGTGCCGAGGCGAATTATTCGACTACGGGGAAAGAGTGCCTCGCAGTCGTGTGAGCGATCGCAGTCGTGTGTCTCGCCATAACAAAATTGGTATGGCGAGACAACAATGTTTGACGACCAAGGGTGACACGTTGTAAGAACATAAAAATCGCGACATGCATGTCATGGGCGACATGATTTATATGCCACGCGTTTAGACAATGGTGCGTATACCAAAATCGCTATGGGACAACACTACTGCACAATGAACGTAAATGACAGGTCATAACATTAGAATAAAGACATGCGTGTCATGAGCGTCATGGTTTACATGCCACAGTTTTATTGCTCTTGCGGCCGTTTCGTTAACTTCATATGTACCAAAATCGGTATAGCGAGATAACAATCCGGATCTATTTTACGTTCCTGATGCGTGATTCGCATTTCCTCGATTCGCACTGCACGTGGGATCTGCCAATTTTTTTCCATTGGTATTTCTGACCCCGCCGCGGAGAAAAAGCGCAAAAGAGCCCCCTTCCCGTTTCATTCGTCAAGGTGGCATGGACATAGAACAATAGGAAAAGAAGGCGGATAAGAAACATCAAGTTATGTTTAAGGCCGATAAGCTGATCATAAACGGCAGAGCGTTTACATGGGACGATGAGAAGGAAGTTCTTGCCCTGTCAGAATGATGACATACAAATCATATTAGCTTTGTTCATCGTGATTTAGTTATTGCAGTAGTAAATTGCCGCAGTACAGTTAACAAGATCAGTTTGCTGGTTTAATTGAGTCATTAAAGGCAGATACAGTGTTTGGTACTAAATCCTGGATTAACCCACACATCACTGATAGCGAGGTGTTCCCCTGCAACTATACTGCTCGTCGCAACCACAGCCAGGGCCGCGGCGGTGGTGTTTTTGTGTTAGTTGATTCGTCCCTTCCGCCTTCGATACTGAACATCGGTCATGACTCGGTCGAGTCGCTTTGGTGCACATTACACTAGTTAACAATGTTTGTTTGTTTTTTTTTGTGTCACTGGAGTGTTTTATCCATCACCAAGTACGGATTTCCGTGGTTTGAAAATGCTGT
Source organism: Hyalomma asiaticum (assembly GCA_013339685.2). Taxonomy (NCBI): domain Eukaryota; kingdom Metazoa; phylum Arthropoda; class Arachnida; order Ixodida; family Ixodidae; genus Hyalomma; species Hyalomma asiaticum. Next base: position 240,444 of record JABSTT010005196.1, read on the forward strand.
ACAATATCGTTTCGGAGGCATCTGGCCAAATATTATTGCTTGTGGGTGATTTTTATTTGCCCCGCTTAAACTGGGATAAACGGCACATGCGAGTTAATGAATGCTAACCGTACCAATCTAGAAATGAAGCACTTCGTTTATAGTTTCGGCTTTTTTCAGTATATGCCTCAACCCACTCGAATAAATAGTACCCTAGATCTTCTGTTTTGTGATTCGCGAATTTAGTTGGTAATGTAGACACCATTCCAGGTATTAGTGATCATCTGGTTGTGGTTTCAGGGATTAAAACGAAAGCACATCGCACAAAAAAGCGCATTAGTAGAAGAGTTTTGTTCTTTCAAAAGGGCGATTATTCAACACTTTCTGATAAGCTTCTTGGTTTCCTTCCTGTTTTTGTATGCTTTGCGGAGGTACTGACCACGAAGTAGAATATTTGTGGAGCACATATAGAAAAAAAGAGCCAGGCGTGCGCAGGATCGCAGGAAAGTGAGAGCGTAGGCTGGAGGAGCGACGTTTTAGAGGCCATTTTAAACGCTTGGGGAAAATAGTGCAAGTAGAAGTGGTGGGTATCCCCTGCTTCACAACTCTTATCATTTCACCAAGTAGGGAAGTACAAACTACCCAATAATTACTACGGTATTATAACGTGCAAATCCGTATAACTGCATATCTTAGAGAGTCTTGGCGTCGTTTTTCCGAGAACGAACTGAACTCTCGGCCCAGCGTCGACGGCGAGCTGCGGTTCGGGCTTCTCTCTGCGCAGCTGTTGTGCCCGACGTTGCCTTGCTGCAGCCGCGCGCGTAGCTCAGCGATTCGCTTCTTCAGGAGCGATCCGCAGAGGAGGCGCCATCAGGTATATCGAAGAGCCATGTCAGGTTGCTGGCGCGGCTGCGCACGTCGCCTGCCGCGCGACGCATGGCGCGATACGAGAAAACTGCTTCACGTGGCAGCGTATCGTAATAATGATCACGGAAAAGTTGAAGAAGATTCTTTCATAATGATGATGTTGATGATGCCTCTGTAATGGGTGCAGAGCTATGAAACATGCACCCTTGTGTTCTCTCAAATTATTCCTCGAACTCGTTATTCAATCCGCTTTCCTCGACCTGTAGTGGCGTATTATTATTCTGCCACGTAACATTACTTTTGTTAAAGCGATTCCTCGGCAGACTTTATACCTGTTTAGGTCTTTTAGCGATGATTTTTCAAGCACAAGCGTAGCTCATTGGTAGAATGCTCGACTGCCACGCAGAGGGTGTGGGTTCGGATCCACGCAGAGGACCAGTTCGAATACACTCTAAAAACAAAGGGAGTGCTGGGCACTCACTTTGGTGGAGTACTTTCGTGTCCCAAATTTAACTCCTTTTTTTCAGAGTAGATCAACCCTATTGCAGGGTACCGGTACTCTCGCCAAGAGAGAGTAGTAGGACGCCTCCGAAGGCGATTCGAAGACTCTTTTGAAGAGAGCTCTACTACCCCACCAAGCGGGGTGCTAGTACTCCCAGAGGGAGTAGCAGAGACAAAAAAAAGAAAAAAAAAACAGTGCGTTTTTCGACCATGCTACAATTAGCAGGCATTTAATTACATCACCCTGAACATAGAACATACAGGCTGACATGACACGAACGCACATACACGCCAATAACACAATCACAGCAAAGCACAAATCCCACAACACACTCGCGATACACCGTCTTACACTGAAGTCCCGTATATATAACCGCTATACTTGACCTGCTATGTAGCGCCAGTGGTAAGGTACTGTTCTGCGTAATTAAACAAAAAATATGCACAGAACAGGTGTATATTTAGCGTTGGCTCATAGGTAGCCGCTCGCCACACAGATCTGTTAATCTAAACGTGCGGAACATATACAATGTCTTTTAGATTAACGTCTTCCTATCATGAGCTGGCATTCCGTTTTACAGGCAAACGCGAGTTCGCAGTGCTGGTTCGCGATGTAAAATGCACCTGAGGAAGCGAGTGCGAACATAATAGCGGCTGAATTTCATCAACGCCAGCGAAGAAAAGCGGCACCCGGGTGCTCCGCTCCCACCCGCTTCATTCCGACGGCGTTCCCTTACGAGTCCGTCGAGCACGTCTGTACGGCGAACAACCGCTGGCGATCACAAAATATGCACTCCTCGTTGTTCGTTATTCTGCACACAGATGAAATATAGTCTCTGCCATCAGAAGTGTTTAGGGTATTATGCTGTACTTACCAGACTTGCGAACGGGACGGATCGCGGTCACGGTATTTTCACCGTCGACGCGCTCATGGCCGTCATACGGCTCGATGCCGAAGTCGTAGCGAAGCCTTTTTCTTTACATGTATGACTTATATCCAGTGAGTCTTCGGAGACCAACCGTCGACGGTCACAACAGCCCACTGTGTCGCTGAAAGTGTATTCCTCTTCGTTTCGCACACGTAAGCGAAGAATCCGAGGCGTGTAGGCTGGCGGGTTTCACTAGCACGGGTACGGCCGTTCGATCGGGGAAAAACACAGGAGAGGCAGCTCGCTATGACTCCCGTCGGTTGAGGCTCGTAGTCGAGGAAGGCACCGCTCTTTAAACGTACACTGCACGCGTTTGTACGCGAAAGCTTGTACGTGGAAGTCGTAGGAAGGCCGCTGCTATAGTTCTATCGAAAAACACTTCACAAAGCGGCAGTTGTCTTCTTCAATCGTCCGCTCCCACCCCAGCCTAGGGATGGTCGATTAAATTTTTTAATCGATTAATCGTTAATGGTTCGTCGATTTAGCCTTTCATCGATTAATCGATTTCGCTGTGATGTTTTAATTGATTAATCGATTAATCGACGTTTTTTTATGGGTGCATGAAAAATGATGCCTCCTTGTTTGAGAAGCGTTGCTTGTGTTTGATATCGACAGAAGTATTTATCCGACGCGCTAGAGATCGCATGTGCGCATTAGCGGCTGCGTGAAAATTCGCACTTTCGCCCAGTGAACACAGGGAGCCCGTCGTCTTTAGATGATGTCAAGGATCGAAAATTCCGTGTGTGGCCATGATCCACGGACAAGTCAGCAGCAGGTCGTATATCCTCGAAGTCTGCCTACTAGAGTGAACCGAAATCGGAGGCGCTTTCGGCGACCACACTTGTTGGGAAATCGCACCGGAAACATGCAGTGTGGCCGAGGGTGACGAAATCCCGAGAAAGGTAAAAGAAAGAAGAAAGTCGAAGATGAAAGGAAAGTTAAAGACGCTCACTCTTGCAGGGACGGTAACATTTCTCGCTTTGTCCGTTCTGTATTGTTGAAGCCCTCAATAATACTATAACCACGAACTGACGTGATCGCTTCCTTGAGTTCACTCATGCGAGATCGCACAGCAATCACTGGTCTCAAACAGGCTACCAGTGCGGGCATCTGAGGGGTAAAGAGTGACACGAGTTTTTCCTCCCGGCTAGAATAAGCGGCAACTGTGCCAGTATACAGCACAGGTTTCACCTGGTCGCCGACATAACTCGGCGCTACGCGCTCCTTTTCAATCGTGCGCACAGCTCGAACTCTGAGCGCTGACTAATGTATCAGAGATTACAACACAAAGTATTTCGCGACTGTGCTCCATTCGTGCCACAGCAGTAGACGGCGGCCTCTAGGCTGGCTGACATGGGAGTACAAGCAATAGATGAAAGTTGTATTTCTCTCGAAATGGCGACCATGCGGAATTGCCAAATGCTACAAGGTCGTTTTTTCAATAGAAATGGACTGGATGCTAGACGTTCGGTATACGAATGCGCAAAGTTGCGGATTATGAAAACGGACTATTAAACTTAAATGAAGTTGAAGTGGTTTCTCTCCATTATGGGACTATTAGACCTTTTTCATAATCCTCGTGTTCGTTTGCCTGCACAGCATATTCGCCGAACTAATGGCGGCCCCTGTCACGTTTCAGGTGGAGGCGAGGTCCCAGTACACGTGCTGGGGTTTGACTATTATGAGTGTTTATGTCCAGAGAGCTGAGTCGACATTTTCGGCGTCATAGCACGCTGTTTTGTAGAAGCGAATAGCTGCCATAAGTTGGGCTAATTGCATTGCAGGGAAGCTAGCATTACTGTTATCAAAGGGTATATAGGCGTTAAGGCGGACAGTTGGGCTAGGTGGCATCAAGCATAACGAAATATGATTACTAGCGTCCATGTCCCCTTCGCGCAAGCAGTCATGTCTTATTATGTATATACGGATCATTCATTCTTATCCCCATCATCTTGCCTCATCGCTCTTTTCCTCTGTTGCGTTGTCCCCGAAGTAGAGTAGAAGGCCGGGGCGTACTAGATCAGGCCACCCTCTCTACCTTCCAATAGGTTATCTCTCTTGCTTTCATTGGTGACAAATAATCTTTCATTCGCTAAGGAGTAAAATACAACGGCAATAAGAACTGAACCGGTCAAGAAATAAGCAGCGCATATTACAATGTGGCACTTACACAAGAAGCAAGCAAAATCTGGGAGTTAAATAAAACGGTGTAGGCGACGGAGATCCGGTCGAGTTCATTTCTATCTTTGTGGGGTATGGCCGTCTGCGGCTCCGGGCTCCTTCTACTTGCGTAGAAGTATGCGCTCGGCATCTGCGTCTCGGCGCCGCGCGCGTCGCAATCATGCGCTCCAGCCAAGGGGCAGTGTTATGGGGGGGGAAGGGGGGGGGCGGTGCCGTAATCGATTAATCGAAGAGCTTTAATCGATTAATTCGATTAATTGAAAGAAGCAAGTCGATGAAGATTAATCGATTAACTGTGCACATTTAATCGATTAATTGATTAATCGTTCATCGATTTTACCATCCCTACCCCAGCCGCCATGTTTGTGGCTCTGAATGTGAGCATCACATGGGCGTGGCAGGAGTGAAATTGCATTTTACTCTCTCATGCCGCAAGAGGTATGGACATTTCACTCCATCCGACGTTTTTGCTAGAGTAGAACGATGCCCTCTAGAGTAGCTGAGTCGTTTCACTCCTGCGAAACCGGCTGCAGTTTTTAGAGTGTACTCCTCGGTCCTGGTTATTTTTTGCAAAATTTGCCCCATAGTGGTTACGGACACCGGCGGCCGCGGTGGTGGCGGGCAACTACGGCGCCAAAATCGGCCCTTGTGATCTCATGAAAGCTTACGCTGTAAAAGGCTGTTAGATCTTACAGAGTTCATACCAAGTAGTGAATCGGCTAGGTTCCAAAAGCGTAATAAACCATGGATCAATGGATTACCTTTCGTGTCTTGAGGCTAGTTAAAAAGCGAAGGCATGTGTTTCAGAGTTAGAAAAAAACAAAAACACATGCGTATTTTAAAGGGTTACATTAACACGCGAATACGGAAGCCTCTCGCAAAAAGAACAGTATTTTAAACGATTAAATCACAAAAGGAAAACAAATAAACTGTTCTGGCAGTATTTGAGGAAATAGGGTGCTGATCGTGTTGGAATAAATGAAATTATTTAAAATGAACGCATTCTTTCTGACTATGCAGAAAAATCGACATGTCTAAACAGATATTTCCAATCAGTCTTTCTCAATCTGCATGCAGCCCACAATCATCAAATAGCAACGTTCCTCTTATGCAACCAATCGAACTTAGCGTTAGCGGCATTGAATCTCTGCTAAAGAACCTTCATGAAACTAAGGCTATTGGTCCTGATGGTATGTCTCCAAGAATTTTAAAACAGTGCGCTCACGGCGTCTCGCTTTACCTTTAATTTTTCACAAGTCGTTAACTACTGGTCACATGCCACAGGAGTGGAAAATAGCAAATGTAGTCCCAATTTACAAAGGAGTCTCTAAAAAAGAAGTTACTAATTTTAGACCTCGGCCATCTTTCAGGTGAAAGTAGATGACATGCTTGCGCAGGTTTTAAATGGGGGGCCGGTTTCAAAAGCTTTTAGATATGTTGACGATTTAGTGCTTTTAGAAGAGCCTTCTGCCTTCACCTACCCCTCTGCAGTAGGTGACTTATGATCTGATTTTAGCAAACTGGACTTGCGTTACGTTTTGCCCGTGAACTTCCGGACTCTTCCATTTCACCGTTTTTAGACCTAAAAATCAAGTGCTCTGATGCGCACATCTGCTGGCGTTACTACCCACGGCCAAGAAGGAGTTGCTACCGTTTGACTCGGCACATTCCAAGACAAGAGAGGAATTGCATTGATGTGAATGGAATCAGCCCTCCAAAAACCGTGCCCACATCAAGTTGTCTAGTTTTGATATTCAGGCCAGCCGTGTTTTGGTCGCAGGGTTCCGCCTCTCGGTCTTGAATGCCGTTTTTGAATCACTCATTCAAAAATTCAAGCGTAGAATGGGAAGCACCATGGCGGAGGTTTACCGGAAGGCCCCAAGGCCTGAGGTTGTACCCTATATCCATAAGCTTTCCCACAATCTCAAGGAGTCAAACATGCATGGTGTGCCTTTTCGTTTCTCTGCCCCAAAGAAGCTGGCACAGCTGTACCCACGTATTTGCAACGCTGATAAATGTGCCAGAAAAACCATGAAATGACGTTAGTAAAATGTTCCACTGGGGTGGTGTATTGCATCCCCATGACATATGGGGTGTTCTAAGTCGGCGAAACTGGTCGCTGCGTCACTAACCGATTGGGGGAACGCGCTCTAAATCTGAACAAACTACATGACAAAAGTGCGCTCATTTAGTTGCACATGCAATTAAGTCTATGATTGTGTAAAGACGATTCTAGGCAAAAACAGTGACTGTCAAGAGAGGTTCGAAGTAGAGAGATATTTATGCTGGGAACGCGAGCGTTCCCGTAAAACTGATGAGGCTGTTTGTGCGTTCCAGATGACACTTTATATACAGAAGACGCCAATACACATAGACACACACACACACTGAGCAGAGCATATGAACAAAGCAGCAAAACAAACTTATCAGCGCCCCTGCTAACAATAGAATAGTCTCGGCCGACACAGGCTCACCCTCTGGCGGGACGGGCGACTGGAGGGAGCCGAAGTACCGTTGCCGGACGAAGACCGCGCAGGAGCACGCGGAAGAGATGAGCGAGCGATGGCTTGATGGAATTTTGCTGGAGCCGCGAAAGCCTTGCAGTAGGAGACGTGGTGGTGGTGGGGGGGGGGGGGGGGGGCACACGCAGGCGGCCACGTGAAGCCCGGAGCTCCAACTCGTGGACCACTGGTAGAGATTCTCGACACTCGGGCACCCGACTGTGCCGAACGTCGTCTCCCCTCTGTCTTCCTTCACTTCTTCGCAACCCTCTCAAGCCCGCGCAACTGTGCGCGTGCTCAAGTCTCGTCGTCATCGTCGGCGGCGGTCTCTTTGCGAGCTCCTCTATGGCGCCGTGCGCAGGTCCACACTTCTGCGCGCACATCACATAGGCCCCCTCCCTTGAAGTCCTTCGTTTATATGTCTACGTAAACTACATGCGCGCTAGACATTCCCTCATACAGCTGTAGACATGACGAGCAGCACACTACACGCTTGAAAAGTCTGCGCATGCCCTTGTAAAGAGTGTTGCGAATGGAGGTGGGCGCCCTTCCTTTTCCTTTATTTATTTTAAATGCGAAGCATTTCTTAGCGAACTTCGGCGAGTTTGAGCGTATCTATCTATCTATCTATCTATCTATCTATCTATCTATCTATCTATCTATCTATCTATCTATCTATCTATCTATCTATCTATCTATCTATCTATCTATCTAGCCGCCTACGATTTTGTGCTCTCCTGGCCGTTTCGCTAAACGGATGTTTACTAAAATTGGTATGCCACATCATGACTACATGACGAACATAAATGACAGGTCATAACATGCGAAAATTGGTATGGAACAACATGACTGCCTGACGAACATAAATGACAGGTCATAACATGAAAATCATGATATGCATGTCATGAGTGGCATGATTTACATGCCACGGTCTTAGGGCTCTCCTGGCCGTATCGCTAATGGGATGTATGCGAAAATTGGTATGGCACAACATGACTGCCTGACGAACATAAATGACAGGTCATAACATGAAAATCATGATATGCATGTCATCAGTGACATGATTTACATGCCACGGTATTAGTGCTCTCCTAGCCATTTCGCTAATGGGATGTATGCGGAAATTGGTATGGAACAACATGACTGCCTGACGAACATAAATGACAGGTCATAACATGAAAATCATGATATGCATGTCATGAGTGGCATGATTTACATGCCACGGTCTTAGTGCTCTCCTGGCCGTTTCGCTAATGGGATGTATGCGAAAATTGGTATGGCACGACATGACTGCCTGACGAACATAAATGACAGGTCATAACATGAAAATCATGATATGCATGTCATGAGTGGCATGATTTACATGCCACGGTCTTAGTGCTCTCCTGGCCATTTCGCTAATGGGATGTATGCGAAAATTCGTATGGCACAACATGACTGCCTGACGAACATAAATGACAGGTCATAACATGAAAATCATGATATGCATGTCATGAGTGGCATGATTTACATGCCACGGTCTTAGTGCTCTCCTGGCCGTTTCGCTAATGGGATGTATGCGAAAATTGGTATGGCACAACATGACTGCCTGACGAACATAAATGGCAGGTCATAACATTAAAATCATGACGTGCGTGTCATGAGCGGCATGATTTACATGTCACAGTCTTGGTGCTCTCGTGGTCGTGTCGTTAATGGGATGTATACAAAAATGGGTATGCCACAATATGACTCCATGGCAAACATAAATGACGGGTCATAACATGAAAAGCATGACATCCATGTCATGAATGACATGATTTACATGCGACGGTCTTGGTGCTCTCCTGGCCGTTTCGTTAATGGGATGTATACGAAAATTGGTAGGCCACGACATGACTGCATGGCGAACATGACTGACAGGTCACAACATCAAAATCATGATATGCATGCCATGGGCGACATGATTTACGTGCCATGCGTTTCGTTAACGGGATGTATACGAAAATTGGCATGCCACAAGATGACTGCATCATGAACATAAATGACAGGTCATAACATGAAAATCATGACATGCATGTCATGAGCGACATGATTTACATGCCATGGTCTTGGTGCTCTCTTGGCCGTTTCGTTAGTGGGATGTGTAGGAAAATTGGTAGTCAACAATATGACTGCATACGAACATAAATGACAGGTCCTAACATGAAAAGCATAACGTGCATGTCATGGGCGGCATGATCTACATGCCACTCGTTTCCTTAAAGGGATGTATACCAAAATTTCTATGGCACAACGCGACAGCATGACGAACGTAAATGACAGGTAATAACATTAGAATCATGACACGCGTGTCATGACCGGCATGATTTACATCCCATGGTCCTGGCGCTATACTGCCGCGTTTCGTTAATGGGATGTATGGGCTCCGTCTACTGACCAGAGGGCGCTACGTAGCTCGCGTCGGACGGCTCAGTCGCGCACGGTGGAAACCGACGCGACAGCGACGCGCGCGTTTCTTCGCTGCTTTCCGGGCGTGCTGCGAACCACACGAACGCTCGCGGCGTCGCCCTTTGGAACAGTTTGCCGCAGGTTTGGAGCGCGCGTCTCAAAGGAAATAAAACGAAAGAAGGTGGGACGGGCGGTCGCTGCTGCTATAGAGTTGGAGACGCGCATCGCGTTCGCGTATTTCCCTGTCACAGTCTGCCCAATTTTGCTTCTTCTCTCCGCCAGGCAGTGCATTCTGGCGCTGATGTCGCACATGGAAAACTCGACTGCACGAAGCCTATACGAAAATTGGTCTGGCACAACATGACTGCATGACGATCATAAATGACTGGTCATAGCATGAAAATCGTGCCATGCATGTCATTAGCGGCATGACCTACATGCCACTCGTTTCCTTAAAGGGTTGTATACCAAAATTGCTATGGCACAACACGACTGCATGACGAACGTAAATGACAAGTCATAATGTTAGAATCATGACATGCGTGTATGAGCGGCATAGTTTACACGCCACACTCTTGGTGCTCTTGTGGCCGTTTCGTTAACTTCATATGCACCAAAACTCGGTATAGCGAGACAACAATGCAAATCCATTTTACGTTCCTGATGCGTGCTTCGCATTTCCTTGATTCCCACTGCACGTGGGATCTGCCAATTTTTTTTATGCGTATCTTGTAAACCACGGAACCACCATCCCCAGCGGCTTTGCCATTTCTAACAGTGCTTCTAAGTACTGCACGACGACTGTCACTCAAACTAGTGAGAGAAGGAAAGATGGGGAGAGCTAACAAAAGGACGGTAGAAGCGGGAACGTGAGAACGAACGGCCAGAACGACAAGAACGACTCGGGGGAGAGGACGAGAAAGGACCCAACGACGACCGCTCCGAAGGGATTTGTTGATGCATTTGGAAGTACGTTTGTTTAAAACTGTAAATACGTGTTAATAAATAGTGTGTAAATATCTAAGCGTTTCTTCCAATTAACGAGCATCAAGCAACTACCGACACTGAAGGATTAGATCGGACATTTCTGGTGCCGAAACCACGGACACGGATTACACAAAGGAATATCATCGACCGTGCCCGCCAACCAGCAATCCGACCAAAACAAGATGAAGACCCTGACGAAGAAGCACAACGTCATCACGTCTCAAGCGACATGCCTCACCAATGACGCGGACAAGCTCCTGAACAACCGTTCTGCGGCCGACCTCAAAGAGGTGAGTGTTCTTATGGAACGATTGCGGTTAGTCGAACGGCAACAGAAAGACATCGACGCCGCGATAGACCCTCACCTCAGAGAAGAAGACGCAGACGCAGAAGTTGAGAGCGTGCTAGAATATAGCGACAGAATTGCGACCTCCATCGTGCGACTAGAGTTTCGAAAGAACGGTGCATCTCAAAAGGAGGAAATGGGCCATCAGATTCCTGCCGCACGGACTCAAAAAACGAAGCTTCCGAAGTGGAACTGGAAATTGTCCGACCTCGCAGAGAACGCCACGAGTGAACGCGCAATCAGGGATTTTTCCGCCAACATCGAAGAAGCGAACGGGCGCTATGAAGTCAAATTACCCTCGCAGAAAACCGCGCCGTCGCTGAGAAACGCTTCCAGCAACTACTGAAAGCACCCAACCTGCTGCAAGAAAACGACAACGAAGTGAGACGGTTACTCGCAGGAGTGGCAGAGCATGCGCGGGACGAAACACAAAGCGACGGCCAGCGCATTTACTGCATGCCACACCAGCCGGTACTCAGCGAAAGCAGCACGACTACGAAGCAACAGATAGTTTTTCACGAGTCCTCACACTAGGCAGGAAGTAAATCTCTCAATGAAAATTTGAAAAGGGGACCAATCCTTAATCTCGACCTTCTTCGTGTGTTGTTTAGTTTTCGACGCCACAAAATCGAAAAGGCATTTCTACATATTGCAGTCCATCGCGCTGACCGTGAGGCATTAAGATTTCCGTGGTTCACAGAGAAACTCGACATTGGCGCTCTAATTCACGATGTGGCAGTTTTGAAGATGGCAAGAGTCCCATTCTGAACCACATCGAGCCCTTTCCTCTTAGCAGCAACGCTTCAACATCATCTGACAATGATGAAGCATGAATGTTCCGAAACAATGGTGGTGCTACAGCAGTCTATGTATGTGGACGACTTACTGTGCGGAGCATCAAACGAAGCGGAAGCAATGAAAATCTACGGGGAGGCCAATCTCACCTTCGACAAGGCGTCTATGCGCCTTCACTAGTGGGCGTATAATAGCGGCAAGACGAGGGCTGTTTACACTTGTGAGAGTACCGACGAACGACCGTAAGGCCAAACGACAAAGCCGTTAAAGGTGCTTGGAATAGCGTGGGAAACAAACGAAGACTGCCTAACCCTCTTCTCTGGCTCCGCGATCAAATTCACGAAGGCACAAGCAGTAGAAACATGGCCATTTGAACCTCATGCAGGCTTCACTCCTGAGGTTCTTGAACAGCGCAGAGATTGGAGTGCTCCCCACGAGAGTCAACGAAGAAAATGATTTGATAGATCTCAAGAGATTCAGCTCTGCCACAAAGGCGGAACGAGTGACGGGCTGGATTTTCCGATTCCTAAAGAGCATCAGTACAAAAGACCGGACATCGGCCCCACCTACGGCCGCGGAGATAGAACATGCCCGTGTCCATTGGCTCAAACGGGCTCAGAACTCAGCACTTGTTCCGGAGTTTGAACGTAGCGCAACTGGGCTATCTCGAAATTCCCCACACAAGGACTTCCAACTCTGGACTGAAGACAACGGTCTCCTGCGGATTCGTGGGCGCCTCTGCTCCCGAAATATGGCCGAAGACGAACGACACCCGATTCTCCTGCAGAAATGACATCGCTACACGATGCTGATCGTGGAACGGGCCCACCGACAGCTTCTTCACGCAGGCGCCAAAGACACCCTCGTGCAACTGCGCGAAAAATTACTGGATAGTGCGCGGACGCCAGTAAGTGAGAAGCGTTGTGCGCTAACGTTTCAGTGCGTCCAGTAAGTATGCAACAACGGGGCTCCTTCCCCTGACCGAACCACGAAGGCGGACCACTTTAAAGTGGTCGGTATTGACTTTGCCGGCCTACCTTCTGTCAAGGAGAAGACTGTGAAAGTGAAAGCGTAAATTGTAGTTTACACGTGCGCGGTGACAGGGACTGTTCACCTGCAACTTTTCGCGGACAGGACTACGGAGAGTTTCTTGCGTCGTGATGTGGCACGTAGGGGGCTGTGCAAAACGATTTACTCTGACAATGCTTTAGCTTCAAACGCGCATCGAAAGAACTCGCTGTTGTTTGGGAAACTCTGCGGCACCCTGACACATTGATGTACTTTGCCAATTCCAGCACAGACTGGAGATTCATAGATGAGCATGCACCATATTGAGTTGGCTTTTACGAACGGCTGGTTCGCAGTGTGAAAACTGCGCTCAAGAAAATGCCTCGGAAACATTGAGCTGTCGACCGTACTGGCTGAAGTGGAAGAGGTCATAAATTTGAGGCCCCTCACCCATGTTCACAACGACCCTAACGCGACGGTCATCCCCTCACACCGGCCAGCTTCCGTACTGGAAAGCGGCTAACTGCTTTGCCGGCTGCTGAAAACCGAGAGCTAGAACCACACGCGCGTTCCCTACGAGCTCTGTGCAATACACGAAAAACAGATCATTAACGCGTTCTGGCAGATCTGGCAAAACGAATACTGTGCGCTTTTGCGTGGATTACCGCTCACTCAACAAGAAAACGCGCAAGGATGTGTACCCGATGCCACGAATTGATGATGCCTTGGATTCCCCGCAGGGTGCCGAGTACTTCTCAAGTCTTGATCTACGGTCGGGTACTGGCAGATACCCATGCACGAGGATGATAAGAGAAAAACGGCCTTTTCTACGCCAGATGGCCTCTACGAGTTCAACGTCATGCCATTCGGCCTCTGTAACGCTCCCGCAACATTCAAATGCATGATTGATACCGTTCTCCGCGGGCTGAAATGGGAGACTTGCTCGTGCTATTTGGACGATATTGTTATTTTTTCATCAACGTTCTTGCAGCACTTGCAACGTCTGGACGAAATTCTTACGTGTCTCGCCAACGCCGGCCTTCAGCTGAACACAAAAAAGTGCCGTTTTGCCAGCAAGAGCATCAAGATGTTGGGTCATATTCTGAGCAAGGATGGAATTCGTCCTGATCCTGACAAGGTTTCGGCAGTTGTGCATTTGTCTCGCCCAGAAAAGGCCAAAGATTTGCGAAGTTTCTTGGGTCTCGCTTCTTATTTTCGGAGATTCATTCGAGACTTCGCCTCCATCGCTGCACCTTTACACAAGTTACTTGCTGCTCGTGCACCCTTTTCCTGGTCTCTAGAATGTGAATCGGCGTTCACACATCTTAAGCGCGCACTTACGTCGGAAGCAGTACTTCGACACTTCGATGAAGCCGCACCTACACTCTTGCATACAGACGCAAGCGGTCACGGCATTGGTGGTATTATATTGCAGCGCGACGAGTCTTCAGGTGAAAAGGTCGTCGTGTACGCAAGCCGCGTACTGACAAATGCCGAGAAAAATAATACCATCGCCGAGCAGGAATGCCTAGCTGTCGTTTGGTCAGTCCAGACGTTCCAACCTTACCTTCATGGCCGCCATTTTACAATCGTCACGGACCATCATGCTTTGTGCTGGCTCTCGACGCTCAGGAACTTGTCCGGACGCTTCGGTCGTTGGATTCTTCGCCTGCAAGAATACGACTTCACGATTTTCTATAAAAGCGGCAGAAAACATATGGACGCAGACGCACTCTCTCGCTGTCTGCTGCTTACGACACCATGCAGTGCTCATTCGGATCACTTGCGTGACATGCCGTCGAATACTCCGACCTCGTGTCCTCCGTCCTTAGCGTCCCATGCCCCCGGACAACCACCAACCATTTAGTTCTTATCAACTTTCGGACGCTTATTGTCGACGCATCATAGACCTTCTTCAAGGAGCTTCCCTTCCTCCTAACGCCCGCCTTCGTCGACAGTTGGCACAGTTTAAGCTCGATGACAGCATTCTATACCGCCATGTCTGCCACCCAGATGGTCAACGCTGGGTGCCCATTCTGCCTCGCTCTCTTCAGGCCCAGGTCCTCAGAGCCGCTCACGACGACATGACTGCTGGTCACCTTGGTGTTCAGAAAACCTAGGACCGCATCAAAGCTCAGTTCTACTGGCCTGGCTTACCGTGTGGCGCGGTATGTCGCTTCCTGCACACTCTGCCAACGTCGAAAGCTCCCTACATCTGCTCCGACCGGACAGCTTCAGCCGCTACCTTGCCCCTCGCAACCATTTGGAGTCGTCGGTGTTGATCTGTGCGGTCCTCTTCCGGTCACGCTCAATGGTCAACGATGGATTGTCACAGCCGTCAACCACTTGACACGGTATGCTGAAACAGCGTGCGTGAGTTCCGCCTCCGCATCCGAGGTCGCTGAATTTATACTCCACACCATAATTCTGCGCCACGGTGCTCCTCGCGTCATCCTGAGCGACCGTGGAAGAGCATTCCTGTCGCAAGTGGTAGACGAAGTCCTCAGAGCATCTGGAACCACACACAAGACAACATCCAGCTACCACCCGCAGACCAATGGCTTAACCGAACGATTTCATTGAATGCTTTCCGACATGATAAGCATGTACATACGACCGGACCACAAGAACTGGGACACACTTTTACCCTTCGTGACATTCGCGTACTACACCACCGTCCAACGCACAACCGGTTACTGCCCTTCTATCTTGTCTACGGCTGCTCGCCCTCTTCCTTCCTTGACGTATCTTTCTTCGCTGCGCCCATCAGAGCCCCTTTGTCCTCCTGTGAGGAATACGTCTCCCGTCTCCAGCGTTCTCGACATCTCGCCAAGCAAGTCAACAGGATCGCAAGAATTGCTATGACGCCAGTCGTCGCGTGGTATTTTTCCGCCCAGGCGAAGAAGTGCTCCTCAGGACACCAATCCGAATTAGTGGATTGTGCGACAAGTTTCAATTTCGTTTCATCGGCCCCTACACCGTGTTGGCCGAGACGTCTCCTGTAAACTATCGTGTGACACCCGTTGTTGCTCCAACTGACCGTCGCTGCCGTTCTACAGAAATCGTTCACGTTTGCCGCATGAAGCCGTTCGCGAGGCGGTCTCCGTCCCTTTAAGCTGCGGCCAGGCTGGCCGCTCTCGCGCCGAGGAAATTAGTGTGGGCACATAATGCGCTACTCTTCGTAATCTGTACATAATCATCATCACATGGGTTTCTTCTTCATCGATTGTGAGTTGCCACATGGAGTCTCGTCTATGCATCTGGGCTCGGCCGGTTTGCCGCATTATCCGTGGTGACTCCATCATCACAATACCTAAGACAGCTACGCTCGGCGTACACAACGAAACAGGCAAAGAGGAGGGAACATAAGGTTGGAGAAGTGGTGCTAGTTCAGGCGAATCTCCCGCTACTGTTATGGAAAGCTGGTGTCATCGTTTCGCTCTTTCCTGGCCGAGACGGAAAAATACGAGTTTGTGAAGTCATGATGCCGCAGGGCAAACATATAAGATGCCCGTTCAGAGACTCTACCCACTGGAGATTAACGAACCATAGAAAGAGCGAGCTCATTTGGCGGGGCAGTGTTGCTAATGCAGCTGGGCGCCCTTCCTTTTCCTTTATTTTCTTCTGAGTTTCTTGTAAACCACGGAACCACCATCCCCAGGGGCTTGGCCATTTCTAACAGTGCTTCTAAGTACTGCACGACGACTGTCACTCAAACTAGTGAGAGAAGGAAAGGCGGGGGAAGCTAACAAAAGGACGGTAGAAGCGGGACCGTGAGAACGAACGACCAGAACGACAAGAACGACTCGGGGGAGCGGACGAGAAAGGACCCAACGACGACCGTTCCGAAGAGATTTGTTTGATGCATTTGGAAGTACGTTTGTTTAAAATTGTAAATACGTGTTAATAAATAATTGGCAGATCCCACGTGCAGTGGCAATCAAGGAAATGCGAAGCACGCATCAGGAACGTAAAATGGATTTGCATTGTCTCGTTATACCGAGTTTGGTACATATGAAGTTAACGAAACGGCCGCAAGAGCACCATGACTGTGGCATGAAAAATGCCGTTCGTACAGGCATGTCATGATTCTAACGTTATGACGTGTCATTTACGTTCGTCATGCTGTCGTGTTGTGCCATATCAATTTTGGCATACATCCCATTAACGAAACGAGTGGCATGTGGATCATGCCGCTCATGACATGCATGTCACGATTTTCATGTTATGACCTGTCATGTATCATCGTCATGCAGTTATGTTGTGCCAAACCGATTTCCGTATAAATCCCATTAACGAAACGGCAGCACAGCGCCAGGACCATGGCATGTAAGTCATGCCGGTCGTGACATACAACATAAAAATCATGACATCCATGTCGATTTTCATGTAATGACCTCTCATTTATGATAGTCATGCAGTCATGTTGTGCCACAGGAATTTTCGTATATATACCATTAACGAAACGGCCGCAAGAGGACCAAGACTGTGGCATGTAAACCATGCTGCTCATGACACGCGTGTAATGATTCTAATAATATGACCTGTCATTTACGTTCGTCATACTCTCCTGTAGTGCCCTAGCAATTTTGGTATACAACCCATTAACGAAACGCGTGGCATGTAAATCATGCCGCCCATGACATGCATGTCATGCTTTTCATGTTATGACCTGACATTTATGTTCGTGATGCAGTCATGTTGTGGCATGCCAATTTTCGTATACATCCCGTGAACGAAAAACGTGGCATGTAAATCATGTAGTTCATGACAAGCATATCATGATTTTCATGTTGTGACCTGTCAGTCGTGTTTGTCATGCAGTCATGTTGTGGCATACCAATTTTCGTATACATCGCATTAACCAAACGGCCAGGAGAGCACCAAGACCGTCGCATGTAAATCATGTCACTCATGACATGCATGTCATGATTTTCGTGTTATGACCTCTCATTTATGATTGTCATGCAGTCATGTTGTGGCATGCCAATTTTCGGATACATCCCATTAGCGAAACGGCCAGGAGAGCACCAAGACCGTGTCATGTAAATCATGCCGCTCATCACATGCTTATCATGATTTTCATGTCATGACCTGGCATTTACGTTCGTCGTGTAGTCATGTTGTGCCATACCAACTTTCGTAAACATCCCATCAGCGAAACGGCCAGGAGAGCACGAAATCCTAGGCGGCTAGATAGATAGATAGATAGATAGATAGATAGATAGATAGATAGATAGATAGATAGATAGATAGATAGATAGATAGATAGATAGATAGATAGATAGATACGCTCAAACTCGCCGAAGTTCGCGAAGAAATGCTTCGCATTTAACAGTGTGTAAATATCGAAGCGTTTCTTCTACTCAACGAGCATCAAGCAACTACCGACACTGAAGGATTAGATAGAAGAAAGAGGTCGAAGATGTCACACAATATTCATGCAAAATTCACACAAAAAATGTAAGACCGATCAGGCGCAAGTCAATCTAAGGAAACCAGCGGTTGTGTTTGCGCTGCGATCATCTGATATCGTCCCGCAATAGACGGATGCCACTTTGCACCCGCGTCCAGAAAAGCACAGGAGACGCTATAGAGATTGTTTCCGCCGTTTACGCATTTGCAAGAAAACATGGTGGACTTGGCCTGTTCATACACCTTGACGATGCAGGTGCCAACTCAAAATTGAGCGATGCGTGACCGATGGCGTTGCTGGGACGCGAAACCAGTTGGAAACTGCCTATCCCGGTAAGCTAGCAATGCCCGTGACCCCTCATGGGAAGTGTGCTCTACCAGAGGCTGGCAAAGATGCTGCAGAAGGCGCATGGGCTCGCTTATCGCTCAGACAGCAATGCACTAGGGCTCTGGTATCTCGAAGTTTACCTGCCACTTTGCTGGCCATTTCCTTGATGCTATCATTTGTGTCTTCCTGCATGCCCACGTAATCATAGTCTGTTGGCCCTATGGCCAATTCCACTGTGCCAACTTCGACGAGAATTCCTGCTCTCCCTTCGTGCATATGGCCTTTCCCGAACCGAGTAGTTGAACTACCTGCCTTCTCGAGCGAGTCATCCAGGTGGCCATAGACTCCGTGAAGTCGAGTTCTTTGCGTGCGACATCAGCGTCAGAATGCACAGCCTGGCGGACAGAATAAGCCAAATCGGGTAGACTATGGCCGGACAACACGCAAACGCGACGCGCGCGTCTCCAACTCTATTCGCGATTCCACCTAAACGCTCGCCACCTAGCGGACGCTCCTGGAACTAGCCCATCCAAGGTATAACTCGAAGCGCGGCACGTTATCGCATTACCGCGCGCTGTAAAACAGCTCTATAGTTGCTTAATCGATGCCATGCCGCCTCGAAGCAGCCCGAAAAAGAAAAAAATCCTCATCAAAAAACTTTTGTTGCGCGCCTCAATGCGTGTCATCGCGATGTAAAGACAGCAGCAGCACGTCGTTCCATCGGTTCTCCAAAGAAGCAGGCGACGCTTCGCGCAGGGCAACATGGATTACGAACTTGCGCATCGGCGAGAAGGTGACCGGAACTATGGTATTTTGTTCCAGGCACATCTCGCGACGATTTCTTCCTCCCCGGTGAGTACACAGATTATGTTCGTGTGTGTGCGCGTGTTTGTTATCATGAGCGCTTTTCGAAGAGCCGGAGTGTAGTTTAGGCAAGCGCATAAACAAAACAGCGACACTATTTATACGTGTATATCTGGTAACGTTTTCTGAACGTTTCAGTGCTCAACTTGAACCGCGGTAACCTTATTGCTTGCGTACTGTTACCCGCATGCATTGTAGTAAGTAGATATAAAGCGAGCGCTTGCCTTCGTTTACCTTCTTCGTCCCATGCGCGCGCGGCGCCTAGTAATTTGTTTGGTGGTTATGGAGGTAATTTGTGGTCGTTTCACGTAGCGCGTTTGCATTTCGAGTTCATCTGGTGACAATTCGGGATTTATTGCTCTCTTTCCGACTTTTGAGCCCTCAACCTGTTCACCGCGCTTCTAAGTTTGTTTTCCGGCACTGCGCTTAGAACTGAACTCCTTTAACACGTTTCTAAGTGACACATTTGTAAAGGTAAAACTAAGCAGCACGCAACGTGTAATGGCAGGAAAAATGATAGGGGTAACGTTAAGAGATAAAAAACGAGCGGAATGGGTCTGAGAAGAGACTGGAGTGGCTGATATTATTATATCAATTAAAAGAAAGAAGTGGACCTGGGCAAGACATGTCATTAGGAGGAAAGATAACAGATGGACAGTAAGAGCGACGGAATGGATACCAAGAGAGGGAAAACGCAACAGAGGCAGGCAAAAGGTTAGATGGAGCAATGAAATTAAGAAGTTTGCGGGCATAAAGTTGAACCAGCTCGCTCATGAGAGGGTGGATTGGAAATCGTTGGGAGAGGGCTTCGTCCTGCAGTGGACCTAAACAGGCTGATAATGATGATGATGATGATTTCTACTCAAATAAGTTGTACCAAATCAGTTGCATGCATCTTTCGGAGAGGCCTGCTAGGCATGAACACCTGCCTTCTTCAACTTCAGGCTCGTTGGAAAGGCTCTTTATCTTTAAAAAAGTCTGATGCGGGTCTCCCAACAAGTGCGACGTCTGCGCGCACACCGCAATTATTTCCGCTGGTTCGCCGCTCAAATCCTTTAGACCGATTAATATCAGACATTCGGCAGCAAGAACCCTTTTGCCTTTGATGAAGCATCGTGATTCGACACCGCAATCAAGAAACTTTAGCACAGCGCTAAGCGAAATCGCCGCCGTGACTCTGGATGTAGAAGCCATCTCTGTTTATCTGAATAATGTTGCCAGATGAACCACTTTTTCTGTAGTTGCGAATAGCAGCAGGTCTACACCGCGCGTCCCACTTTGTTTCACTTCCGTTGAGACGCGCGTTCCAAACCTGCACCAAACTGCTCCAGAGGGCTACGCAAGCGTGCGTGTGTTTTCTTCCTACCACGCCCGAAAAGCAGCGAAGAAACGCGCGCGCCGCTGTCGCCTCGGCTAAGTTCCCTAGATAAAAAGGTTTCAAGGTAGGGACACTCATCGTTCTTTGCGCCGTCCTCCTCACTTTCGCACGTACTCCCTCTTTTTCGCTGTCATCCGCGTCTGTGATTGCTGCATTTCTTGCACGTGACGTTGTTAGTGGTTAGTGGTGACATTTATTTTTCTGCAAAAATGTTCAGAACTAGTGCGCATGCGCCTCTTTTTAACCTTTTTGGTCCCGGTCGGATTGTGGCCGTGAAGAAAGACCGAATACTAGCCAAGACATACGCTGTAGAAGAGAAGCGTTCTACTTGGCGCCATGTCGGCCAGGCTTGCTTCTCGGTGCATGTGGATCGCTGCTCGCTAGTTGTTAACAATGCCGGGTTTCTTAATGAACGCACTTTCAGGAACATAATGGCATCACGATAGCGAAAACGGTCGTATTTTTCCAGAAAAACTTTCATTGCAGTGCTCCAGCGTTCGTTCCCGTCTCAGCCGGGTTTTCCCTCGTCTGTGCACAAGCCGGCTATGATTACTCTCCACAACAAGCTGCTGCACGTTACTTGTGCATGTGCACGAGCAAAACAGGGCATTGAGAGAACTGGACAAACTACGACGTACGATGCGAGACGCCATGGCTAGTGGTGTAAAATATAGCACCTGCACAACGTTGCCAGTTGGGCAACACACATCATGTTTCTTCTTATGGTGTACCGTTTACATTCAACTAAGTAACTGTTTATTCTATATTTCATTTCCTTCTATCAAAGTATAATTGCTTTCATTCTCCATGATAACTCAAAGGAAACATTGCCTTTTTTATGTACGCTTTGAACCTTCTATGGCGCTCTCCAGGCAAATAAGCGAGGAGGAAAAAAGAGGGAGTCGCTACCTCGAAAACTTTTAAGTGCGAATGCACTTTATAAGCGACCCTGAATCCGCCGTCCCATAGCAACGGCGCGAGGAGCGGAGAGGAGCGTCTGTAGCAACGGCGCAGCGACGTCACACCCCACGTGACTGCGCGCGCTCCGCCTCCTCACCGCGGTTTGCGCGGGCGCACCGCTCTCCGCGGCGTGACGTCACGGCACGCTGTGCAGCTGGCGTCGCTGTGCAGCTGTGTGTGTGGCGCCGGCGCGTCAGTCCGTATATAAACGTCCGCCGGCTGCCGCTCGCTCTCTTCTCGCTCGGCTCCGCGGTCGGTGAAGTCTTTCGCAGTATGGATCCATCGCAGGTTGGATCCATCGCGGTAGGAGTTTCCGACCACGATCAACGGTGGCTTCATAGACTTGGCGCTCAGTAGGAACTGTACGGTCCGCGCCGTCTTGCCGGATCCGCTCACCGTACATTTCTCGGATCACAAAGCGCTGGTACTAACCGTGAGCTACAACGATAACACCAATAGGTGCTGATCGGTAGTGACGTGTGTAGAGTGTGTGTGTGTGTGACGTGCTCGGCGATGTGTGCATTTATGCATCTACGAAATTGCGAGGTGTAAATAAATAATACTTCGTGTATAAATGTGTGTGTGTGTACAATGCATCATGACAACACTTTAGATTCATTAATTACACTTTAATCATAACTTTACTCCCCCTCATAGCATCACCCCGTGCATTCGCACTTAACCATGTTCACCCTCGGGGAAATGCTTTCTTTTTATCTAGGCACCTTAGCCTCGGCTTCCGGCATGCGCGCCCTATGGGCGAACGCGCGCGCGTCTCATAAGTGCACACCAAGCGGCTAATGTGAGCCACACTCAGCCGTCCGACTAGACCTACGTAGCGCCCTCTGGTCAGCGGACGGAGCCCATACCTCTGCCATCTCTCACAGTTAATGGCGGTGCGGGGGCAGAAAGGGCGGCAACTGCCTTAGAAATCTCTTCCCAACACCTACCATCGTTATATGAAGCAACTATCGGTGCCTCTACAGGGAGCTGTTTTGAAGCGCACTCACCTCTTCTACCATTGCATTTGGCCTCCAAGAGGCGTTATAGCAAAGCTGCTCCTACGTCGGACCTGTAGGATTCTCACCGCTGAGTTCATTTTAAAGGAAAAGCCTCATCGAACTGACACGCCTTACTGTACAGGGTGTGCACGATACGTGTGCTCGGTGCAGGGGCCAAGTGCCATGCCTGCCTCCTCACGACACCCGGTGGTCAGCTGTTCGAACCGCCTGGCATATACATCTCGTTCTTCAGCAGAGTCCCGGATGCATACTTGCACTAGCGCGCAACGATCGGTGACATCAGACGGCGTCTACTGAAAGCTGGGCCTCTATTACCCGCCGGCGAAGTAACAGGATTCCTTCTTCTAATTCTGCTTGCTCGCGCTTCGCACGTTCATCTCGTTCGGCCTGCTCTGCTTCGCGTTCGGCGGCACGCGCCTCCCTTGCAAGCACTTGCTCTTCTTGAACCCATTTTGTGAGGCCGTCTCCGGTGATCTCTAATCTCTCGCCATTGCTAACAAGCTCCTTTAAATCACTTTTTCATCAAAAGAGCATCCGAACGTCATAATGAGCCTCGTCCTGTTGTGGACGTCATTGTCATGACAGGTTCCAAGAACAGTTGTTTAGGCTGGGAACGCGAGATGCACGATACACACACACACACACCGAGCGCAACAGATGAACAAAGCAACAAAACAAACCTCTCACCTGTTCTCAGTGTATGTGTGTGTGTGTGTGCGTACCATACGTCTGCTGTATACAAAGTGTCATCTGGAACGCACAAGCAGCCTCATCCGTTCTAGGGTAACGCTCGTGTTCCTAGCCTAGATAACCGTTTTTCGAACCTACCGTGACAGTGACAAAATTGCGCGTCTAAATCTGGAAGCCTACCATATCAGAAAACTTGGCAGCAAGTGCATAAGCACCCCTTCTCTCGCTATTTTTGATGCGGGATTTAATCTTCTTGATGCGGCCAAAGGGGGTCACACTACTGAGAAATAAAATTGACTGCGTTTTTGTGCTTATCTGGCTGTTTTTGCGCTTGCGTTGTTGGCTCTTTTTTTTTACTTTCCGCTCCATTTCCCATGCTTCACCGAGGCACTTATAAAGCACGTCATTTTTTTTTTGTCAAATAAAGTAAGTTGTTAGTCCGTGCTTGTGTGTCCGTGTCTCGTGTCGTTTGCTTGCGCCGGTGCCATTATGTCTCTATCATCAGTAACCGTGGTCGGCGCCACTGAAGAGCTCTTTACCGATGCATTTCAGTTTCTTCACTCCACGCCGAATCATCCGCGCACCAATGGTCTCGTTGAGAGGAAGACAGAACTATGGCAAGCGCACTTGCCACGTACGCTTCCTCGAAACATCAGAGTAGGGATGGCGTCCTGCCCTTCATAACTTATACCCCTGTCACACGGCGCATGTAAACGTGATTCGCAGCAAACGACATAACTAATGTCATTCTGTTTTCGCGTTCCTCGTCTACACGGTCATAAAAAATGACATTCGCCAGTGATGTCGATGTTTACCCGCCGGATACTAGGATAACAAAATGTTACAAATTGTGCCTTTTATTTGCATATTTTCTCTTTATTGTTTGAAGCACAGTGGTAAACATCGGCAGGCTATGTGAAAATATATGGCAATACGATACGGCAGCAATAATAGGGAAGAAATCCGCATAAGTATCCAAAGCAAGACTAGTCCAAAGCCACTTTGATTTCTTCCGTAGCCGGCGATGTCGTGGACCGTGCCTGCGTTCCTGTGACCGTGATGGACGACGATCAGTGCAAACGAACATTAATTGCCCTCCAGGTATTCACTACAAAGCGCCGAAACCGGCTGAAGCAGCTCAAGCAAAAAACGCGCGTTTGTAAACATGGCCTACAGCTAGGAAGCCTCGGAGTAAACTCGGAGCCTGGGAACAAGAATATAGTTGCACAGATTGCGTCAAATGTCTTACTGTACGTCAGACAGTTACCAAAGGGCCACAAGAGAAACTAACAAGAACCGCAACGTTGTGTACATTTTGCTTTCCTTACCAATTTCGCATCTTATTGCGAAGCCCCTATCGTCGAGAATACGCATGTAGCGACTGAATGAGTTCGGCAAACGCATTCAGTGGGCGAATGCCATTAGGTGTGAATGTCATTCGCTATGCCCGTGTAGCAGCAACAGATATGACATTTACACATAATGACATTCGCTGCGAATGCCATTACACGTGCCGTGTGACAGGGGTATAAGACATACAATACGGTGAAACACGAAACAAATCCACCGCCTGTATATGCAAGGTTACCATGAAGCCCTCCAGAAACTTTCTTTCCTTTTGGCATGCACTGGGGCGATTCTGTGTCTGCGTGTCTCAGGGAAGATGCTCGTCGAATAGCCTTTCTGCTTACTTCGGCCTCACAGCGCCGTACAAGAGAGCGACATAACGAGAGGTAATTTGGTACTAAAACTTGCTGCTGGGCGAGTTGGTTCATACTTGGTAGATAACTATGGAAGTGCACACACAAAAAACACGGACTCAGGAGACACGGACGAGCGCAACCGTTGCACTCGTCCGTGTCTCCTGAGTCCGTGTTTTTTGTGTGTGCGCTTCCATAGTTATCTACCAACTAATTTGGTACTGCTTTCGACACCCCAATGCAAGCGTGTAATGTGTCGATAGTTCCTGGTAATATTTGGGCACATTCTTTCTTTTGGATCACTTGAGCGAGCTTACACTGTCTAGTAGCTCTTCTTTTGTGCAGTGGTCGGCGATAAAGCAAAACGCAGGTCACACATCTTGCTCGCTTAATCTAGCCATGTGCTTCCTCCTGACACGCCGTATGGGCTAGTTCTGCTTGTGGGGGAACGTAGCGCACATACAAGTGGTTTAAAAAGAGACGTAGAAGAGGAAGACGAAGAGCTTGGAGGCCGAACTGCGGCATAACAATCGTACATCTCCCGACTATAAAATCAGTTCTTCACAACTCTTTGTAAGAATATATTTTTTAATCTCATATAGGATCTTATACGGCAGAGAAAAGTACGGAGATCGCGTTTTCGCAAAATAGATCAGACGTTTGCGAACATTTCTGGGAGAATGCTAAATGTCCCGTGCATTGCTGGCACTAGCTCCTTTCAATTTGCCCGTATTATAAACAATCTCTTTCCATTTGTTAAAGTACGCTTTTGCGATAATCGGACGGCTTCGGCCTACAAGGTGGCGGCCCAAGAGATGGGCTTGTTTAGTTTCTTTAGGTCATATTGTAAGGCAATCGCGAAAATTATGTATGACCACTTCCTCGATCAGAGTGTACCTTCCTCGATTATCGGAGTTGGAGGATTCATAAAGTAACTTGTTTCGTCGCGATCGATCGTCCACATTATCAAGGCTTGCCTGAAGTACACGAATATAGCAAAGTGTCCGGAGATATACGGAATTTGTGTTGAAATAGGAATCATATGGACAGTCTCGACGGGCTTTTGCCATCGCCGTAATATCTGTCACACGTAAGACACCGCCTGGTAGGTTTGTCTGAGCGCTCGATACGAATGGAGGGAGACGATGATGCCTCACAAACACGCGCACTTCATTGTACTATCAAATAAGTGTAATAAGCCTTTCACTTACGCTATCTATAACTTTAACGGTATCTACTGCCGCAGCCCCTACGCACACTAAACGTTCAAGCGAGGTTGACGCGCTCACAGTTCAGGCGTACCGTGGATATGAGTGCAGTCTCTCAGTGCTCTCTCGTTAGCACCGCTCGGGAACTACGACGTGCCAATCTTCGTGCTAGCCAGCGCTCCTGGTGCAGACCGGTCCCGCCACGGTGTGTGCCATGGGTGGAGACGGGTGGCCTTTCCTTGTTCTCCTTGAGCGGTGCCTACGCTGAAAACTCCAGGCGTCCTAGCCAGGGCCACTAGTGCTTCCGGGAACAACAGACTGCTTCACGCTGAGCTAAAACTCGAGCACGAGCTTCTCGTGTCGCCACACTGGGGCAAAACAGTGCAGTCTTCCCTCGTAGCCGCCCTCCGGAACACTCGCGCCCCACCTCGTTCTCCTCCTCTTCGTTTTTGCGGCGTTGCCGAGCGCTCACTTCTCCTCCTTCTCTTCCTTTTTTTTCGCCTTCCAAACTAGAAGCTCAGGGGAAGGTGGATGCTTGAGTCGATGAAAAGATCGCAAAATACGATTTAAAACCGCGAATGTCGCAGGAGCCAACGTTTCGACATCGCCTGGACTAGTCGTATTTTGCGGTTTTTTTGGCTTGGCTTGCATCGCTTGCGCTCCAAATAGCTTCACCTTCTTTTCCTGTTGCAATTCTTTGTGCTAATTCTAATAATCTTTTCTCCTTCACTATTACACGTCACTCCTGATAATCTCGTACATAGTCCCAATTGATTACCTCCAGCGCATCGTACCTGCGGTTTGTAAAAGCACGCGACCGGTGCCCCCGAACGTGGCTGAGGCAGCGATCAAAAGAGCCCGGCCCACCTCCGTCGCAAGGAGTGCGCGTGCGATAACACCAACGCACTCGTGAGGCCTGCATCGAAGCGGTGAGGATGATGATGATGATTGTGGTTCGGTTAGGAAAGGACGCTGATTTCGAAGACGACGACGACGAAGAGCGCGCGCTTGGGCGAGCCGAATGTGAAGCACGTGGCCTTCGGAACGCCGACGCGGATCGAGCGTTAGCAGCGACCGAGAGCGGCACGTCGACTCGGGGAAGCAGCTGGTCCGATCAGAGCAGCCGGGACGTACTGGGCGTGTTCCTGCGGTGAACGGGTGTCCTAGACCGTGCTGGCTGTTCCGTGGTGGACGTGCGAGCGGGCCAGGGCGAGCAGCTGGAGCTGTTATGTGGCCGGGCCAACCATCTACCGACTGGTGGTTACGGTGCCACGCAGGTTGGAGTCCGGCACAACCACCTGCTGAGGGCGTGGTCATGGTGCCGCGCAAGTCCGGCCCAAGCGCCTGCTGAGAGCGTGACCACAGTGCCACGTATGCTGCAGTTCTGCACAGCCCTTTTTCTGAGGGCGCGGCCTCGGTGCCATGTCAGGTGCATAGTACCCCGACGCGCTCGTGAGCGAGCAGCTCAGGATCTGCTCGTGTCCCGGACACGACAAATCGTGCCTCCCTTGCTGCCAGTGAGCACCGCCTCGAAGATCCATGGTACCGTGAGTGGTGCCGACGGACTTGTGATGTCAACTCAGGCAGGACGCGCCCGTTCTTCTCGTTAGATTAGGGATCAGACTGTGTTGTTTTTGTTGCAATGTTAGTCTATTGGAATTGTGTGTGCTGCTTGGTGTGTCGATAAATGTTTTCCTTGTCCGTGACTTAGCTGTCTGTGTCTGAGTCCTGGGCCCACGAACCACCACAGAGTGAAGGAGATAGATAGGAGAGAAAGACCGTAGTGGAGGGCTCCGGAAATTTAGACCACCCTGGGGTGCTTTAACGTGAACTGGCAACGCACAGTACACGATCCTCTGGAATTTTCACCCCCATCGAAAATGCGACCGCCGCGGCCGGCATCGAATCAGCGTTTTTTGGGTGGCAGCCGAGTACCGTAACCACTACACCACCGCAGCGGATTGAAGCAGTGAAGAGACGCCCCGCCCGTCTTTAAGGAGCTTGAAAAAGCGCCAGGGAGAGAGGGTGGTGTCGCTCGACCAGCCACTGTGGACTTTGCCGGGTTGCCATTGCTGGCGCGCGCCTCATCTCGGCTGCCATCAGACGTGCTACGTACTGCGAAGCACTGTGTTTGTCATGTGCTCCGTTCCGGGAGCCTCTCATATATATCGTCGCACTGCCGGCAAGGCCCTCGCCTCATGCAAATGCGTCTACGAGTGCGGAACGAATGCATTCGCTTGATGCCACTGTGCTGGGTGAAGTTTGTCGATGGTGCAAAGCGCACGCGGTGTGAAGCGTGTGCCAGAAGGCAACAAAATATGACCTTTCTCGGTGCTCTGCTGGGCCGTTGTCAGTGCTGCTCACATGGTATACTTTAAGCACCTGCATGTTTCAAGTTTACTACAATTCATATTGCCCCTAAAGCTGCTAGTCTTATTTCGCATATCACATCACGCATTGATATCGCATTCATTGTTTCGCCCTTCTGGAGATGTGGGGAAACTGATTTTTTTACAGCTCAGCTAGCATTGAAGCACACTCAATGTGGGATTAGATTCAACGTCACCCGGCTGCATGAGCAAAGAACGAACGACGTTATTGCATTCAACAACAATGGAAAAACAGCCAGAATGGCCAGCAGCTGTACAAAAGAATAATTCCTCGATTTCATTGCCTAAAGAGCATATTTTAACGGTGCTTCTCGAGAGAAATGAAGCAGGGTGGTAGAAGAGGACTTTATTGTTGCTTCCGCAGGCTCACACCGTCCTGTACTCGGGTACCGAAGGACAGAAAGTTGAGCGAGTTGGTAACAGTCCATAATCAAAAGAAGAGGCGTGCAGGACACGGACACAAGAAGAGCAGTGAACAGATTATTTTAAAAGGCTCGGGTACCGAGCCTTTTTAAATAATCTGTTCCACCTCTATATCCAGGACTTATATCTAGGACAACTACTGGCAGAAGAACCCGCCCATGTAAAAGAAATCCACCGTAGAATAAACATGGGGTGGCGCGAATGTGGGAGACATTCCCCACTCATGAACGGAAACCTACCTCTATCACTCAAGCGGAAATTACATAACTACTGCGTCTTGCCAGTACTGACATACGGGGCAGAAATTCAGAGAACTACCAACAAGCTTGAGAGGAAGTTAAGAACCACAAAATGGCCAATGGAAAGAAAAATGATAGGCGTTACATAAAGACATAGCAAAACAGACCTCTGGGTAAGACAACAGAGGGGGTCGCCGACATAATAAATGATGTTTAAGAAGAAAAAATGAAGATGGGCAAGCCACGTAATGAGAAGGCTAGATAAGCGATGGACAGTTGGAATGACCGAATGTCCTGCCGGGGTTGGCGCCTGCGGAGGCCAACCCCGGGAGGACATCGAGAACTGGCTGACCCATTACAAACGGGTGAGCAAACCGAACGGGCAGAAAGCACTTATTTAAAAGGGCTCGGTTGCGAAGCACGGGATGGCGTGAGTCTCTGGAAGCAACAACATTGTCCTTGTTTTTTTTAATAAATCTTCCTCTTGGGCTAGTTGGTTCAAATTGGTGCACATGTAAACATGCGCACCAATGTCCTCGTTCTTTTCTACCGCCCTGATCCATTTCTCTCGAGAAGCATAGTGAAATTATGGCTTGCTAAGCTGCAAAGACAAGCTGGTTACTTCTCAGCTCTGTGGCACATCTGCCAAGCCCACAAAGTGCCGCGATTGGTCGCAACTGTTTTGTAGCCCTCACGCTGGTTGATCTTGTAGGCGATTCAGCCTCCCACTGTGAAATAACTGCAGTTTTCTAATTGCGCCATCTGGACGCGAATCACACCGGTTGTTGCTTGGTGGAACATTTGCATTTTATATCCGTTCTCCTGGCCTATCGATGTCGTCTCTGGAGTGACCGGTGGTAGCACGGGTAACAGCACGTGCGAGATAGCTAGCGCGAACACCCGCATGACAAAGGCAAGCGGGTTAATGCTCTGCTCTGTGGCACAGCCGCCAAGCCCGCCAGGCATACCCAGCGCTATGCCTGTACCGGCGTTAACACGTGGTTGGACGTGCTTGAACGCGTGCTTGGAAGCTTATAAAAGTGCAGACACGATCCTCCTACAATCCGGATTGCGGTGCCCATTTTGCTCGTTATTTTCTGTTCCTCCTCTCCCCTGTACCTGCCTTTCTTTTTCTTTCCTGCATATTTAGTGGTCTTCTTCCCCTCCCCCGAACATTCACGCTCTTTCTCCGATCCTGGCGTCGGCCAGCAAGTTATTTGCCCTTCAATGACATCAATGATAGGGAACGCACAAGTACTGCGACAATATCTTTATTATATTGCGAGTGAAATGAAAACAACTGTCACACAAACGCATGCCTCGGGGGACGACTGTTCACAGCAGGCAAGAGATGTGGGGAAAGCAGAGCTTCCTAGTTACGCACATGGTAAGCTTGAGTGTAGAAAATTGTATAAAGGTGGTACCACTGACTATGGGTCCCAAGGGAATCGCTAACATACATATTTAGGCTCGCTACCTACAAAAGTTTATCACAAATGATCTTGATCAGATGTTTGTTCTCATAATGCGTAAAAGCGACAATTAGCACAAAATCAAATGCGCAAGCGGCGCTCGCAATATGTTTCTCAATTTGATAGAAGAGTATCACAAAATTGAGTAATGAAGCAAAATACACAAACATTTGTAGAGTAAGGCAGAGGCAGCAATTGTGATGCATATACTACTTTCCTAAGGATAAACTATAAATAGTGGCTGTTGTAACCTTTTCAGAATCCTTGAAAGAAATCTATTGCACAGGAAATGCTTAAACGTAGGCGGAAGCTATAATAATAGGATTAGAACGTGCCCTAGTTGGCCTAGAATGGCGGGAGGCCTAATAAGTACGGGCTTAATTATAAAAGCTTATTTCCTGATCTTCGAGTAATGTAGTCTTATTAACCGAAACGTGGCTTAATTCGTCTATTCTAGATTCTGAGCTGTTACCTTCATTTCCTAATTTTGATCTATTTCGTAAAGATAGACCCGATGGCTCGCGTGGTGGTGGCGTTCTTATTGCCACTAACCGGTCCTTGCGTTAAACGTTAGTAAACGTCTCGTCTAATCTCGAATTCTTATGGATATGTTGTAATGCTATGTTGCCGCGTATGCTTATCGGTGTCTGTTATCGACCACCTAATAGCGTCACCTCGTTCAATGAAAACTTTCATGAATGCTTGCAAACCATAAAGGAAGCCTATCCTAACTCTCCTATCGTTATCTTCGGTGATATCAACTTTCCTTTGATCGACTGGTTTAACCCTGCAGTCACGCCGGTAAGAAATAGCATCGAAAGTGATTTTCTGAACACATGTCTTACTTTCGGCCTATCTCAACTAGTCACCGAGCCAACACGCATCTCAAGTCACTCTTCAAACATTCTCGACCTACTTTTTACAACACACCCCGACATCTGTTCCTCACTGACTTATCTTCCACCTCTAAGTGATCACTGTATTGTTCATGGTACGTTGTCCAGTTATATAAAGAAAACCAAGAAAACTTTAAAAACGCTGACACTATACGACAGAGGTGACTACGCTTCTATGGCTGATGAACTAGCTGTCTTTTGTGATGAACTCGAGAATCATTATCACTCGCGCTCCATTGAGACTAACTGGTCAATGTTTAAAAATGAGATGTTACGTCTAACCGCAAAATATGTCCCCACCATTACTGTTAAAGAGCGAGCACAGTCCCCGTGGTTTAACGGTAAATTAAATAAGCTCAACAATAAGAAAAAAAGATTATTCAGATCTGCCAAGCGTTCCAATTCTAACACTGCTTGGTCGAGGTACTTCACTGTAGGTAAGGATTATGCAACATCAGTCACGCAAGCCAAAAGTCACTTTTTCAGTACCACGCTACCTTCTTTGCTGCACAACAATCCCAAACGGTTCTGGAAGGCCATTAAACGCGCAGAGACAGACGGCATTTCACTAATCGATCCTAATGGTTGTCCCATTGCCAAAGAGGATGTCGCTATTGTGCTACACAATACCTTTTGCTCAGTTTTAACCCCTGAAACCACTCGGAACCTTCCTTCATTTCCATCCACGCGCATTCGCTCATGAATTGTATTGCCTTTAGCCCAAGTGGCATTGTTCATATCATCGACAACTTAAAAAATTCGTCAGCTGCTGGAACTGACGGTATAAATACCAAGGTGCTTAAAAACACCAAACATGTAACCAGTGTTATATTATCACTAACATTTCAGCAATCACTAGATACAGGTTCAGTTCCAGAGGACTGGCGGATCGGGAAGGTCGTCCCTGTCTTCAAGAAAGGTAATCGGCTGTCGCCCAACAATTACCGTCCTATATCCATCACCAGTGTCTGTTGCAAAATAATGGAGCATATCGTGCACTCTGAAGTAGCGCATTTTCTGTCTGCTAACAATTTTTTCCATCCCAATCAGCATGGTTTCCGTCCCGGTCATTCTTGTGAAACCCAACTATCCCTCTTCCTGCATGAAATTCACTCGCACCTTGATATTAATATCCCCATTGATGCAATATTTCTTGATTTCGAAAGAGCATTTGATAAGGTTTCCCATAGTCACTTACTGCTTAAACTTTCATGCCTAAACTTAGACAGCTCCGTGCTTAAATGGATTCGCGAATTCTTAACCCATCGCCGGCAGTTTGTTGTTGCTAACTCCTGCAAATCTCCCCTCTCTCGTGTTCACTCTGGCATTCCACAAGGTACTGTACTAGGCTCCCTCTGTCACAAAATAGTGTTTTTTTCTATGTAAAACCCGGCGTCGAAAGGCCGAAATAAGAACAAGAAAAGCGGCGCTCGGAGTAGGCACCGAAAGACGCCGCGCCTACAAAAGGCCAGAATGTTGTAGAAGCTTTCTTATCGCGGCGAGCGCGCGCGCGGGACAGACGTAAGGAGAGAGGGGAGGCGGAGAGTACACACCGACGCTCCCCGCACAGTGAGAGAGAGAAAGAGGCGCCGCCCCGACCAAGAAGGTTCGAGAGTGGGCGAGAAGGTTCCCAACTGTGTGTGTGCGTTGGGTCACGTGGCCCTAGGGAACCTTCTAGTTCCCTTTCCCAAGACTATATAAGCGGTCGGACACGGGCCGCGCAAGGGAGGTGGAAGAAGAGACGAAGAGAGAGTTGAAGAGTTGCAAGTAAAAAGAAGAAGCAAGAAGTCGTGCGTGACTCAGACGCCGAGCCAGCTGACAGGCCACCTGCAAGCCTCGAGTGAGAAGACGCCGAGTGTCTTGGTGAATAGGACTCTTTGTGTTTTGTTCTTTGTTGCAGTGCATGAACTTGTTCATGTTGGTTGGCTTTGTATAACTTTGCGACCCATCTGTTTTTGAGTTTGTGAAAGCCGTGTTGTGTACATTTGAGCGACTGCCTATTTGATGAAAACATATTTGTTTTGTTTGACCACTCTAGGCTCCGACTCGGTCTTTGAACCACTGCTGGCGTTTTGCTAGTGTGCTAAAGGGGACCATAAATCTTATTGTCCAAGCTTTCGTGGGATCTTTTTCGGGGAACCAAGACGTTGGTTCTTGGAATTATTTCCGGCGATCGCGCCCCGTACATCATAGCACGGTTTTGGTGACAATATTTCTGGCGTCCGCGACTAGGACTTATTTGGCGCTTAAGTGTGTTCAAAGTACGGAGGACGAGCCTTGGGTTGTGTACGTGTTGGCGTATACGATATTGTGTGTTGCACCACGTTCTCGCTAACCTGTGTGCAGAGAATATTTTGAGAGTTGAAGTATAGGCAGATATTTGTTTGTGCACGCGGCTAGATTTTGTGGGAGGGCACCATGGATCTTGAGAAATTGATTGTCCTTGGTGAAAAGATGGGTCTAACCGGAGCTGAGTTACGGAAATGGGTGAACCAAGAGAAAAAAGAAGCTGCTGAAATGGTGGAACGAGAAATGCAAGCAGAGATTGAAAAGGAGCGGCTAGCAGCTGAAAGAGCGAAAGAAGAGAGAGAAGCGAAAGAAAGAGAAAGGGAAGCGATGGAGAGACAAATGAAAGAAGAAAGAGAAAGAATGGAACAGCAGCTGAAAGCGGAGATTGAGAAGGAGAGGATAGCGGCTGAAAGAGCGAAGGGAGAAAGGGAGGCGAAGGAACGTCAGATCGCAGCTGAAATGGCTGAGAGGGAAAGGCAAAGGCAGCATGAGTTGGAGCTTGAACGTCTCCGTTTGCAACAGCGCGTTGACACGCCCGTTCGAGTCGACAGCACGGAAAGAGAAGAGTGCTCGTTCCGACTGAATCCAAGCAAGCTGCTTGTGGCGTTCGACGAGAGAAAGGATGATTTAGACGCCTACTTGCACACATTCGAAACCGTTGCTAGAAGTCAGAATTGGCTGGAGGAGCAATGGGCAACGGCGTTGTGTACTTGTTTGAGCGGCGAAGCGCTCAGTGTGTATGGCAGGTTGACGCCTGCGGATGCCTCGAACTATGCAAGGGTTAAAGCCGCTTTGCTGAAACGATTCAGATTTACTGTAGAAGGCTTCCGAGACAAGTTCAGGACGGGAAAGCCCGCCGATGGAGACACTGCTACGCAGTATGCTGCGCGACTCGGCCACTATTTTGATCGGTGGACTGAACTTTCAGGAATTGAACAGGAGTACGGTGCGCTTAGAGAGCTTCTCATTAAGGAGCAATTTCTTGTCAGTTGCCACCCGAGCCTGTCTCTTTATCTGAAAGAAGGAAAAGCCGAGTCTCTCAGTGACATGCTGGAATTAGGAGACCAATTTTTGGAAGCGCAAGGAGGCACCAATCTTGGCAAGATCAGAAGAGAGGGACTGGAAGATGTGAAACAATCGGCACCTGAGGAGAGTAGAATCCCTCCGAAGCCTGTAACGAGGTGTTTCCTGTGTAATCGGCTGGGGACATCGTGCTAGTGACTGCCGAACAAATTTTTCTCGCCCGAGTGTGAAGTGCTTTAAATGCGGACAGACCGGTCACAAAGCTGACACGTGTCGGAATGAAGTGAAAGAAGTTCAGCAGGTATCATGTGCATCTTCCGCCGAAACAGGAAGATGATGAAAAAGTTCAAGGCTTCTTGGAACCTAAAGATGGAAAGAAAATTCCAATCGTTGGTGCCATAACGACTACACGCCCCGGAGCACTGGACAAGGATGTGCCAGTACTTTTTGGAAAAGTAGCAGGGAAGCGTGTAAGCGTGCTACGAGATACTGGTAGCAGCACAGTAATTGTGCGAAGTTGGTCCGGAACCACGAGCTCACAGGCGCGAAATGTATCGTTTGCCTAATTGATGGCACAGCGAGGAGGCTCCCTGAAGCGAGAATCAAGGTGGAAACCCCCTACTACAGTGGGATGGTCACGGCTCTGTGTATGGAGAACCCACTTTATGATCTGATCGTGGGAAATATCAAAGGTGCACGAGGCCCTAACGATCCGAAGCCTCGATGTGAAGAGCCGAAGAATGAACCTCATCGGGAACCACCAGCAGCTGCAGTTCGAGCTAAATTCCAAGGGAAGCCTGTTGAGCGTTCCGTAATGCCGGACTCTGAAAGGAATTTGGCACGCGCTTCATTCGAAGCGAAGGACACTCGCGAATGCCGAGATGCTGCCACTACCGTGACACCGTGGAGTGAAGTACAGTCAGCTGGGGTGTGCACTAACAGCGCAACTTTTGATGCAAGTGCGGAGCATGAGAATAAAGCACCGAGCAAGGAGACTCCGAAGATCGACAGAGATGAGAAAGAACTGCAAATCTCATCGGAGCCAGCGCAGTGTTGCGAACAAGTGGATAAGGTTCGTTCACAACAACTAACGCCCATATTCACCCGGAAGAAAAAGAAAAGGAACAAACAGCGACGTAAGAGAAAGGCAGTCTCGAGATCCTGAATTTAACTGTCCCTTCGCAGAGTGAAACTGCGTGTGTCGTGACTATTTGCAAGTGTTCATGTTGAGTTAAACAAAATTCTCTTGTATCGATGTGTGTGTTACATTTGAATGTTTTGTAAACTTGGAGAAAGTGCATGTATTCAGTGTTATTGTATTACGCGCGTGTACGCGATGAGTTGTGAAGCTTTCAGGCGAAGTATTTCAATGTGACCTGTGTGTGCGCGATTCATTGTGAAAGTGTCGCGACGTTCCGTGCGTGGACTTATGTGTTTGAACTCTCAAGTGGAGTTATGTGCTACTGATTGTGAGAAGACTTGTGGAACTTTGTGTGGTTAATTTTGTGTGTGCACTATTTTGTGTGTTTTTGAATATTATTTCATAATATTCTTAAAGTGGGGGGCAGTGTCACAAAATAGTGTTTCTTTCTATGTAAAACCCGGCGTCGAAAGGCCGAAACAACAAGAAAAGCGGCGCTCGGAGTAGGCACCGAAAGACGCCGCGCCTACAAATGGCCAGAATGTTGTAGAAGCTTTCTTATCGCGGCGAGCGCGCGCGTGGGACAGACGTAAGGAGAGAGGGGAGGCGGAGAGTACACACCGACGCTCCCCGCACAGTGAGAGAGAGAAAGAGGCGCCGCCCCGACCAAGAAGGTTCGAGAGTGGGCGAGAAGGTTCCCAACTGTGTGTGTGTGCTTTGGGTCACGTGGCCCTACGGAACCTTCTAGTTCCCTTTCCCAAGACTATATAAGCGGCCGGACACGGGCCGCGCAATTAAGGGAGGTGGAAGAAGAGACCACGGAGGAAGAAATGTTTAGGAGGTGCAACTCCCGCTAGAACGGGCGTTGGCGGGCGTCCAGATAACGTCACAAAAAATACAAAGAAAACATGCGCCGACGGAGGCACTTCGATTGGCGGCGTCTGGCGGCGCGAACCCGCAGCTGCTAAAAAAAATAGAAAAGGAAGCGCTACCGGCCGGGCGAGCACGCCCACGCGCGTTCCCTCTAGCAGCGTTTGTAAGGAGCGTTTGTGAGGCATGTATGCGTTCGGTGCAAGCCAGCAGCGCATAACTAGTCATTAAATATCATCACGTGGCTGTGAAACCAAACAGCACCACGTACAAAGAAAAGCAACAGATTATGTTACTGTAGCGATCATTGAAAGCGACGGATTACTTTTTTTTTCTTCTTCAACGGTGCTGAAATATTAAAAGCGTCGTACTAAATTCTCGCGGGCCACGGAGCTTCTTCCTCCGCGTCTAAAAAAGTTGGCGTAACTGTTATCAGTAGGAACAGCCATAGCCCGCGATGACGGAGCGAGAAACTATAGTGCGGCCGAACGTGCTCCGCGTCCACGCTCCGTGACTGCGGCGGAACAGGAGCGCGCGCGCGCGCCCGGTTCCTTCGGAAACAAAAACGGGGGCATTTCGCATTTTTGCCGCCAGACGCCGCCAGCATGAAGTGGCTCTCCGGCAATGTGACGTTATCTGGTCGCCTCAAGGAGCGCAGTAGCGCCTCCTAAATGTTTCTTCCTCCGTGGAAGAGACGAAGAGAGGGTTGAAGAGTTGCAAGTAAAAAGAAGAAGCAAGAAGTCGTGCGTGACTCAGACGCCGAGCCAGCTGACAGGCCACCTGCAAGCCTCGAGTGAGAAGACGCCGAGTGTCTTGGTGAATAGGACTCTTTGTGTTTTGTTCTTTGTTGCAGTGCATGAACTTGTTCATATAACTTTGCGACCCATCTGTTTTTGAGTTTGTGAAAGCCGTGTTGTGTACGTTTGAGTGACTGCCTATTTGATGAAAATTTATTTGTTTTGTTTGACCACCCTAGGCTCCGACTCGGTCTTTGAACCACTGCTGGCGTTTTGCTAGTGTGCTAAAGGGGACCATAAATCTTATTGTCCAAGCTTTCGTGGGATCTTTTTCGGGGAACGAAGACGTTGGTTCTTGGAATTATTTCCGGCGATCGCGCCCCGTACATCATAGCACGGGTTTGGTGACACCCTCCTCTTTTCAATTTACATTAACGACTTTCCACGTAACATCAACTCTAATATTAGACTATTCGCTGATGATTGCGTGCTATATCATCCTGTAACTAATGTCTTACATTCTTCCGTTTTACGGTCAGATCTTAACACCATACAGGATTGGTGTGAAGACTGGTTAATGTCGTTAAATATCAACAAAACTTTTCTAATGACTTTTCATCGACGTAAAGACTACATCGCTAACACTTACACTCTACACAATCACCCCGTAGCCACTGCTAACACTACCAAACACTTAGGTGTTCATATCTCATCTGATTTAACAAGGTCACTACACATCATTAGCATTACTAACTCTGCCAATCGAGTTCTCCGATACCTTCGTTGGAACCTTGCCTCGGCACCTGCTTCTACTAAACTAATAGCTTATAAAACACTCGTAAGGCCTAAACTTGAATATGCTAATGCCATTTTTAATCCTCATCAAGCTAACCTTTCTACTATGCTCGAATCCATCCAGAACCGCGCTTCCAGATTCATTATCTCGAATTACTCGTCTAACATAAGTGTGTCAGCAGTCAAATCTCAGCTTAACCTTCCTCATCTTGCCTCTCGCCGTAAAGATTCACGTTTGTGCCTTTATCATAAGTTCTTTCATTCCTTGCCCCCAGGCAATGCATTCATCAGACCTGCACATCGGACATCGCGCCATTCTCACCCCAACGCTGTCTATACCATACGCTCTAAAACAAACACCTTCCAGAAGTCATTTTTCCTTCATACAGCGCAAGACTGGAACGATCTTCCCGCCCACATCGCCATGTCATCTGTGTTTGCCCATTTTCAAACTGCCGTAAAAATCCATATTTTATCCTTGCAAATGTGAGCTA
The DNA here is from genome assembly GCA_013339685.2 of Hyalomma asiaticum. Lineage (NCBI taxonomy): Eukaryota > Metazoa > Arthropoda > Arachnida > Ixodida > Ixodidae > Hyalomma > Hyalomma asiaticum. The sequence continues at coordinate 279,302 of JABSTT010005196.1, forward strand.
CTGCTGCTTTTTATTCTTTTTGTTATTGTTGGTGTGTTATTGTTGGTGCTGTTTTGCTTTTTGTTGCTCTTTGTTGTATCTATGATGTTCTCTTGCCCATCCCTCATGTAGTGTCCCTCGGGACCTTTGAGGTACTAACAAACAAACAAAACAAAGATGTACACTTGCCTGAAACTGGAGGCATGAGTGCAGCGTTGCTTCCTTTTCTGACGGTCTACAGTAGTTCCTTCTTTTTTGAGCCTTGAGGAACATGAGCTGGCCTTTTCGCCTCCGTGAAAGCTAAGCCGCTCCTCTTACTGTGAAGAGAGAAAGCATGTCGAAAACAACAGATTAACTGAGGTACACAGCTTGATAACTTAGTTTCACCCGTATGTGCTTTGAGCTAGCGTAACGGTAAGCACCACCCTTACCAGCTTTATAGAAGAAGTTCCACAATAGGGCGACAGTGCAGCTTCGTACGAAATGTCGAAACAAGGCATTCGCTTACTCGTGTAGCACTAATATTACGTACGCTGACTGGCACCAAGGCGCAAACGGCGGTACCTGAAAAAGGCGCTCGACATAATGTGAAAATTAGCCGCTTACCGTTGATTAGTAGTTGTGATTCTCTATGCATGTATCTCTGCCGTCTTTTTCAAATGTGTTTAGATAGGGGTGCCGTTCCTTCTGACTGCAAATTAGCAAATGTTGTGTCTGTATACAACAGTGGATCCAAAAACTGCGTTGAGAACTACAGGCAAGTGTCCTTGACTAGTATTACATGCGAAGTAATGGAACACGTTATATATAGCTGTGTTATGTCGCATCTTGTTAAGCATAATTTGTTAAATGCTAACCAACATGGCTTTAGGCAAGGTTTTTCTTGTGGTACGCAGATAGTAGAATTCACCCACGATTTGGCCTTAGCAATAGAAAAAAGACCGGTAATCGATTGCATCTTCCTAGATTTTCGTAAAGTGTTTGACGTCTTGCCACATGACCTACTTATTAGCAAATTACACGCCTATAAGTTCGACAAAAAAGTAATTGCATGGATATCGGAATACCTTTCACATAGACAACAGTCTGTGGCTCTCAATGGTATCTCCTCTGAAATTGCTGCAGTGACCTCTGGGGTACCTCGAGGCTCTGTCTTGGGGCCTCTCTTATTTTTATTGTATATAAATATCACTAGTGGCATTACATAGTCTTTCAGGATGTTTGCAGACGACTTTGTGGTGTATAGGGTTACTGATAGCGATTCTGATTGTCATGCCCTTCAGAGTGATTTAGATAATGTTTCAACCGGGTGCGCGAAATGGGAAATGTCATTGAATGTTTCAAAGTGTTTAAACATCACTTTTACAAAGAAACGCATATATAAGGCATATGAGTACGAATTAAACAACGTTACTTTACGCAAGGTTAGGGAATGCAAATACTTAGGTGTTTTACTTACCTCCGATTTAAGATGGAACAGGCATGTACAGTAGATAAGGAAAAAGGCAGCACGCAAATTGGGCTTCCTACGGTGAAATTTTGGGAAATTACCTAGTCATTTGAAGGAACAATTGCATTTCAGTCATTGCCATCATATATTTCAAATACATCTCATTGCCATCATATATTTCGCGTAGAAGGGACCATGCCTTGAAAGTACGCGAATTTCCTTTTATTTATTTATTTATTTATTTATTTATTTATTTATTTATTTATTTACAGGGTGGCACTTTGCGGCACTCTGCGTTATTCATTTTTTTTTGTAGGACCACGAGCGAGTGGAATTATCCTCCGTCAAACATTGTTGAATTACAAAGTAATGATGACTTTTACCGCGCTTTGTGTGCAGAAATGAATAATTGTTGATTTAGTGATGTATATACCCCCTGCTGTAATGCCTGCAAATGGCGATGCAGGTACCGAATATATAAAATAAATATAAAGCCAGAAAAAGGAACTGGTCATACCGTCGCAGACTGCCTCGCCAACAGACATTCCAGTGAAACAGTTGTACCAGTCAGTACTGACATTTCTTTGTGCGAAGCGCACAAGTGGGGCTACACTGCCCGACGAGCATACGTAATCCAAAGGGAGATGTTGGTCGACTTGCACAAACAAGAAAACATGGCGTCGCGCACTGCGGCAGTTGAAAATTCAAGCGAACATAGGCGCCAACGGGCCACCAACAGCAGAAAACCGGACTGAACACGTCGCCCAAGCGGCGCTTCTGTCGTGAATGGCGAACGGGAAAAGAGCAGGGAGACAGAAGAGAGAGGGCGAGCAAGCAAATCAAACAATTGGCTGCCACGCTCTTTACGGTACTCGGCTGCCACCCAAAAAACGCGGGTTCGATCCCGGCCGCGGCGGTCGCATTTTCGATGGAGGCGAAAATGCCAGAGGTCCGTGTACTGTGCGTTGTCAGTGCACGTTAAAGAACCCCAGGTGGTCTAAATATCCGCAGCCCTCCACTACGGCCTTTTCTCTCCTCTCTTTCACTCCCTTCCCCCCAGCCCCACGGACGCTTAGCCGTCCTCCCTACATGGGCTGCAGGAATTTGCGTCCTTTCCTAACCGAACCACAATCATCATCATCAATCATCATCTTTCCAGTGGGCTAAGTAAAACGGAAAATGCGTAGCAATTCTTCCTCCACATTCCCGCCAAAATAAAAACAGTACAAAGCAAAGAGAAAGTAAGAAAAATGTAAGGGGACTAGACGCAAGCGATTTTCAAGGTCTTCAAAAATTCGCCTTATGGCCGAATTTCCTGTCCTGATTATATTCTTCTTGAAGTTGTCTTCTACCGTACGTATTTCTGAAGGCCAGGAAAACATATCCGTGAAAACACAACATGAGAACAAGAACGCGCTTGGCAATAGTGTCTAAAAATCCGTCTTATAGCAGGATTTTATGTCCCGATTATATCCGTCCTGAAGGTGGTTCCCAATCTAGGTTTCTGACTGATAAGACGATATACCCCGAAATAAGACGGATTGTATCCCTTTTGTGCTAGCTGGGTAGTTCGTAAACCATTTTCTCAAGCAAAAATGAAAGACAAACACAGACCCAAAAATAGTGAGAAAGGAAGCAGCGCTGTGTCGCTTCTCGCCCTTTTTCGTCCATGTCTCTTTTGCGCTAAAGATTCACTACGTCGAGATCGGTTGAGGTAGGCCAGCTGTGATCTGGCAGTCATGAGAACCTCTAGGGCGCCGTGACGGAGGACGACTTTCTCAACGGAGTACTTGGCTACATCGGCGGCACTGCTTCGGGCAGGGTCGTTCTCTCATCGTAGCGGCTTACGTAGTCAGTAGCTAGGAATATGCATTTATTGTCGGGATTCGACGTAGCGAACGCGTCCAGTAAGTGGATAGTGACTTGCTGGAACAACCGTCGGTGGGCTGACTTGATGGGCTGCAGAAGTACAGCTTCGCTAGGCCATGGTGTTTTGCATCGTTAATAGTGTCGCCATGTCCTTACGTAATGGGCGACGTCGGCACTTAGTTAAGGCCAGTAGTTTTTCTCCTGTATCATCGCGAGTGCGTGGGAAAACCTACGCGTGCGGCCGTCGTGTTACCATGTAAGCCTTCCAGAAGACGCGGAACCCACCACGAGAAGCAGCTTTAGCACGATAGCGTTAAGGGGCTCGTACCGAAAAGAGGTTGTAATTACCTCTAGCAACTGCTGCCGCCGCAGGTATTTCAATGAGTGTCGATTTTGAAATGTACAATTCATCAAAACGATCGTTGAATTGCGACTTTACTGACATATACACATGATAGCTCGATGTTAATTGTTACTTCTCTCATGAGAAATCTTAATTATGTGGCGAAGAAACTCAAGTAATTCAAACACTTTATACAGAAGGTACCAACACTGCGCCTGTAGGCGTTACATGTGCATACTTGAGCAAGCTTTCCACTGCTCGCGAATGCCCACAGAAGTTACTTTGACGCAAGCGCTAGGGCTAAACGCGCCACAGCACGCGCCCGCTCTGCACACTCTTTGATGGATTCGTTGCCGTGTTCTGGTGCCTGGCGCACTGCGGATAATTCCTCATCGCCAGATACTGATGAGGCATCTACGTCAACTTGTACCCGACCGCGGGGGAGGCCTTGCAAGACGGAAGCAGAGTGGCAACTAATAAGGAAGGTGGGCCATGGCACCTACACCCAGTTATGCGACTCAATAGCATGGCAAGCGAATGAGCAGTCCATGCGAACGGAACACGGTAACGCTATGGCGTTCGTCTCTTAAAGGCCAAATGTGTGTGTGTGTGTGTGTGTGTGTGTGTGTGTGTGTGTGTGTGTGTGTGTGTGTGCGTGCGTGCGTGCGTGCGTGCGTGCGTGCGTGCGTGCATGCGCTTCCCATATTTTCTTTCTCAGAATGGTGAGAAGTTCTTCAGGAGAACGTCAATTCACAGGGAAAACGAAGCAAGTGCTCCCTTATGGCACAATAACGGTCCTTCAGGTAGTTAAGGGTAGTGAACGCTGGGTGGACTCGTTGTCACTGGTTTGCCCAACGACAAGTGTCATCGGCACCTCAAGATGATTTCGTCGTCCAGGCGCCCGGCGGCGGCGGGTAGGATGGGGGGGCTAGACAAGCAGTCCACAAGCAATGAGCAACCAGCTTCTGAGGCATATAAGGCGCAAGTGTAATCGCGGTGACGGTGTCGCGAGTATCAGATGGGTAGTTTTGTTTACACGAAGAAAACAGAACAGAAACCCACAATACCCAGAATGCCGCATTTTATAACCTACAAAACAGTTCTCCTCTACGTAATCCTTAATAACCTCGATAGACGGCGCGTGACTTTGCAGGTGCAGCTCATATGTGAGCAGAAAGCAATGGCAGAGTACGCACTGGTGGTACAAGATGTGCACAAGTGGTTCGAGGACGACTACACAGTGTGCAGCTTCAACCTGGCTCTTCCACGAGACGAGTGCTTCGGTCTTCTGGGCGTACACGGTTGTGGCAAGAGCGCCGTGGCACAGCTGATCGCTGGCCTTGTCCGACCAAGCCTGGGCGAGTGCCACTTGGGCTGCCTGAGCCTCTCAGAGTCACCCAGAACCGTAAGCTAAGCGATGTCGATTCTTCGTGTGAGAGCTTTGCGTTTGCACAATCTCATTGCACAGCTGAGTCACAACGAGCCATTCGGAGCACCAGTGCATCGAGGAAAGCGTACAGGACCGTCTGCAGAAGCGCACTCTTAAAGGGACCCTGAAAAAAGTTTTCACCATGTTGTGCAAGCATGGTGATGCGGTAGAGCCAGTCATTAGGATTATTAGGAGGAGAGATTTCAGCGCTCTGCGTAAAGCGTGTAATTTACAATAAGGTTTTGAGCACGCGCATCGCAAAAGATCGCAGCGGCTCGCCAAAAGGCGTTTTAAAACGCCCCACCATCGAACGATGAATGTAGAGGCCGCTGATTGGCCCCTAACCAGTGACGTGCACGTAATTTTCCCAACCTAAGTGCGAACAACGTGCTCCTTCGTTTCAGCCAACGGTATCGTCGCGGCGTCTGGCGGCTTACGCATCAGTCGCCGGCGCTCTATTAGAGGCTAGCACTGCCGAGGCGGGCGACCTCAGTGAAAATATCGGGGCTCTATGCCGCTACGGAGGGCTCGGCAGAGCGGCTGACGCGGGAGGCGTAGATGTCGCTGGCGCGCACGGTGTTTCGCTTTAAATATGGTGTGAATGGTTTCACAATTGTGTTGCCTAACCAGTGACGCAATGTCACAAAAAGTGTCAGGGACGCTTTAAAGAAAAAAGCTAATGAGAAAGGCAGTGGTTACTACCTATTTAGCAGCTTTACTGCATTCCTCTAATCCTTTACTAACTTAAGTATGCGACAGATCGTATGTACTGTTGTCGCTACTGTGCCAGGGCTACCAAACGTTCCTATATGCGCACCTGACGGATTAGTAAACACTGCTACCTGCACTGGCAGTTGTACGTTATGCTGTAATTATGATAGCCTTATGCAGAATTTAGCCAAACCGCGATTAATTTGGATATGTCGGAATTTATTTATTTATTTATTTGAAGTACCCTCAAGGTACACGCAGTACATTACAGAGGGGGGGTGGGGAGTCCAAGAACACGATTACATGTAACGTGGAACAAGGTAGAAAAGAAGAAAAAAGAAAACGCGTACCAATCAAGTCAGTGCAGTATAAATGTATATTAAAGACAAAAAAAAAGAATTATTAACACCGATTTAAACACTGGTTATACAAAACTTATCACTCGATTGAGTAAATCAGGCATCAATCTATAATAAGAACTAAAACACAAAGGCATGAACTCAGGCCATCAAATAACAAGCGAAACATCGGCACAACTCTAAATCGTGTTCACAAGAGCGTATTTGAAAAGGATTGGATCGCATATGTTAACTATAGATGATGGTAGACTATTCGAATCGACTGATGTTTTGGGAAGAAATGACTGTGCGCACGTGACAGTGTCACAAAATGAGGCCTTGAGTTTATGACAATGAACCCATACGAGCCGATGTGAATGGTGGCGGATGAACGAAAAGCTGTCGGAGAGTGGCATTATGATAGTATATTTTATGAAAAAGTGAAATGCGAGCTTGGTTCCGGGGAATGGCAAGTAGCGAGATGTTAAGAATAGCTTTCATTTCCGTTACGCTTGCTTTACGGCGATAGTTAGAGTCTCGTGCAACGCCCTGGCATATGCATACGGTAAAAAGTAAAATATAAGAATCTGGATCAAAAAACACCGATTACTTACCTGAATCTATGCCTGCCGACGGGTACTGTATTGCCTAAATTGCATTAACGGTCCTCTGTGTATCGTGTCGAATTTTTGATCTTCTTGCGGTAGTGTGTGCTGTCGTGTCTGGTTCCCAAGTTTCATCTGGACTGTCATGCGCAGCGTATTGACAGCGCTAATCACATGGAGTAATTAGTGATCGGCAATTAGCGTAAAAAGATGTAATTAGTAAGTAGTAATCAGTATCACAGAATAATGCCATGCCGGTTCATTTTTATTTGATCTTTTTTCTTTTGTAGTAGAATCCACTTATTACGGCAAGACAAACAGTACATATAAACCGACTCACCATGAGCCCGATAAAAGATTGCTATGGTAGGTACAATGTTACTAACGTTGTTCACTCCAGTTACCTATAGGTGGTACCTGCAGGTAGTAAATGACTTGCTGCAACGTTACTACCTTGTCTCTTACTAGCTACAGTCACTCTTAAGTAATGAATGCTCTGACAAGCTTTTACTTCGTGAAAGTTAGTAAGTAGCACTACCTTTTTTATTGTTTTCGTGTCTGGCACATGCGTGACAATTATGAAATAGAAGATCAAGTGTTCCAAGTTACACTTGGCATTTATATCAGGCATTTATGCCTGATGGGGTCCTTCGCCCTTAAATCAACGGTTTGCACACGCAAGAACTGGCAACATAAACGGTTTCCATGAAGTAGCTTGGATACATACAAACCATTCCATACAGACCATACATTCCATACAGACCATACAGAACATTAGACCATTCCATCCACGCACTAATGCGTTTCAACACAGTTTTTTTTCACGCACGATTGAACACTGGAATTTGTTGCCTGCCGAAGTTCGTTGTTTACCAATTTCTCAATTTCTGATTGCCCTTGATGACATATAGTTTCTTTACATGTTCATATCTTGTTTCTATTTCTCAATCTCAATGTTCGCATATTTCTATAAATATGTATGTGTTTTTCATGCACGCCCACACGTGCCAGGGCCCTAACGGGCTGCAGTATGTATAAATAAATAAATGAATAAATAAATAAAATAAATAAATGAAAACACACATAAAAGTAGAAGTTCTCGTACAATATTGAATGCTTTTGCAAAGGTAATATAAGAGTTTCCATGAAGGCATTGCAATTGCAATTATTGAATCATTTCTGTACGCCAAAAACTTGGTTACGTACGAGAGGTTCTGAAGTTTGAAGTTCATTTCATCGGTTCAGGCATACATACCCTATACAGTGGTACAGCGCCCCTTCCGTGCAGAAAGCGCCAATCCCCGCCCAGACCACGATGTTGCACAACACTCAGCGTGTCACTCTACGAATGCAGTGAACAAAATCACAAAAATATTGCAGAACACTCAGCCTGGTGCTCTCATACATAAGTGCAGCGAAAAAAAAAGAACTGAGCAGTGGTTTTAACAAGTGATCTAGAACATATCTGATATCAAGGGCTTATCAAAAAGAAATTATCATGGCTGAATTTTAGGGCACAGTACATTTCTGAAAGAAAGTGCAAAAGATACGCGAATCGTACTCAGAAGAGAACAGAAAGTGTCTTGTTTGAAGCGTGAGTAGATAAGCGTGTATCTTTCTTTTGAAAATTGCTTCTGACCGGCTATCATTCATTATGCTCATGGCCATCATGTTAGAGTTTAAAAACCAAGAAATCAGGTGTGTTAGTTTCTGCTTGCCTTAGTTGGTCCGAATCCTTTCACTGTCATCGGTGGTTTTCCTAAGATTATACGTGTGTGTCTTCCGGGAGTAAGTATCTTTGAATATATCTGTGTTCGATTTAATTTGATCGTAGATAACTGTCCCTAGATTTTTATGAAATATATTTTCGAATATTAAGATGCTGTGCTTATGGAAAAGTGGAGCAGAAGGCGTTCGGTGCGGAACATTTTCGATTATACGCGAGATTCTTTTTTGCAGCCTGTGAATACTATCTTCATTTGTTTGGTGGTTGTGCCCCAGGTTAAGAGGCAATAATGCATGCGCGTGTAAAATCTAAAGTGTAGCAAAGCTGCTTTGTAACCCAAGGGGGCAGTAAGCATCTAATTATGCCAAATATGACAATGGACCGGAATATGCAGGTGCGAAGATGTGATTGGACCAACTCAATGTTTCGTGAATGATAACGCACAAAAAATTCTGAGCCTGAACACGCCCAATCAAAGCTCCTCGGAATGTGAGCTGCGTATTGCCTAGAATACGAGGGCTTCGTGGTCGAAAAATATTGTACTTTGTTTTCATAATGTTTAATTCCAACTTATTAGTTCTCAGCCTTAACGACATATTGCTAAGCCAAAGGTTGGCTTCTTTTTCTAGACTAAACATATCTTGACCCGAGTAAAAGACGTTAGTGTCATCTGCATATAATATAATATCTGGTGTTAGACGTACGTTTACGATGTCATTTATATAAAACTAGAATAAGAGCAGCCCAAGTATAGACCCCTGTGCGACACCGTAATTTATCTTACCCATTTGTAGCTTCCAGTGTTGCAAATCCTTATACTGAAACCGATTGCTAAGGTAACTTCTTATTAAATTAAGCGGCGTACCTCTTATTCCATATTCATTCCACTTTTTCAAAACGATTTCATGCTTGATCGAATCAAAGGCTATCTTAAAATGAAGACATTTTCCAATTGTGTGATATTTTTCCTCAAAATGTTCAATAATATGATCTTTAATGATAATAGGGCTTTTTCAGTACACTTGTTTTCTGAAATCCACATTACTGTTCAGTTATAATTTTTTTTTTGATCAACAGAACTTTGCAATTCGTACTTATGTGACACGTTCTATAATTTTTGAAAAAATTGGCAATACAGAAATGGGCCTATAGTTATTCATGTCATTTTTGTCACCACCATTGTGAATAACGTACTCTAGCTATTTTGAATTTATACAAATGGTGTGCAAATGGTGCCCTAGTGCGTTTTGAAACTACTTTTAAAGGTTCGGCCTTTATACTGTCAAAACCCACAGCACATTTGGTATCAGCAAGGCTACTTCCGATTCATCCGGGTGAGTTAAGAAAATAGATTCCGAGACCCGTGCTGTAATATACGATTACAAGACTTGACAAAACCATTTGAAACACCGGGAGCTCCTGAACTCAAACAATTGAACACATCGACAAGTACCTGAACAAGATCTATTTGAAGCTCAGAGATGGTCTTCGTATTCTTCTTTTGCAAGAGATCGTTCAGTGTGTTCCAAATGACTTTCTGATCATTAAGTACTTTTTCAAACTTTTTTTTTCGTAGTAGCTGATTCGCGCCTTTTTAATATCAGATCCTATCTTATTTCTGGTCTGCTTAAACTCAACTAAGTACTCTAGGCGCTTTGTTTTTATGAATTCAGTGAAGAGCTTATCTCTTGCTTTCATCCTTTTCAAAAGTGAAGCTTCTATCCACGGTTTTCTTCCCTTCTTGTTTCTTTTATACGCGACAATCGGAAAAGCTAAATTGTAAAGGTCTGTTAACCTTGTAATGAATATGTCGTAGGCATTCACAGGGTCGGTATTGTTAAAAATACACCTACAATCCGTTTCGGCGACAACTTTCTCAAAACGCTTAATTGTTTCTTGGTTAATTTCCCTACACGCTGCATAGAATTTTCGGGATTTTGTTGTTTTACGCGCCACAGAAAAAAATGCAAAATTCGGCAAGTGATCACTGACTCCAGGTAGTAGAACACCTCGGCATACCTCATTTTCGTAGTTTGTGAAACATAAATCCAGGGTAGTTTCAGTCAACCGTGTCATCCTGGCAGGTACATGAATTGTATTTTCATAGCCAAAAGAAAGCATTCTGTCAAGAAAACTTTCTTAATACTTGGCGACAGCATATCTATGTTAATATCTCCTGTAACAGTTACGCGTGCGTCATTTTGCTCACGGTGCTTAAGCATTTCATCTATGAAATCCAGGAAAAGAGACACAGTTCCTGAAGGGGGCCTATATACAGCAACAACTAAAAGGTTGCGACATTTTATCATGACAGATTCAAAATGAGAGGATATGACAGTATACTGTTTGACAATATTGTATTTCACGCTGTCATGAACATAAATCGATACACCACCGCCCCTTTTATTTTCCCTGCACATTGAAGCACAATTTTAATTAGCAAACGGCATGATATCATGGTTGTCAGTAGACCAGGTTTCGGTGAAAGCTAAGAAATTAAACTGGTGATTTAAGTTACTCAAAAAGAGGTTAACGCAAACTTTTTTTTTTTTTTTGAGGACTGCGCATTAAGGTGCATCAGTGATAATCTTGCGGCGTGAAGCAATTTTCTGGGAGGCCTCAGCGTCATAGTAGTTTGTTATGCTTGCGAAGACGACGTAATCGCCTCTTGCGATCAGCTATCAATCATTTTATTGTATTTTTTTAGGTCCTGCACTGTTGCAATTTTAATTACACTATCACTCGGGCTAGGGCGCACGAAAAGTTCGGCGTTCCCGTGCCGAACGAAATCGTATTTGTTTTGAAGAGCTCTAGTTTTCATTTCCCATAAAAGCTTCTTATTGCATGTCGTGAGGTTTTCGCTGAAGAATATAGCTGACTTTGCTTTCTTCAGTTCCCCTTTCTTTGCAAGCCATTTTTCTTTAGTTTGACGAGATGAAAATCGCACCATCATAGTAGAGGGCTTGTCTCCCTTCCTCTTGTTTCTTGAAGGTAGTCGAGGGCGGGTTCAATGTTTAACTCAGAAAGCTGTGGAAGCCAGAGATCATTTGCCAGTTGGTTGAGCTTTACCAGAAAGTTGTCATTTTAGCGATAGGCCAAGCCATTCGCTTCAAGATTTAGGCGCTTGCTATACTGATCTACACTGTGAAATTTTTTTTTCTGAAAAAAAGAAAGCAAATTGTCTGGCAGCTGGCCTCCCGGAAAACTTGTTCTTTTCTGTTTTCGCATTTGAAATTTTCTGTAATTTTACACAAGTGGTTCTGTTCTCTGCTACAGAAAATTTCTGTAACTACAAATGCTTTTTCTGTTTTCGGTAACGGACGGCTTCTGTAGTTCTACGCAGTTTTTATGTTTCCAGTAACCGAATATTCTTAGATTTCAAAAGGACAGAAAGTTGAGCGAGTCGGTAAGGATCCATAGTCAGAAGAAGAGGCGTGCAAGACACGGACACATGGGGAAGAAGTGCACAACACGAACGCCGGCTATCAACTGGAGCAGAGCACAGAGGCGAAAAAGATATACGCACACCTTATCTGCTCATGCTCAAGAACGGTAGCGCCACTTGTCAAACGCTTACACGTGCCGGTCTACGCCCGATAGACAACTGCTAAGGCATTCGATCTGTTCTCTATTTAAGCTAATCTACGGCCGACTCACGCACGTTCTTCCACTACTACTGATATGCCAGGCCTCGACCAATAAACGCGTCTCTTCATTCTTACTTCTATAAAAATTGTACCGCAAAGGAACACACGGACAGACAAAGAGCACAGGACGGGCGCTAACTTCTAACTGCGTTTATTGAAAAAACGCACGTACACTTATACAAGTCACAAGGGGCGGCAAGGGCATGACACTCGCGTTAATCAGGGAACTACGAGGAATATCATATCTTGAAGCAATGTGGCATGAAATCGTATCTGGACACATTGCATGCTCCATGACTTATTTTTCAGTTTTCGCGCCAGTCCATTTGATTACAAAAGTGACGCTGCAGGAGGAAGGAAACCAGGCCAAAGGAAGGAATAAGCGTTGCTAGCAGAAACTTTGTAGGATTGGGTCGCATAGAGCGAACACAAACGGCTCTGCATAACACACACACACACTGGAGGACACTCAACAATACTTAGAGGGCCAAAGGGGTGCGTCACAAAAAATAAAATATGCGAAACGACAACAATACTTAAAGGCCAATGGGGTGTGTCACAAAGGATAAAAACAATAAAACCGGCAAAACGACAACAAAGCTTAAAGACCAATGTTGTGCGTCACATACAATTAAAAACCGGTAAAACGACAACAATACTTAAAGGCCAATGGGGTGTGTCACAAACGATAAAAACGATAAAACCGGCAAAAACGACAACAAAGCTTAAAGGCCATTGGGGTGCGTCGCATACAATAAAAACCGGCAAAACGACAACAATATTTAAAGACCAAAGGGGTGCGTCACAAAACAGAAAAACCAGCCAAAAAAACGGTAACAGGTCTTAAACGTACAATGAGGCGTCAATAAAACGGGAAAAGTAAAAACAATAGGTAAAAAGATAAAAGGTACAGGATCTCGGTTTCGTCTAACTCGGGCGTGCAGTTACAGACCTGGCAGAGCAAATATGGATTAGACAGCGCTCCTCCTGATAGCGACCTTCTATGTTCAGTTATTCTTTTATTAAAACAACGCGCAGTTTGCCCTACATGAAAACGTCCCCAGCTAAAAGGAATCATATAAACCGCACGCATGCGACAGTCGGTAAAATTATATTTTGCTGTGTGCTTTACCTGAGAGATATCTGTTCGCTTCTTTCCTTCCATCAGCTCATTTCTTCTATGCACGGCAGCACAAACCCTACATAACTTATTGGGAGCCGTAAACACAACATTAACCACATATGTACTTCCCACTTTCTTAAGCCTGTGCGATACTGCGTGGATATACGGAATACTCACGACCTTTTTCTTGTTAATGTTACTCTCTGCTACAGCTTTTGTTCCGGTCGAAATCGACTTCTTAAGACGCTCAGCTACTGTGGCTATGGCTAGTCTAGGGTAACCTGCATCTAAGAGGCGCTCGACCTGCGCATTAAAGCTAATGGTCAAACGGTGCACGCACGACTTCGATAGGGCTGACATTAAACAGGACAAGGCTAATCCGCTTTTCACTACTTTCGAATGCTTGGAGTGAAAGTTCAACAACGGCATAGATGCTCTAGGGGAATACTGCCAACACATGTGATTCTGCTCAAATGACAAAGATATACCTAACAATTGTATTACGTTTCTCTCAGGCAGTTCTTTCACAAGCCTTAGACCATTTCCATTAAGTTTAAATTGATCGCTTACATAGGTGACGACGGAATCAAAGTCATTCTTACTACAAAAAATCAAGTAATCGTCAGCATACCGAAAAACCCTGATGATGTGGTCACCTAAGGCCTCTTTTAAGCGGCGGTCAAACTTGCTCTAGCAAAGATAACTTAGAATAGGGACGACCTTTGAACCTATAGAAATCCCTGATTTCTGCACAAACACACCTTCTCTGTATCCCACCAACGTTGACGTTAAGTACATGGAAAGAATTTCTAGAAAGGTACCTGTGCAAACTCCGCATCTATCTATGAAACCGGAGTCTTGCCCTTGTTCTTCACCACGTTCCTTCACGCAATTTAACCAACCTTCAGGCGGCAACGAGTAATACACATCTTCTACATCCATGCTAAACGCTGTGCAGTCGCCAGGATTTTGCTCTGTTAACAACTGAACTACAGCCTGAGAATTACGTACGCGGAAGGGGTCAGAAGAACTGAGATGTTAAGCGCTTCTGCTACACAAACTTGCTACGTCCGTGACTCTGAAACAATCGAGTGAAACGGGATTTCTGCCCTTATGGGTTTTCGCCGAGGAAAATAGTTCTAAAGTGAGCGATTTTGCTTTGTTTACACTAGAAGCTACCCCATCAAGATTATGTTTGAACAGGACATCGACAGCTCGTTGTTTTATTACAGAAGGTTTCAGTTTAACAGGTCTAAAATTATTTTGAATAGCTGCTGACGCTTTCTCTAAAAAAGTGCTATTTGGCATGATAACAAAACAACCTTCCTTCTCAGATAATATTGATCTAGGTTTATGCTCCACACAGTAATTTACCACCGGTCGGATAGGGTCAGGGGCCTTAACAGGATCGTTCGATTTTTTAATGCTGGCGGTGCAATCCGAAATGCAGCGAGACCGTTCAACTTCCGGAATAAGCTTAGTTATAGATCGAGGTAAGCTTAAAACGTCAACTTCTTTTAGGTTAGGATGAAAACAGTACTTTGGGCCTAATGCTAGAATTTTCTTGTGATTCTCGTCCTTTCATGACGGCGATTTAGCAGAAGAAGAATTACTCTTACTTTGTAGTAGATCCGGTAGCTTCGTCCTCCACAATAAATCCGCGTGCTGCTCGGAAACTCTCAACCACTTCGCGAGGTCTGTAGCTGCACGCCCGAGTTAGACGAAACGGAGATCCTGTACAGACATAAGAATGAAGAGACGCGTTTATTGGTCGAGGCCTGCCATATCAGTATTAGTGGAAGTGCGTGCGCGAGTCAGCCGTCGAGTAGCTTAAGCAGAGAAGAGACAGAATGCCTTAGCAATTGTCTATCGCGTAGACCGGCACGTGTAAGCGTTTGACAGGGGGCGCTACCGTTCTTGAGCTTGCGCAGATAAGCTGTGCGTAAATCTTTTTCGCCTCTGTGCATGCTGCAGTTGATAGTCGGCGTTCGTGTTGTTCACTTCTTCCCCTTGTGTTCGTGTCTTGCACGCCTCTTCTTCTGACTATAGGTTCTTAGATTTGTACATAATTTTTCTGTTGACAACACCATGGTACTTTTCAAATTTTTTGGAGCTTTTGCTCAGTTCCCCGTTTCAAAACCACGTGTTATGTGCCACCGCATTATACAGCGGAAACTGAGTATTCTAACAGCAGATACCTTCACACAAGTAATAAGGTTCTTGAGAAAAGTAGCAGTTTCCACTAATAGGGTATTCTGTTCCCGCTCTATATTGACATGTCACCTAACTTCTGTTTTATTGGAAACGGGAGAACTGCGCAAGGGCTCCAGAAAATTTGAGTTGTATGTCGTTGTGAAGAGAAAAATAATGCATAACTGCAGTATTCTATCAGTGGCAGCACATATACCTGTTCTTTGAGTAATACTATGATTCAGCACATTATGATCATGAAGTGAAATATGTTTTTTACATACAATGCAAAATTCGGAGCTCTTTCAGAGGGCTTAACAATGAAGCAAAGTTCGGGCTCGCGCTTTGCGGCTTGCCATCGGTCCTCTGGGTATTCGTAGCGTTGTCTTCGTTGACAATGGCAATCGCCCTAAAGAAAAGAAGGAAAGTGTTTAGCACCACAGAAGTATCAAAATATTTTGAGGCACATTCTTAAAAAGATATTCATTTGCTCCTCACAAAAAAGAATGTTTCTCCATACGCTCATAAATCCTAAAGCTATAGTAACATAAATATATCGTGGGCAGCATGCAAGCAAAATTATTGCGACGTTAACTACAACAAAGGGTTGTAGTCACCTTTTCGTGAGTGTATGTTGGCTTCATATAGAAAAAAATACTTATAATTACTGATAGAACTATAATTGTGAAGCGAAAAGTACTACACACTGATTATGCGCAACACAAAATCCTGATAGCAAAAATCAAACTATTATGGCACTTTGCTGATGATGACAGTGGGTGTCGTCATTTCAGTATCACGCTTCTAACGAATTCCACCAGCAGTCAGTTATCGGACAACGCGAACTGCTTGTAGAAATTCAATTCTCCATGACAGTACTAATATTTCCCACATCCGGCCAAAACGCACGTGGACGAATCCACTTATGACGTTCGCAGGAAAACCGGGCACACTCCACCTACGCGAGCCGCTCGTCCCGTAACAGGTCTAGATGACCGTACTCCTTTCTTTAGACAACAGACCGAAATAAGCACAAACACGAAAGTGAACCGATAGTGCTCCTGCGCTTGATCACTGTGCGCCATACTTCGCTAGACGCAGCAGCACCGCCAAATGCGGCGTGCACCGCCAGCGGCCACACTGAATTGGTGACACGGACAACTCTGATTGGGCGTATGCATTTAGGCAAACGTTTTTGAGCAATACAGAACAGAGTATACAATAACGACATAAAGCAAAGCACTTAGAAAACTGCCACTTACCCGATTGTGAAACTTCGCAAAAAGTTCCACGAAAGGCAGCTTCGTTGATAGTGGCCGGACACGACCAGCGCCGTGTTTTTAAAAGGAAGGAAGCGCGTGAAGACAAGGACCGCAGCGTAAGCAAAAGCGCTCCTAGCTCAAACATAAATTTATTTCTTATGGTTGTTTTGCTATGAAAAATATTATTCATTTAAAGTTTAATAAGATATATTTTTTCACGCCACTTTTGGTGTAAAAAAATACAAGTGATGGAGCTTCTGCAGGACGCTGACTTGAAAAACAGAATTTTCAGTTTTTCTCCCTAAGAATTTTCTGTTAAAAGGGAATAACAAATATTTTGTGTGTTTCTACAGACATTTTCTGCTGAAGTATCTGTAATTTTACATATATGCTTTACAGTGTAGCTCGTTCAACTCAAGCTGAGCTTTTAGATGCGGAGCATTTGTTGCTCGCGGGTATGTCACGCGTCCGGCGTCCACACTCACACTACGCATGCGCGACTCTCCTCTCCCTTCCCTATCTCGAACAGCTACTGCGACAAAGCGGGTAGAGAGCGCGCGCACGCGGCGTCCGTCCGCACTCACACTACGCATGCGCGATTCTCCTCTCCCTTCCCTATCTCGAACAGCTACTGCAATAAAGCGGGTAGAGTGCGCGCGCACGCGGCGTCCGTCCGCACTCACACTACGCATGCGCGACTCTCTTCTCCC
Source organism: Hyalomma asiaticum (assembly GCA_013339685.2). Classification (NCBI taxonomy): domain Eukaryota; kingdom Metazoa; phylum Arthropoda; class Arachnida; order Ixodida; family Ixodidae; genus Hyalomma; species Hyalomma asiaticum. The sequence goes on from JABSTT010005196.1 coordinate 296,684, forward strand.
TTCCCTCTCTCCAACAGCTGCTGCAATAAATAAAGCGGGTAGAGAGCGCGCGAGCGCTTCGCTTCAGTAGTATCTCCTCCTTCTCTGATGAAAGAAGTTGGGGTGTTGTGTGATGGAAGCAACAGTTCCGTCAGCGAGTGGGTTGACGCAAGTACGCATCAGCATCAACCCAAATCTGACAACGGTCACGCTATGCGTGGTAACGAACTAAGTTAACAACGTAATAACACGCAAGGTTCACCGCAAAGGTAACACCGAAAACACTGCAAACCTGTCAACACTGCCGTTAAATGCACTGTTGAAACTCCTAGCGCTGCTCCGCATCACCCCATGGTCCCCGTCGAGGAGATGGTGTAATTTTTTTTCATGTGTTTTTCTTTAGCCTGGGCTTCAAGCTTTACAACCCGCCTTCTGGGAGCTGAGGTGTCTGCCGACTGTTGTATCATCTGTACAAGAACTTCATCGTATTTACTAGACATAACTGTCACAGATTCCTCAATGCTATCGACAGTTATTTTTATTTGGGACAAACCGCCAACCTTTGATTTGATTTCCAGTAGCTCATGTAAGCTTGCGATGAATTTCCGCAAGCTCCGAGGTGAACTTCTTTTCTAACGTTTCACTCTGCTTTTCCGCGGAATTGGCGCCCTGTGTCAACTCTTTGCACATTGCGCATGTCCAAGATTATTTACAGCCGCGGATTTTTTTTTGTAAGCATTTTCAGTTACCGCAGAGCATGAGCTGTTATGGTAACTACACTTGCATTCTGAACATAGCAACCATGACTCCAAGTGACGAATCTTGCCGTCGCATGCTGGAAACATGCCACTCGTAGCACCAAGCACACACACACACTAGCAAAGTTCCCTCACAAAGTGCACCCAGCAGCAGCACATAAAAAGCAATATACATGAGAGTTTACACAATGGCATACTTACTCTGAATCTAAGCGCGCATACTTCTCAAGCTACTTCGCTGCTGCGAAGCCCGCATCGCATTGATTTCAAACGAAGATTGATGTATACGCACGTGAATCAACCTGGCCTCGTCAAACAGCTTACCAAGGAGTACCACATTTTTCGATATTGGGACCACTGCTTTTTTCCATTGACATGAATGATATACTGACGTCACTGATCTGTGCCATTATGTTTTGTGCGCTGGTGAGAAAACTATCATCATCGTCATCATCCTCATCATCATCAGCCTGTTTAGGTCCACTGCAGGACGAAGGCCTCTCCCAACGATTTCCAATCCACCCTATCCTGAGCGAGTTGGTTCCACTTTATGCCCGCAAACTTTTTAATTTCATCGCTCCATCTAACCTTTTGCCTGCCTCTGCTGCGTTTTCCCTCTCTTGGTATCCATCCCGTCGTTCTTACTGTCCACCTGTTATCCTTCCTCCTCATGACATGTCCTGCCCAGGTCCACTTCTTGGTTTTAATTGATAAGATAATATCGGCTACTCCTGTCTGTTCTCTGATCCTGTCTGCTCGTTTGTTTATCTCTTAGCGTTACCCCAATCATTTTTCTTTCCATTGCACGTTGCGCGCTCCTTAGTTTCATCTCTAGCTTTTTCGTTATCCTCCACGTTTCTGCACCGTACGTTAGTACTGGGAGAATGCAGTGATTGAACACTTTGCGCTTTAGTGAGATCGGTAAATTTTCAGTCATGATTTCGTAATGCCTTCCGAATGCGTTCCAGCCCATCCTTATTCTACGGAGAATTTCTTTTTCATGGTTAGGATTTCCTGTTATTAACTGTCCCAGGTATACGTATTCGCTTACACATTGTAAGGGTTCATTATTGATTTTAAATTCCTGTTCCTTAGCTAGGTTATTGAGCATAACTTTGGTCTTGTGCCTATTCATTTTTAACCCAGTTTGAATACTTTCCTTGTTTAGGTCATCAATCATGTTTTCTAGTTCGTCTCCGTCATTGCTAAAGAGTACAATGTCGTCTGCAAATCTTAAATAAGATTTCCTCTAAACATGCAGTGAATAGCATCGGGAATATCGTATCTCCCTGTCTCACACCTCTCCTGATCGGGATTTCTCTGCTTCTCTCATGTAGGAGTAGTGTGGCTGTGCAATCTTTGTATATGTTGTTTATGGTTTTCACGTATACGCCAGGTACAGTGGCGGTCAAAATTTTGCGGACCACGGGAGCGCGTGGCGGATAGCACAGCGGCGCCTACTGGCGGCTGCCTGCGAAGCTCGAGAGCGCGCACTGCGCGCGCGCGCCCTTTTTTACCTGCCAGCCAGCTCGTTCGTTCCCTTGAACCGCTCGCGGACCGGAACGCCAGAATGAGCGCAAGGTGTCACTTCTGCTGTCGCCGCGGAAACACCGAGCGGTGATATCGCGACGAAAACACGTAATTTGTACTGGCAATGCTCGCTGCGCCCCGCATTGTATACGCTTTAGTCCCCAGAGGCTCCGCGGCAACGGAAACATGCATACGGCGTCAGCTTTTCGGAAGTCGACCTTTGTGATAAGGTTACTCAACAGCGATGCCTTTTGCGCTCTATTGCGGTGAACCAATGCACATATTAATACTCCTTATACATGTTATGGGCTCGTACACATCCAGATATCGAGCTGCTGTAGCAAAGACGCAGAGAAGTGAACGGAAACAGACGTAGTTTATGTTTTCGCGGGAATCGAAAGAAATCCTGGGAGATTAAAAATGCGTCACCAATTTCGAGACTCGCTTACATTTCCAAAGACGACCATCACATTCTCCACATGGAGTAGCTGAAGACGAAGTGGCATTAAATTGTGAATGTCTCCCTTGTTCAAGCATCTGCGTCGTTTTCGCTCGCCTTGTTTAAAAAGTACTGCGGCTACTTTCAGGAAAGCACAACTGAACTGAAAATTTTTGACTGGTTTGTTAATTTCCTAGTGAAGGAGGTATTCATTTTAAATTCACCCTGCAAATCGGGCACTCGATAGATGCCTGCGTGCTTGCAGCACATCCGCAGTAGCAATCCGCTCGTGTCATATGTTGTCTAATGCATCGCTTCTTCTCTTCGCGATATCACCGCTCGGTGTTTCCGGGGCGATAGCAGAAGTGACACCTTGCGCTTATTCTGGCGTTCCGGTGCGCGAGCTGTTGAATGGAGCGAACCAGCTGCCTGGCAGGTAAAAAAGGGCGCGCGTGCGCAGTGCGCGCTCTCGAGCTTCGCAGGCAGCCGTGAGTAGGCGCCGCTGTGCTATCCGCCACGCGCTCCCGTGGTCCGCAAAATTTTGACCGCCACTGTACCCCTTGTCGTCGTAGAGCTTCTATAACTGCTTGCATTTCTATGGAGTCAAATGCTTTCTCGTAGTCGATAAACGCCATATAAAGAGGTTGGTTATATTCAGCGTACTTCACAATTACTAGGTTGATAGCGTGGCTGTGGTCCATTGTCGAGTAATCTTTCCTCAAACCAGCTTGTTCTCTCGGTTGGTTAAAGTCGAGGGTTTCTCTTATCCTCGTAGAAATTACTTTTGTAAATAGCTTGTATATTACTGGGAGCAGGCTGATTGGTCTGTAATTCTTTAACTCCTTTATGTCACCTTTCTTGTGGATAAGGATTATATTAGCATTTTCCCAGCTGCGCGGTACACTACATGTCTTGATACATTTCGTGAAGAGCGATGCAAGTTTTTCAAGTACAATATCTCCTCCGTCTTTGATCAAGTCAGCTGTTATACCATCTTCACCAGCTGCTTTACCGCGGGACGTGCCTTTGGCAGCATTTTTGACTTCGTCAGCGGTTATACAGACAACTATATCTGTACCTAATAAATCTATGCCTTCTTTATAAATAAGTTAAATATCACAATAGGCTGCTTCATGAAATGGTGCTACGATAATGAACTACTAATCCATCTAAGACACAAGGAGCACCTCCTGGTGTTTGATTCACACAATTATTTCTCCTATAATTAATTCTCCTGCCCTATTATTTGGCAACCATTCTTCTCACGTCAGCGACTTCGCTGTATTTCCAGGAGTTATACGAGCCACCCATCTGAATTTTCGCCTCCACATGAATCAGATTAAGGCGCTTATCAGGTCACGCCAGTTTCTTCAGCTATATGGACACTTGACGGGGTTTCGCCCGGTGCCGTTGCCGTCATGCCCCGTATGTGTATAAGTATGCATATATATGTCAAAATTTCGAAGGAAAACAAACATAAAGACTTTTTATGCCACGACCTCTCGGTTACCAAGCAAATGCCCGGACGAGCACTTAACCACGCCGCGGCGCGCACTTACATATACCAGTAGGAGCTTCCATCACGAGGTGGCGCAAAGTTCTCAAAGCGAGCGGACTGCTTGCGCGCTGCCCTTGAAGTTCGCAACTTGCCGGAACCTCTAGCTGGCTTCCGCCGAGGAGGCCTGTATTTGCAAGTAGTGCATTGTTCACGTGGTTCGCTGCGGCATACGTTCGAGTAAATCTTGTTACACACGCGGGTATTGGAGCTGTGGCCGCCGCCGAAGTGGCCCGTACTTACACGTGGTTCCGTCGGAGAGGACGCGGTGCCCACGACGGCTAGCCGACAGCATCGCGCGGGACGGCGACCGTGTTTCTACGATGTCTTCCTACTGCCTAGCACCGCCTTGTTCACATGCCTCATTCCAGCTGCCTCGCATATCGTCGCAACTCCGTTAATGTCCTCACCACGTAGCGCTCGAGCGAGTCCATCTGCGAGTGCCGGAAAAAACGCGCTCGCTTGATGCCGCTGTGCTGCGCCAAGTTTCGCGATGGCGCGGAGTGTGCAATATTCACGCTACTTTGCGTCGTCGCGCGGCGTGAAGCTCATAAAACAAACCAAAACATGAGTAAGCTCGCGGCTCTGCTTGTCTCGGCCGCTCCTCCGCAAAATGGTACTTTACTTCATCATTTTACAGAGAGGAAGAAGAAGAAGTACAAAGCGGTTCTGCGTAGCATCGCTTCCGCAACTTTTTATGGTTTTTCGGCGAATTCTCTACAGCTGTCAAGTTTACGGTATTCCCAAGTGATTGTGGACGTTGTACGGACCCTCCCGCTACCAAGTTTGCGTGGGTGAGCCTGTTTTCGTTCACGTTTCTACGATCCTACGTGCCGCCACGTCGGCCCAACTGTCAAGACTAACGCGTCGTCCAGGCTGACTGGAGCCCCAGCTCCGCTGGGCCGGCGCCCGAGATGCACGTCGTGCGTGTTGAAGGGGTGGAGTTATTGCCGAAAGAGTTCGGGAAAGAGCAGGGATGGTGCGAGATCAAAATAACATCAAGAAGGCGGCGCCCACAGACGGCGACCAACCAGCATTCAGTGGCAGCTTATACGATGAGAGCGAAGCACTATGTGCGGAAGATCACCAAGGCAAGCCGGATGCCAAACCCACCGACGGACGACTTCAAGAACGTCCTACGACCGCGGAAGGGCTTCAACGTGTCGACTTACCAGAAGGACCGCATCCACTGCTGCATACGCAATGCAGCCGGCGTGGGACGTGACACAGCAGAGGAAGACAGCGTTTGCGTCAACGAACGACAAAAATGTGATAGTGGTGAGCACGCCGTCAGAAGATCGCGCTAGACGATACGGTGGCATTTGCAAGCTGTGCATCACCGACCGAGAGTTTGAAGCCAGCGCCTACAGAGCAGCTCCGGAAAACACATCCAAGGGTCTCATCAGGGGCATATCACTAGATGAAGGTCTGGCGGACGTCGTGAAAAGTCTCGTGAATCAACGTAACCCGACCGTTCTGTATGCCAAACGCATGGGGAACACAACCAATGTGATCATCCTCTTCGACGGCCAGTACGTACCCCGCTACGGTGGGATGGTGGTGAGGTGCACCCTGTACAAGAAACAAATTGACATGTGTCACGCGTGGGGTCGCCTGGGACACAGGGCCGACGTGTGCCCTAACCCAAATGACAGGCAGTGCCGCGGGTGCGGGTGCAGAAGCCCGCTCGATGATCATCAGTGCCAGCCGGTGTGCCGACTATGTGGAAAGGGTCACCTTACTGGGGACCGCATATGCAAAGCCAAGTACAAGACTCCTTATCTGGTCAAGCGACCACAGTGGGAACGCAGAATACGCGAAGAGGCGGACGCTACTTACGGCAGCAGCATCACCGGCGACTACACAGAAGACGGGGCCTAGCGACGACGCGCACCACCAAGACGAGACGGTGGCGACAGCATAACGCCCTCAAGAGAACACCGCGCCCGGAGCCGCACTCGCTCCTGTACTCGGTCTAGAGCCCGCGCTCGCACAGGCTCCCGTTCCTGCTCAGCCAGGCATTGCAGCAGATCGACGGCCCGAATGGGCTACGCAGCTGTGGCGGAAGGAGGAGCAGGACCCAAGCACCCACAGGTGAGCTGGGCAGCGCTCGCCTCCGGACGCGCACCCTGCACGAAGCCTTCGCGGCCAGAGACTGCCATTACTAAAAACCACAGAGCAGGTACACAGAGCAGCGCCTCTAACAGTAGAAACAAAGTCACAGAAGGTCTGATACAGCATCGAATAGATAGCTTCGAATCCATCATTCGAAATTTACAAGAAGAGAATGCGAGGTTAAGAAAGGAAATCGCCGTATTAAAGCGAGAGGCCCCGTCTGCCACCTTTCCTCCTCTTTCGATCGCACCCGTCTCCGCCGAATCGGTTACGAACGCAGAGGAAGTCATGAAGGCGCAAGACGCTCAGCCTGCACCCACTAAACGTAAGGCGCTGGATCCACAACAGGCCTAAGCCAAATCGCAGAAACGCGAGGAGAAACTCCGCGAGCGAATAGAAGCACTTGAAGACAAGGTAGTCGGGATGCTGGCCCAACAATCCCAGCAAAACGCACAACTGAACAGCGCTATAGCTCAGCAAACCGCACAAACCTAGCAGTTGGCCAGTGCAATAGGTCAGCTCACTCAAATGGTTGCCTCACTGCAAACACGCATAGATGATATCGAAATGCGACTCCCGGGTGGTGCGGATCGCCCGGTACGGGCAACCGGTAAACCGTATATCTGGCCGGCAGCAGATGATGAGGCGCAGGATCACCCGGGCAGTAAATAGAAACGCGAACAATCATAATGGCTCAACACAACAACACACAACCACAACGCTCACGACAGCATAACACACAGAACACGTTCACAATCTGGCAGTGGAACTGCAGGGGGTACAGGAGGAAACGGGGGCGTCTCCAGCAATTCCTGCGTAACCGGGAACGGCCAGATGTAATACTATTACAGGAGACCAACGACGCTGTCAAGCTGGCAGGTTACAAAGCGATAGACGAGGCCGTGACACTACGGGAGCACCACCGGCCGCTGCAGCACTAGTAAGACGCAACCTCAATGTGGCGCAACGTGAACTCCAGAACGTTAGTATACTGCACGTGCTGATAGAACTGATTCCGGCAAAAGGGCGCGGCCCTGGTCTTTTTCTTCTGAATGTGCATAGCAGACCGAAAGCCAAACACCGCTTTACCACGTTCCTCCGAAAAGCACGCGAGGCAGCCGGTGATGGGCCCTTAGTAATCGCGGGCGACTTCAACGCGCCCCACGCGGCGTGGGGGTACGGGTACGAAACATTGAAGGGCAAGCGCTTGTGGGAGGACGCGCTGAACGAGGGACTCGAGCTCGTTACGGACCCTTCCGCACCCACACGCCGTGGCAACAGCGTATGTATGGACACTTCACCCGACCTCACGTTTACTAAGAATGTCGCTGGTGCGCAGTGGCACAAAACGCAAGAGGACCTGGGAAGTGATCACTCGGTGATCGAGATCCAGGCCGATTTGGGACCACATCACCGCCACCGCCACGAGAACGGCGCCAAATGTAAGCACCACCGGCTAGTCGACTGGGACGTGTTTCGCAAAGCCCGGAAAGAGCAGAATCGCAGCAGTGCGGCAATAGAGGATATCGAAAGCTGGACTGCGGCGCTCAAGCAAGACGTAGAAGCGGCAACGCGGGAAATGCCGCCGGAAGTAGATTTAGAGGTATAGACAGCAGACTGCTACACATGTGGGAAGCTAATCGCAGCCTGCAAGAAAGGCGGAAGCGTCAACGGCCCAACCGCACGCAACGCAGGCGTATAGCACGGTTAAACAGGGACATCGAAGACCACGCTTTCCAGTTATGCAAAACACAATGGGAGGAGGTCTGCAACGGCATGGACAACCAGCTAGGAATGGCCAAGACATGGCATCTCCTCCGGCACCTCTTGGATACGCAGGAGACCAGCACAGTGCACGCGCATAAGATCACCAGGCTAATGCACGACTACGAAGGTACGTTCGCGGAGTTTCTTGATGCTGTGCAGACCCGCCACCTCAAATCAGCTGGTCCCGTCGCTCAGCCGTTGTATACGGAAGAGCGTAACGCGGAACTAGACGAAGAATTCAGCATTGCAGAGGTTATGGCGGTCCTGCACAGGCTGAACACAAAATCGGCACCGGGCCCGGACGGCATCACCAACAAGACTCTTCGTAATTTAGACGACAAGTCGGTACAACGCCTGACGGATTACATGAACGAGTTCTGGAACGCCGGCGAGATACCAACGTGATGGAAAACGGCGCGGATCCCCAAGCCAGGCAAACGAGTACACATCGATAATTTGGGACCGATATCCCTGACGTCGTGCATCGGTAAGCTAATGCAGCACGTGATTCTCGCTCGCCTTACCAACTACCTTGAGGAAAGAGATATTCTACCACACACGATGCTCGGATTCCGTCGTAATCTCTCTGCGCAGGATGTGATAATTCAACTGAAACATCAAACTGTCGATAATCTCACACGATCAACAAAAGCGATTCTTGGGCTTGACCTCAAAAAGGCGTTCGACAGTGTTAAACACACCGCCATACTTGAAAGCATAGAAGCACAGTGACTGGGCGAGAGAACATATGCCTACGTGCGGAATTTTCTCACTGGTCGACGGGCCCGCATAGCGATCGGCGGTTTAGAATCGCAAAACATAGACTTGGGTTGCACTGGCACACCGCAGGGCTCCGTCATCTCGCCCATGGTATTTAACCTCGTGCTCCTCGGATTAGGTCGGAAACTGGAAGAAATAGAAGGCTTGCACCAGAGCTTGTACGCCTCTATACCTTATTCTGAGCGCAACCACACGACACATCCACACACACACACACCCACACACCCAGGCATCAACCACGCACAAAATCGGCACCGGGCCCGGACGGCGTGGTTGATGCCTGGGTGTGTGGGTGTGTGTGTGTGTGGATTTGTCGTGTGGTTGCGCTCAGAATAAGCTTTAGATATGTTCTACCAAGTAGCCCAACAACAAGTTCTTTTATAGCTTGTACGCCGACATCACCCTCTGGGTCACCGAGGGGAACGACGGCTACATAGAGCATACTTTGCAGACGGCCGTTGACGCGGTACAGGAGTACCTCCGCGACAAGGGCCTCGAATGCTCCGCGGTCAAGTCGGAGCTCCTGCTCTACAGACCCACGCGTCGGGGCCGTAAGCCCAAGACCACCGCTTCTGTAACCGATCACACGGACAAGGACAGTACAGTTGTGACATCAGACGGCGCCATCATCCCGCACGTTCACGAAATTAGGCTACTGGGCTTGCACATGTCAGCGAATGGCCATAACGGCCAAACCATACGCAGGCTGGAGCACGCGGTTGATGAAACCATCCGGCTGCTGAGGCGCATCAGCAATAGACACAGCGGAATGAAGGACCACAATACGATCCGATTGGTACAGGCGTTCATAATTAGCCACATCATGTATGTGGCCTCCTACCTCAAGTGGCAAGTGACTGAACGAACAAAACTAGACTGTGTTATTCGCAAGGAATACAAACGCGCCATCGGACTACCTATTAACACGAGCACGGACAAACTTTTCGAACTGGGGTTACACAACACCTTAGACGATTTAATCGAAGCGTACAACGTCGCGCAGTATGAGCGGCTGGCAAACAGCCGCACCGGCCGACGCATCCTCGAAACTCTTGGCATCACCTATCACACGCAGCACGGCGACAAGGTTGCGATATCCAAACAGATTCGCGAGCGCATCATCGTTCCGCCGTTGCCCAAAAAACATGCATCCGACGCATCACGTTGGCCGGCGAAACAGGCGCGCGAGAGATTTGAAAAGAAATTTGGGAACAGTCAGGAAACGGAGCACGTTGACGCGGCCCGTTACGAGCGCCTACGCGGATTCATGGTCGCTATAATGAACCATAGGGGAACTTCGATGAACAAATCGTAAAGTACGATTTAAAACAGGGAATGTCGCGGGAGGCAACGTTTCGACAAGCGGACTTGTCTTCGTCAGGGCGGCAACTGCCTTCCCCAGCGTTCGTTTATGTACGCCTTTGCACACTCTCCCCCATCCTCAGAAAGAGAGAAGGAGAAGAGCAGCACGTGCGAACACACACACAAAAAAATGAAAAAAGGAGGGGGGGGTTGGGTGCAGGGGTATTTGGGTGACAGGTGTTAGCGTGACTAATATAAATGGCACGAGCCAAAGCTTCCAAGGAATCCGCTCCTCGTACATATCTTGCAAGTGTATTGTGTGCCCAGGGCTAGAAAGCAGGATGAAAAAAGGAACACAAGCTCGGAACAGAAGTTTCTCCTATGGCATGTGTCCCCCCCTCCACCCCGCACCACCTGCCCCACACCTACAATGCACTTCACCCAAAGCTTGTGGCTAAAAAAAGGTAACTACACTGTTTAAGGTCACCTCGAACTGGATGGGGGCTCCGCACCTTAAAGACTTTCTGGGAGAAACATTGTTTGCTTGTGCATACCTCAACCTTTTGTTGTCTTTGTTAACTGCATTGTTAAATGCATTGTTGGTGTGGGGCAGGTGGTGCGGGGTGGAGGGGGGGACACATGCCATAGGAGCAACTTCTGTTCCGAGCTTGTGTTCCTTTTTTCATCCTGCTTTCTAGCCCTGGGCACACAATACACTTGCAAGATATGTACGAGGAGCGGATTCCTTGGAAGCTTTGGCTCTTGCCATTTATATTAGTCACGCTAACACCTGTCACCCAAATACCCCTGCACCCAACCCCCCCTCCTTTTTTCCTTTTTTTGTGTATGTGTGTTCGCACGTGCTGCTCTTCTCCTCCTCTCTTTCTGAGGACGGGGGAGAGTGTGCAAAGGCGTACATAAACGAACGCTGGAGAAGGCAGTTGCCGCCCTGACGAAGACAAGGCCGCTTGTCGAAACGTTGCCTCCCGCGACATTCCCTGTTTTAAATCGTACTTTGCGATTTGTTCATCGATTCAAGCATCCATCTTCCCCTGACCTTCTCTTCTAGCATAGGGGAACTTGCCTTGCGAGTGCCATGATATGCACGGAAGAGACGGAGGTGGCCGAAGAAGCGGCGATAGCGCTCGCGATAGCCACTACGGACGCCACAGTTATAATAAGCGACTCGCAAGCAGCGATACGTAGCTACGCCAACGGCCGGATCTCCCGGGAAGCGGCCCGCATCCTCCAAATTCACGTAGGCAACATTTGCTGCAAAAATGACAGTTTCCTCCTATGGACCCCCTCCCACACGGGCCCACCGCTTGCGGGCAATGAGGCAGCCGACGCCGCGGCTCGAGAACTTACACGCCGAGCCGCGACGACCGCGGACAGTCCTGACGCCCCGCCCAACACGCGGGCGATGCGGGAGTGGACGTGGGGGGATCGCATGACCACGTTCAGAGACATCCCAGAACACTACAGACTGAACAGATGTAAGTACCCACCACCACACGCCAAACTAATCAAGAAACAGGCGGTCCCCTGGAGGCAACTGCACTTCGCCTCTACTAACCAGACATTTATACGTCTGACACGTGTAAAGTGTGCGGAGCCAGAGCGACGCTGCAGCACATGCTGTGGGAATGCACAGGGAGCGCACAGCAGGATCCCCTTCTTGGGAACGGGGTAGATATGGCAGTCTGTGACCGCGGGGCGCGATGGGAGGCGTGCCTGCTCAGCCAAAACCTCGCTGATCAACTGTGGGCCGTCCGGCACGCCGAGGAAGCCGCCCGTGTCCAAGGGCTCGAGGCCGTCACCTAGGCTGGGGTGCTTGTGGCCCTACCCCGACACAATCGCCGGACCTATTTGTGGATTAAATTTTTCTCTCTCTCTCTCCATCATTTTACCGCCTCACATCAGAATGCTTGGTTAAGTGCTCCGGCAGAATGCTACTCGAGCTGAAGCAAGGCGCGCTTTACTTCTCATCTGGTAATTGCAGCACTTTCGCTCAAGCACATTCGAGCCCGCACACGCAGCAACTGCTCGCAAGTGTTTCGCGGCTACAGTTGCGTGCAGCGTCAGCTACTGAGGCTGACGTCGCAGCCATATGACGTCGACAGCGAGCCGAAGCCGGTGCTCGTGTTGTACGTTTACGTGTGCTGTTTCATATCATGCTGTGTTATCACTCTACTTTGCGTTGATTCATTGTCATATGAACTATGAGCAATATGACACTTCGGGTAATACGAATGTTTCTTATGCTGCTTCTGTCCAGCGTGTTAAAATCAGGCAATGCGCATCGTGACTTATTCGCGTTCAAATGGTTTCAGCCTACTTGGTGAGCACTTTTGTCAGGACGAAAATGCGGGCTAATTGTTTGCCGCATCTCGCAGCCGTTTTTTTCTTTTCTGCTAGGGCAGATGAACACACACGGACACAAGGAACGACACATTTAACCCGGACGGGCGGTAGCGCCCAGCATTTTATGCGTTAGAAATTATTTCAATATAATTCAGCTGTCACGTTTTGTAAACTGTAATACCCAGCTATTCTTCGAGTGCAACAAACGGAGGCCATTTAGAAAATCCTGCCCCCGCTCCACCGCCCCTTTATATTTGCTTCCATTTGCGATTACTTGTTTCCACCTTTTCGCTCTAAATAAGGCAGAAACGTCTCAGTCCGTCGCTTTTCAACTTTACAATTCTTTACTTGTGACACTTAAAACTTCAATAACTTCATTCCATTTCAAAGTTTCTTTCAAATCTCATCCGTTAACTTCTTTCGCCGTAGCTCTTGAATGTTTCAGTATCCTCCCCTCTCCACTTTTCTCCCGCTTTGAGTCTTTCTGGCTTTTACTTTCTGTGTTTTAGAGCCTTTTCGCAAATCTTTTGTTTTCACGTGTGCACGTAGACTATGGTTGTGTTTTAATTCTTATTAGTTAATTTATTGCTTGAACCTTCCCTGTCTCTTAACCGACTGCTACAGTTCTACTGATTTATGAATAATGGAACGCTGTCCTTCCGTCTGTACACAATCGTTTTGTATGTTTTGTACATACGAATAAACTGAAGCTGAAACTAATAAAGGCTGTTAATTCTCCACTTGTCTAACTACCCCTTTTAGTTGACTTCTATATCCAACATCTTCCCGCCAGCAAAGTGATCAGCTTGAAACCTCCGAGTGGTAGAGGTGTTGCGCCGCTCTTCGTACTTTCCTTCCGTCTGACTTTCTCAGGAGACAAATACGAACGCGATCGTCGCGGCATGGAAATGTACCGTCGGTCACGCGTCCAGATCCCACGAAGGCATTGGCGATTATTCGTTCATAATAATTACGATATCGCCTACTTTTGCGTCACTGTTAGAAGGGCCATTGACATAGTGGTAACTGTAAGATATACTCTTTGTGGCATGTCCAGCAAAGGGCACCCAGATATACTTGTCTTCGTCTACAACGTCTCTGTAGTTCATCTTTGGTCGCCGTAAGCAATGGAGACTAACCGTCTTCCGATCAGTAAATCAGCCGGTGTAAGCGGTGGCTCTTCAAGCTGACTCGATATTACTGTCAATGGACGAGAGTTGACCATAGATTAAACTTCTGTAAAAACGGTCTGTAATTCAATGTAATTGGGCAAGGCTGCCTTCAAGGCTTTTCGAAGAGTTGTCTTGACTGTACGTATGAGCCGTACCCAGAAACCGTCCCAGCACGGTGCACGTTCTGCTATGAACTTCCATTATTTCTAACGTACTCAAGCATTCGTGCGTACCGAACTCATTCCCAGATTCTCTTTAGCTCCTTTGAATTCTCTGTTGAATGAGAGCTCCTTTGAATTCTCTTTGAATGAGAGCCTTGTATACTGTTTTTAGCAGCATTGTCAACTTTGATGGTATACTCATTGCACACATTTCGTGTCATCGCCATAATTTTATAATTTACGTATATATTACGCGTAGAGAGTCTGCATGGTTGTGGAGTGCGCGCCGTCACGAGACGAGAGGAGAGAGAGAGAGAGAGAGAGAGAGAGAGAGAGAGAGAGAGAGCGAGGCTTGGTGTCGTCTCGTGACGGCGCGCACTTGCCGCGACATGTAAGGGAATGTGGTTGCACCCCTTGGTTTGACCGAGTCAGCATTTTGGGCAGGGGGAAGAGCAAGACGGCTAGGGAAGTTTTAGAAGCATTCTATATTGTCAAAAATGAAGACACGTGTGTAAGCGCCACATCAGTAAGTCTCAGCAGAAAGGAACAATGTTTTCTGGGGTCTGGCATTCCATGTGTATTGTAGTTCAGATATACGTGCTTGTGGCACGCTATCTGGTAGTGCTGTGTAATGCGCCAGCATGTCTATTTTTTGTGCTGTTAATGGCTCTCGCGCAGGTACGGGCGATTGGAAAGGTTTTATATATGTCGGTTTTCAAAATAAAATTTCAGTTGTTAGTCCAGCATCGTCCTGTGCGCCTTCTTCTTCTGTGTCCGTGTGTTTTCAGCTGGTTTTCTTCAGAAAGTTCTTTTTGTTTGTGCATACAGTGGCAGTCACGGCTGGGATATTGCCCTCAAGAAGATTCGCTGATGGACGTCTTCTCGGGCTACGAAATCCTGAGCTTCTTCGCGAGGCATCGGGGCGTGGACAAAGAGAAGATAGACAAGCTCGTGGACAGTGTCGCCAGCATCACTGATCTAAACAAACACGCGTCGCAGCTGTGCGAAACATACAGGTAGGCTGTTCATACGAGAGCGTGCACCGAGCTTACAAAACATACAAGTCCGTGAGGCTAAGTCTGCGGGGGCTTTTACTATTTCTGAATGCTGCGCTAACTGCATCCGAACAGCAGTGCTTACCTTAACACCTGAAGAAAGAATTGTGCCCTTTCAGAACAATTCAAATATAATCAAAGCAAAATCTCTACTGCTTCCTATCTCGCTAGGTCATTACTCCAGACGCGTGGGTTTGAGCCGCCAGAGGGTCAGAGACCAGAACGCTAGTGATCGACGCCACTCCACGTGATCCGCGGCAGTACCATGTGACTAGGCTGGAGTGCACGCCGGGAGCTCGCTTGTCTCAAACCGGTTGAGCGTCGGGAACCTGCGCTGCAGGCAAGGTGCATCTCTCCGCGTTACGGGTTTTCTGCGCTTGCCCCTCGGCCGCAATTCAGCCACCGTACATCGTGCCCCACTGAACTAGCCCCATTGCTCGGCTTGCATTCGGGCGCAAGTGAAAGGTTCAATCTAATCATGCGGTACCTGTAGCAAGACGGCAGGTTGCGAAATCTCAAGCACATGCTGGAACACCGGAGCAAAGGGAGACCTTTAATTATGAAAAAAGTACGAACACACTGTCACGAAAGCAGACTAGAAGACAACATGAACGCCGCATGTCAACTGAAGTAGAGAACTCGGGCGTGAACACAAAACCCATCTACGCATGTTGAGGGACATTACGCGTGCCACTCTAAGTGAGAGACAACTGTTAAGGTGCTCAACTACTTCCGCCATTATTATTGACATGCCAGAGCTCGGCAACTACACGCTTCCCTGGCAGAAAAATCACCATTATGGATGTTGAAAAATGTGTTGGTTATAGCGAAAATATTAGTGGACATGTTGGACAACGAACGTGTGGTTGTGGAGTACGATGCAGGAATGTGGTGGGTTACCAGGTGTACGGAAGGTGCGCAAAGTGGAAAGGATGACGCGTGATGTTGGTTAGTACCGCCGAGATATTGGGAAGAACTGGGAGGCTGCCTCCACCATCGTGGAAATGCTGGGAAGCAGCGGTCAGATTACAGGTGGGCACAGATGCTGGTGACCCATGGTGTACAATCCTGGAAACTTGCACACCGCTAGTGCCATACTACAAGGCAGTGGGCAATGTGTTGGGTGTATACTGTGGAAGAGCATTGAAGGTGATGTGCTATGAGTATCGTATTTTGGAAATTAAGCCCCAATGGATAGCTCAAGTTGAGACGGCTCTGATAAGCGCCACATGGAAAGCCTCGGGCAACAAAGTGGTCGGGAAACAATGAAAATGTGGTTATCGTAATTTATTTATTGTTAGTTGCTTTTCTTGGTGCTGCTTAATTCTCGATAAAGAAATAAACTTACCCGCGTTGAGTGGCAGTGTTGTTAGTGTTTTCGAACATTGTTACGTTCTCGATAAAGTGGTAGTTGGGCGAGTCGGTGATCGAAAAGCAGCATGGTGCACAACGCAAAAAAAAAAATAAAAACGAGGAGAGAGACTGTGCACATAGACTATAATGCTGTGGTCGCTAGGCGCAACAAATGCCGAAGTGACGGGGTCAGGGAAAGCGGCAAACCTACCACTGTTTATTCTTTGTTCTTACAACAAATACGTATGGGTACATACAGTCGCGCTCAATATGATTTGCAACGCCAGGTCTGAAGTGAACCTTTACAGTGAACTCTTCGTCACATGGAATACTGCTGCGCAGCATGGGACATGGAATTAAATGTTGATAAAACAGTGCTCATAAGTGTAACGTGAAAAACAAATCCTAGTGTATTTACGTACAACATTCATGACTCTCCCATTTAATCAGTTACGCAGTATAAGTATTTGGGGATCACTATTTCACATGACATGACGTGGCGGGCACATTTTTCGTCAATTTGTACTTTAGCGTTGTGTGCGTTTTGAAAAGGAATTTTGCAAAGGCTACCGCGAATGTTAAACTTCAAGCGTACAACGCTATTATTAGACCTAAATTGGTGTATACACTCTAAACCAGAATTGGGAAAAAGTGGACTAACTGCATACATTTAGACCACCGGTCGAACGGTTCATCCGAAAGGATGAACCGTTCAACCGGTGCGTGTCGTGCGCAAACGCCCGCCACGAAAAGTACCAATGGGGGGCCTAAAAAGCACCCGTTGGTCTGCGCTCGTTCGTCTGCGTCCGCGCTGCCTGGCCGCGCCATGTAGTTTGAGTGGTTCAGGGAAAATTTAGACGCTTCTCGTCTGCTCCCCCGAGTCCGTCTGCCGATCGTCGTTCGCATGCTTCTGCCCCGCTGCGCCATTCTTTAGACCCCCTTCCTGTCAGAGGCTCAAGCACGTGAGTTGTCAAAAGTGCAACAAAATACAAAAGCAAGCAAACATGCATTCCTCAACAACTGGAGGACACCACTCGCTCGGCTGCCGTTTCAGGCCTGCGGAGGCTAGCGTAGTGTTACGGCGAGTTTGCTGGCGTAGTGTGTGTGTGCGCCAGTGCGAGCTTCCAAGCCTACACGCTGTGGATACATTGCTTGAACGCGCCGAAATACAACGGATATTTACATCGCTAACAAAAGTAAGTTGTTTTGATCGTCAGCGGTTGCTTGCCGAGTGCCCGAAGAGTAAATGGCTGCAATTTGTACGCGAAAAGAAACTTCGCATGCCGTCGGCATCGAGCCCGTCGGCGGCCGTCGTCAGCTATCGCCGGCGCAAGGAAAAGAAAAGTACTTTTTCTTTTCCGGGAAATACTGTCTGTATCGTAGAATAAAGTGTAATTAAAATTGTGTATTTCGCCTCGTGCGACGACCACTGTGAAGCAGCTATCGCGAAGGCGAGCGCCGATACGTCGCAGAGCGAACCAACGTGCTGCCGCCGGCGCGCTGCGACTACGCTGCATATCGTGACTGCGAGCCGTCTCGTTCGTTGTGAGTAGGGTAAGTACATCACATCTCAGCCGCGACAGTGACGATGAGACTTGTTCTTCATTTGTGTGTGGAATAACGACCGTAGAAATAGCACAGGACTGGGTGTTTTGTGAGCGCCGGTGATCGTTTGTTCTACAGCCGTGCTCTACGGAAAAGGCCTAGGGACGACTTCGGCAAGAAGATACACCGCCGGGGCAACTGTTCATTTCGTTTCTTCGCCGCCGCGGCAGAATGCTTGCCGTTACTGTGTTTGCGCGTGCTCAGGGGTGTTTTATGAGCTCGCGCACGGCATTGCGAACGCTCGTTCGCTTCAATCGACGAGGTGCTAGCTACTAATTGGAATTCGTTAATTAAAAACGCGCCACGATATGGCGGGTTTAGATTAACAGATCTGTGCGGTGATGGGTTATCTAAGAGCCGACGCTAACCGCACGGCTCTTCTGTGAATATATATTTTGTAATTGCGCTGAACAGCAACTTACCACCGGCACTACATGTGGGGCAATATCTGTGAGTAATATACCCGACCGTCGGTGTGCGGTTTGAGTGGTCTATGTGGTGCATTACTTTGATATGCTTGCGTGTAAGCTTGAGTGTCAACGTGTGTGTGATGTTCCTTTGAATTCATTGGAGTCTGTATATGCGATATTAAATGCTGATAAAGTATGCATGTGTGATATAAATGCTGATAGATCGAGTGAAAATGTGATCGCAATCGGAAGCCTCCATTTTTCTTTTTTGCGTTTGGTCTGAACTGGTCCAACAGTTCGTCTGCCTAGAATGGTCCACCGAGGGCAACCGTTAAGCCATCGAGTGGTAACTGCAGGGGACGAAAAACTTGAACCGCTGCTGTTAGTCTTGCAGTTACTCCAAGGTTGGTTCAAAATCTGTGGTAGCCCACTTAGTCCCCGAAAGGACGAACAGCATACCCCATTTTCGTCCATTTTGGCTTAGAGTGTACATCCGTGGTATGGGATCCGTACACGAAAAAGTATACACAGCGCTTAGAAGCGCTACAAAATAAAGCCATCAGATTTACATTTAATAAATACAAAAGAGTAGATTCCGCAACTCAACTCACGAAAGCTCATAACATCCTCCCACTGGCTATCCGCAGGAAAATTAGCCGACTTAAATTCTTGCACAATATTTTGAACGGAAAGCTTAGCATGTTTCCACCTTCATATTTAAAGGCCGCTACAGCGATATCTACGCGCAATACTCTCAAACACACCCTTGAACATATTATTGCTGAAACAGAGGAATTTAAACAGTTTTCTCCCCGCACTATTTTGCATTGGAAGGGTCTGCCCGAGTTTTTTTGCGAGGAAGACAATTTTGATGACGCCCTTGAACAACACTTATCACGTGGTCACTGAATTGCTGAAAATGTTACATAACTTAGTGCGCGTGTATTGTTGTATTTGTGCTATTTTTCATTTCATTGTTGAAGATTACCTTGGCGAAACTGATGTATTGCATGTGGTGCCATTATCGTTAGCAATTGTTTTGTACCGTTCTCCTTGTTTTGTAATTCCACTCCTGCAAGGGCCGGCTGGCCTGCAGTATCGTGAAATGAATAAATAAATAAATAAATTGTAAAGAAGCATTGGAACCTTGTAATGGGCCGTCCTCTCCAGCGCCTTACTGCGGGGTTCGCTCTTCAGCGCTCTGTCGAAAACGATGCCGCTCGTGCTGGTGGTCCTTGCCCGTTTGGACAATACCGTTGCGGCAGGGCTGCGTCTGGTTTCATCTAATAAACACCTTAACAACACGGTCGAGGTGCTGGGTACTTAAATCATCTATGCTGGAACTACGGTCCTGTACACTGCCCTCTGCCATGCCTCAGGGCATCTCCCAGCAGACGTCCCCTGCTCCGGCCGTATGTTCCGGTGTCCCTCGCCATCGCGACCCTCCTATCTTCTGTGGCGTGGATGACGTGGACGTAGATGACTGGCCGACTACCTACGAAAGAGTGAGCGCTCATAACAACTGGGACGAGTCAGCAAAACTCAGCCACGTGTTCTACCTTACGGGAGTCGCAAGCCTATGGTACAGCAACCACGAAGCTGATTTACCAACATGCTCCGCATTCAAGACCTCGCTGGCAAATGCATTTGGCCGTCCTGCTGTCGGTAAGCTGTGCGCCGAGCAGCGCTTGCGCGAACGAGCACAGCAGCCAGGCGAATCCTTCACCAGTTATATTGAGGACATTCTCGACTTGTGCGAACGAGTCGACGCGACGATGTCTGAAACGAATAGGATCAGAAATGTCCTGAAAGACATCGAGGACGAGGTTTTTAACATGCTACTTGCCAGGAGCCCTGAGTCAGTTACAGAAATTGTCACACTCTGCCAAACCTACGAAGAGCTGCGCCGGCAATGCTCGCTGACCCGTCGACCTTCGTTGCGTAATGAACATCTAGCTGGGTTGACCGCCACTAATGAGTAGGCATCATTACTCGTAGGAGTAAAGTCCTTTGTTCGGGAGGAAATTGCACGCCGACTCTCCTTGATGACCTTGACCCAGCCGCAGCCCGCCCAACAGCCTTCGTCAACTCTTGTGCCTCTGTTGCAGCGCGCAATTGAACAGTAAATTGCCGCTGCTATACCTGAATATCACCAGCACCTTCCACAGCCTGCACCGCTGAGCTACTCCGAAGTTGTTGCGATGCCTCAACGGATAACGGTAGCGGCACCACTCAACTACACAGGCGCCGTCGCTACACCCCAACCCCTCGCTTCAGGCGTGCCTCCTATTTACGCTGGCGTCATGACCAGGCCTCGACTGCAGGCCAACACGCAGTCATACCAGCAGCCGCACCGTGCATCGCGTCCTGCCCCAGCAACCCGGTGGAGGACCTCTGACAACCAGCCGATATGCTTTGCATGTGGCTACGCTGGTCACATCGCACGTTATTGTAATCGCGTTCAGCCGCCTCGAGCCGCATCTCCAATCAGAAGTCAGTCCAGCCCCCCATATTACGAGGCCCCGCCACGGTGGCCTAGTGGCTATGGTACTCGGCTGCTGTTCCGAGGGTCGCAGGATCCAATCCCGGCTGCGGCGGCTACATTTCCATGGAAGCCAACTGTTGAGGCCCGTCTGCTGTGCGATGTCACTGCACGTTAAAGAACCTCTGGTGGTCGAAATTTCCGTAGCCCTCCAGTACGGCGTCTCTCATAATGAGAGCTGCTTTTGGGACATTAAACCCGACAAAGCAACATATTACGACACTCATTCGCGTACGTCGCCGACACAGCGTTCTGCACCGGTGACACGCCGTTCACCATCCCACGCCGTCGCTCCCTGTCGCCGATGCGGCCTCGTCCCGTTGTTCGGAACGAGGAAAACTACTCGTCGCAGTCCACGAGGCAAGGGCTGCGATACCATCAAAATGTGAAAGTCCTTATCGCAGTCCTTCGAACGTTATCGAAGTGTTTATTGACGGCATTCGCGCATCTGCACTAGTAGACACGGGAGCCGCCGTGTGTGTTATGGACGCTACGCTTTGCCGTTCACTTCGGAAAGTCGCGACGCCCCTTTCTGGACTGTCCCTAACAATAGCCAGTGCTCAGAATATTCACCCGTTAGCAACTTGCGCTGCTCGTCTTCTCATCGACGACGTCCTATATGCTATAGAATTCATCGTCATCTCCTCATGCTCTCACGATGTGATCCTAGGTTGGGATTTCCTTTCGCGCCACACTGCTGTCATCGATTGCGCACGGGCCGAAATTGAACTCTCGCCCTTTCTAGATTTTCCCTGCACCGAGCATTCTTCCCTTTCGAGGAAGCTGCTTTTCCGAGCCGACACCCACGTTCTTCCGAAAGCAGCAACGATCGTGCCCATGTACTGCTGCAGCCTCTCGGACGGTGTTGCACTGTTGTCTCCCTCCGACCGCTTCCTAACTCGGACACGTCTCCTGCTCCCATTTGCGACGCTGGACATCACTCAGGGCTTCAGCACCATTTTCGTTTGCAACCCATTCCATTACCCTGTGATGTTTGTCCGAGAGGAACGCCTTGGCAATGTGGAACTTATTGAAGACGTTCAAGTTGTGGACGTACCAGACGACACTTGCTGTTGTAGTTCCAGAGCGCTCAGTGCTATTTCTGCGAGTAACTCCCCACCCAGAGATGTGTTTGGCTCTTCTATCCCAGACACCCTTAAGCCGAATTCCCTTAGCCAACGTCTGTTAAAGAATTGCGCAGTTTTATAGGCTTGTGCTCCTACTTCAGGTGCTTCATTCGAAATTTCGCCACTATTATGGCGCCACTGACGAAACTGCTTGGAAGCAACGGATCCCTCATTTCGTGGTCATCCGAGTCCAACGACGCGTTCACAAATCTCCGCCGTTTGCTGACATCTCCCCCAATTTTACGCCACTACTACCCGACAGCACCTACGGAGGTGCACACATACGGCAGTGGTGTAAGACTCGGCGATGTTCTTGCGCAGCGTAAACCAGGGTTTCCCGAGTATGTCGTCGCCTACGCAAGTCGCACCCTTACGATAGCCGAGAGTAACTACACTGTTACGGAAAAAGTATGCTTGGCAATCATCTGGGCAATTGCTAAGTTCCGACCATATCTGTATGTACGCCCATTTTGGTGTCGTCACGAACCACCACGCACTGTTGGTTGTCGTCACTGAAAGACCCTTCAGGCCGCCTTGCACGTTGGGAACTACGCCTACAAGACTGCGATATTCGCGTAGTCTTCGGCAGCGGGCATCAACACTCTGACGCCGACGCTCTCTCGCGCTCTCCCTTGCCTAACGACCATGACCAATGCTCAGTACCTCGTGTTGCCATTTCTTCCATCGACCTTCAGATCGCTACCGAACAACGCAAGGATCACTGGATCGCCTCGTTGACAGACTTCCGCTCCTACCCATCGGCAACTCTTCCTCATCTACGTCAATGACATTTACAGGGCTATTGAACCAGGTATTACAATGAGGCTTTTCGCGGACGACTGCGTCATATACGCTCCTACTAACAAAACAGAAGACCGGGTACTGAACCAATCCTTACAGAACATTGGAAGATGGTGTGAAAAACATGGCATGCAAATTAATACAGATAAAACCATGTGTATTACTGTTACACACAGAAAGGCACCCCTTCACTTTAACTATACTCTTTCCGGGGCAGGAATCAAACACGTTAATGCGGTAAAGTATTTGGGGGTCACAATAACGCAATCTTTAAAGTGGGATGCCCATATTGATCAGGCTTCTGCACGAGCATTCAAACAACTGGGTTTCTTAAGGCGCAAACTCTCTGGCACTTCTCCCCAGGTTAAACTAACGGCATAGAAAACACTAATTAGACCCATCCGAGAATATGCAGCAATAGTTTGGAACACGCATCAAAAGAACATGACCGATGCATTAGAAAAAATTCAAAATAGGGCTTTAAGATTTGTTTACTCAAAGTATGGCAGGCAGGATAGTGTTTCCGCACTTCGTCTTCAAGCGCGTGTCGCAACTCTCGCTAGCCGACGACGGCTAGCCTGTCTGAAGTTTCTTATCCATCTCTCGAACAATTTAGTAAATATAAACAAGGACGAA
Source organism: Hyalomma asiaticum (assembly GCA_013339685.2). Classification (NCBI taxonomy): domain Eukaryota; kingdom Metazoa; phylum Arthropoda; class Arachnida; order Ixodida; family Ixodidae; genus Hyalomma; species Hyalomma asiaticum. The sequence continues at coordinate 320,135 of JABSTT010005196.1, forward strand.
TACCTAAAGGCCCCGAACCGTCACTCCAGCAGAACTAACAACGAGAAGTGCATACGCCCATTCTTGTCGCGTTGTAACACATTTAAGCACTCTTTTTTTCCCTCAGTTATAGAGATATGGAACGACCTGCCGGACGACGTCGTCAGTGCACAATCACTAGATTCATTTTTGTCGCTAGTGGAATCCCATTTAGAGACATTTTAATAGGTTTACTGGTTTTGGTTCAAATAAAGACAAAAACGATGTGCCGCTCCTGTACTCGCATATGGTTAAACATCTTGAACAGCTTTTTTCTAGGTACCTTTCATGCTGTTGTGTTCATAGGATATAACTTTCTCATTGTCCTTTCCGTATTTGTTTTGAACCTGTACGCTATGGATCCTTTTTTGCACAGATCTTTCACTGATTTTTGTTGTCACCGATATGGTTGCTTTGTACTCCACATTTTCGCTCTTTCTTCTTTCTTTCTTGAAATGAAGCCCTCTGTATTTTGTATGCCCTCTCCTGTATAGGCCTGAAAAGGCCCACAGTATCGAATAAATAAATAAATAAATAAATAAGTAAATAAATAAATAAATAAAACCGACCACTCGCTCGCTGCGCCGACAAGCCAACCACATCGTCATTCGCGAAGACCTACTTTATCGACGCAATTACAATGCCAACGGCCGCCAGTGGTTGCTAGTTGTACCCCGGAATCTGCGTTCTGAAATATGTGCATCCTTCCACTCTAATCCTCAGTGTGCACATTCTGGTGTATACAAAACATACGAGCACATTCGACAGCGGTACGTCTGGAGAGGAATGTACCGCTACGTTCAGGAGTTCGTTCGCTCCTGCCTCGATTGCCAGTGTAGGAAGGTTTCGCCACGCCTGTCACCATTAGGTCTGCAACCTCTTCCTTCCCCTATCCGGCCATTTTGGCGGGTCGGCATCGATTTGTATGGGCCACTCCCGCTGACATCGGCTTGTAGCCGCTGGGCCAGCGTAGCTGTTGACCACCTCACGCGATACGCCGAAACCGCTGCCCTCCCCACGGCTACAGCGCGCGATGTCGTCTCCTTTATACTCCACCGACATGACCCACCCCAGCGATTAGTTAGCGATCGAGGGCGTGTCTTCTTATCTGTAGTCGTCGAAGCCATTCTCGAAGAGTGCCACTTTCTTCACCGCACAACTACTGCTTACCACCCACAGACGAATTTCTGCCACAGCCAGACATGCTGAAGATTGTCGCGATTTCGCCCGGGCGTTTACTACCAAGGACCAAGAGCGCCAGAAGAGCATTCATGGTGACACTGCCTCTGCACCTGCGTTCCTTCCTCAGCGTTTTCCAAAAGCTCATTCAGGCCATAGACAGCTGTAAGGCGAAGTACATGTTAATGCCTGGTCACGCCTCCTTCGGCGGTAATCACAGCTTCTATGCGGGATGGCATCGACGAATAGAGTACTCCTACGAAAGCTTTGTCCGCCTCAAGGGTCTTCCATTCGGTCTCCACCGCATTCCAAAGGGCATCAGGAGAAGCGCTGTTGGGTGACACTTTACATAGCTGCTTCAGGTCTGCCCACACGTGCGCAATGATGGTCAAATCGGCGCTTTGTGCCGGCCATACGAGCAGCAAGACACTGCGCTGGCGGAGATGCTGCTTAATACGCTTTGCCGTGTGCATTGGCGAGAGGTCGCGCTGAAAGAGGTAGAGCCCACCGGGAAACGGCCCTAAAAGGCCGTAGGGTATCAGCACAAAGTCCATCATGTGGTCGTACTTTTCTGCGGTCAGGTTTTCGTTGATGCGGTGAAGCACATCGAGTCTGTTGAGGAACATGGCACGCCACATATTCACGACGGTACGCCCACTTGATGCTACTCCTTGAATGTAGCGTGCGTCGTAGCTGGCACAGTCCGGGCACCACACACGGCGTTTCTTGTCTCACACCGTCTAAAATGTAGTTTCGTCGGAAAATATGACACCATTCCAGTCGGCAACTGTCCAGGCCTCATGTTTCATACCAAATGCCACTCTGGATAGCTTTTTTGCTCTGAAAGCCTTGGATGATGTGCCGATATGTGGCTTTTAAGCCTTCTTCGGCAAGTCTCCGCTTAAGTGTCAGTACACTGGAATCTGTTCCGCAGAACTCACACATTTATTTCGTGGTGCTCAATTGGTTGGCGTGAGCCGTAGCCACGTGAACTTCGTCCTCTTGTTCTGTCGTAGCTCGAGGGCGGTGGTCATGTCGCAGATGCGCTTTTCGTCTCTGTAGGCTTTCACGATTCGGTTCGCGGTATGCGTGGGCCTGCCTGTCATCGCTGCGATTTGACGCGGCGAGTATTCTTTCATCGCGAGCTCCACGATGAGAATCCGTTCCCCCTCGGGAACTCTAGCCGTGATGCTAGCAAACTGGCCAGCAACCACAACGACAAGTTTCTTGAAGGAGCAGAGAATGCGCAGCGTAGAAGCGCAAGTTGTCTGCGATCAACTGTCACGACGCTGTTACTCCAAGTAAACTTGGTCGTCTGTTCTGCTGCTCGAAAATTTATGTCGTCTGCCAGAAAACTGTCTGCCTTTAAAACAGACGACAATTCCCCTCTGATGCAAGAGCTTCGTGTATATCTTCTGCAGTCGACTGTTGCCTCCAGACGGCACAAATGATCTAGTGAACCGAGTTGTCTCTGTTGGAAATCGTGCTAGCGCATGGAAGAAGAGAAAGACTTGCGCTCGCGACTGCTAGAACGTTGTTCGGTTGGTTTATGATCGGCTGTATTTTCTCCATGTTAGGAGAGAAGTGCCGTTTTCCCACATCGTATTTTGGTGCCGAAACCCGGGAAGCCAGCCAGTGCCTTCGCAACTTGCGGCTTCTGTAGGAATAGACATCTGCAACGAGCCGTCATGGAGCGGATCAAGAACAAGCGGGCCGCTCGCCGAGCGCAAAGCACGAAGATCATCCACGAGGTGAACGAGATCCTTCAATCCGGATAGATCGATCTTTCTGCCCTTCATGTCCTGCATAGCCGGTTGAAAGTGAGGAAGTCAGGGTTGACCCTGTTCAACGCCGACTTCGAAGCAGTCATGATGGACGAGCAAGCTATAGAAGATTATTATTCCGTGATTGAATACGAGGATGCTCCAGCATTAGCCTCTAGGCAATCTGCAGAACTGCCGCCTTTTGAGCCGGCTTCTGAGCGACCTGCCTGGCCGCACCGTAAGATCCCTGCTCTTCCTCAAACGTTCGCAGAAATGCAGCTACCTCTGAGACGTTCATCCATTTTCTGCCTTCTTGGAGCTTTACGTACCGCCGCGCCTCTTCCGACAAATTTCTCTTTAATTGGTCGGCAGCCAAGAGCTCAACTAGCGCCTCAAACATATAGACACCTCCCTTGCGTCAACGCAAGTGTAGGCAACACTGTAGATGCTTTGCGGAAGCACTCCAGCCTTCGTTTGCGCGATTATCTGAATACAGGAACCTTTTGAGGTACTCCCTCGCGGACAGCTTGAGTTCGTCCAGCGCCGTTTTCTTGACTACCTAGGCTATGTCGGGCTAAGCCGCGTGGATAAGAAAAGGACCCGTTCCGCGACCAGCGAGAAAACTAGCCGTCCCCAAAGCTCCCTCGGTACCTCGCACGCTTCTAAAGCACTCTTCATGGACTCGAACCGAACTGGTGGCATAGCGTCTGTCAGAAATTCTGGAAGCACTCCACTGAGAACCTTTTAATAGTGCCTCAGTTCGCTACACGCATCCCGCCTGCCGAACTCTCGCATGCTTCCTCGTAAGCTAATGCACATGATTTGCCAGTCTCTTCATCTCAATCCGCAGATATTGCAGTCTGCGCTCTGGCGTGCGGTCTCCGAACTGTTCACCTCTCTGACCCAACTACGCGATAGCCACTTCCATGTCTGTCGCGCCACTCTCGTCCCCCGGGGTGCCTCTCATGCTTGGCGCTTGCCTATCAGTGTTTACATGCACGAACCTCGTATATACACACACCACAATACTACTAAAGGCACTGATACCCCTGAGGTGAAATTACACAAGAGGACTCACCACTTCTCGAGGTGATGACGCTTACTTGCCTGAAGCCTTGTGCGATGCCCGGTCGACCTCGTCGCCAGACTTCACTTCACATGATCTGCCTTTGTCGCCTCATTTGTGCCGATGGCTTGGTCGTTTTCGGTCGCTGGCTTCGCTCCGGCTGGATATCGTTGTTTTGTTCCTCCGCGGAGGGGATCGTGACCCTCAGCACGACGTTCTTCCAATGCAGAGCACTCGCGCCTGTCGTTGTTACGATCCTGTCGACTGCGCCAGTAATCTTTGTAAAGAGAAAACGGTTTGGTGGTTAACTTGAACTTGGTTCCCACCTTCTCCTTCTTCCTAGTAGAGCCAAGCTTCCCCAGCCGACGTTGCCGCTGCGAAGTGGGATGGGTGGAAGTCTTCCCTACTGCCTATCCGTCATTGATTATGTTGTCTCTGCTTGAAGGCTGAAGACCAGCCTTTTTCTCACAGAAACGCAACTTGACTTTATCAACAACAGGGTATACATACATATTTACAGGCAGCGGCTCGGTGGGCAGAACTCAGGTGGGACCGTCGCTTCAATTCAGCAGAGCCGATCAGTACATAGCACTGCTCCTGCAACCAGAATCACAACCCGGACTCGTACTAGACGCGCTCTCTAGCTCTACCCCCTTCGACCTTACCAACCTTCAACCTTCCAACCCCTGACAGGGACGAGGGGCCACCTTTTAAACCACTGGTTGCGCCGGCTCTAGATCCCTGATGGCAAATCACAACCTAAAAGTACGGCTTTTTGGGCTAGTTGGTTAGATGCATTTGAGGAAACATAGCGCTAGAAGACACTGACAAGGAAGAGGGCAACACGAGCGCTAACTTTCGACTCATGGTTCATTTCCGGAAAGCACGATATTTATGATCACGCACACAAAATCCCCCGTCATCACACGTGGAAATGAGCAGCATCTCTAAATTCCAATTCGCTTTCCGTCAAAGCAACGGAAGAGGTGCTGACGCAACTGTGCCCTGCTGTTGCTGTCAGGGTACTTGTTAAGCGGGCTTGTTAAGCGCGCTTGTTAAACTTGTTAAGCGGGCAGTCGTTAACTTATGCCTAAACAATGCACTTCGTGAAACATGTCATCATAAAATGCTTGATAGCTTCAACAAACAGACAGAGTGCCTTTCGCAAGCCGGATATCCTAATCATGTACTTGTCTCAGTAGCAGAAAGTGCCTTCAAGTTAAATAAAGAACACGCAACGTGCGTAGCTGTTTGTAGTAACAAGAAAAAGGTTGTTGTGCCATATATATATTGTGTAGTATGCACTGAAGAAAGATGGATGCAAGGCAAATATTGATGTCGTATTTCTGCCCCGGATAAATTGATCAGCATGCGCAACACTACAGATCGGTTTGCGAAGAAACAGGTAAGCTGTAAAAAGAATCATCGGTCCCATTTTGTGTCATGTACAAAGGAGGATGTTTATCGGTTTCCGTTTTGGTGTGGAAAGGTTTACATCGGACAGACTGGAAGATTCCTGAACGAGAGATTAAAAGGGCATAGGCAAAAAGCAGGTCGCTATCGTGATGGACATGTCTCTATTCATTGCAACGATTGTGGTTGTCAGCCTCTTTTTTATGATTGTGCGGTTGCGTACAGAGGTGCTGATAAAGATACTAGAGAAATTGTCGAAGCTATTCTGATAAGAAAAGCAGGGGACAGTTGCGTCGGCAGCCTTTCCGTTGCTTTCACGGAATGTGAGTTGGAATTCTAGATGCTGCTCGTTTCCACGTGTGACGACGGGGGATTTTTGTGTCCGTGATCATAAATATCGTGATTTCCGGAAATAAACCACGAGCTGAAAATTAGCGCTCGTGTGGCGTCTTCCTTGTCCGTGTCTTCTAGCGCTGTCTCCCTGAAATCAGAACCGTTTTCACAGTGGGCACTCCTTCCTCCCCTACTGTTTACTGTACACTTGGCGGGAGGGGAGAGGGGTCAGGGCCCAAACACTGCAACTTGAAACATACAGACATCAAACAACAAAACATACGGAACGAATCATCCGAGCAGGCAACTAAAAGAAACATACGCAAACGAACATGCCCAACAACTCCGACCCGCGTACAATAAACTTGGCGTCCACTCTGATCCTCGCTCGCACATGCCCTTGTACAAAGGAACGCTCTAGAGAGACGCAATGTTGACACCAAAGGTATTTTAACCAGCAAGTCCTTGTCTTGTCTGCTGTTACTGCCTTAGCAGCTAATCCAGCCGGTGGCTACAAACATTCCTCGACACGATGTCCGAGCACCGAACTACACGTTTGTTGGGGCTCCCTAACACCTGTTAAAATAGTTCCCATTTTTCGGTTGTCGCACTTACATTACTGTACGACCAATTTTAACAATGGTTGCCGTCGTCGCAGCTTGTCCGCCACGTGACTGTGCGCATTCGCAGGCGCAGACTCCACCATATCGGAATACAGTAATTTCCGTCTTCTTACGACGACCTTTACAGCTAACAATTCCAAGAACCCTTGCACTGACATTCTACAAGCGTTCTGAAATGCCACTGAGACATGTGCAAGAATGCACTGTTCAACAAATCAAGATTTCATGCGATAAAGTATAATATAAATGTTTCACATGAATCGAAAATGCTTTAACAGCTACCTTGGAATCACAGGCCCAAAATGCCAACAATCTGCTTAGATTTGTTAGCGTGAAACGGATAATTTAACTGCAGCACTTTCATCTTCTCTGTGGAAAAAGGCCAACATACCTTTACCGGGATCCTTTTCCGAAACAATGGCTCGGAACAGCACGCCGTCTCTGTGCGTCTTTGCACTTTAAGACAATTGCTAGCCTAAGTTGACTCGCTCACTGACGAGGAAAGGAACTTCACTTTCTGGATGGTGTGTTGGAGTGAAATGGATATGTCATGACTGGCTTGAGTTGTTTGGCTGGGCTTCGTTGTTTTTCTGTTTTGTGGTCCTTTCGCATATATATATATATATATAATTATATAGTATATTATATAATATATGTATGTATGTATGTATGTATTTCTAACAAACGCTCAGTGGAGTTAATGCTTCTTTGTCGCTTTTTCCTTGTTCTATCGGTCATTCTGTCTTGCGCTTCTTAAGAAGATGGATCCTTACCAACTCATAACACAATACGTTCAGACAAATCAGCAAGATGCATGATGAATGGCCTGAAAGAACGCAGATACAGTGTAAAAATGCTGTCAAGGGCATCTGGGGAATCATTGACCGGATTGTGGTTGCCGGCCTCTTTTATTCGGACGCGCGTAGTCACTAGAAACGAAAAGAGACAGCGCGTGATATAATTTGAAGCACACGGAATCATGAAATACGATAAGTGTATCAGTACAGCCTAAATAGCTCTATCAGACAAAGAGTGTGAATTGTTATCACAAAATACGTGATATCGATGGCTGTCTTCTGCTGAACAACATAATGTGTGCCTCATCTGCTTTGTTTTTTTTTTCCATTTCCTTGTAAAATGCGCATATGTATCTGCGTGTGCTGGGAAATAAAAACAGTTGTTAGCGCTCTATGAGCATTTTATGTTGTCCGTGTGCCGTTCGTTCTGTAAAACTTAGGGAAACCAGCTTTCTGTCATTCGCAAAGTAACTTTGGCTATTTATAACGGGCTTATAAGTCAATGAGTTCTGCGGAAAGCCGCAAGGTGGAGTAACGTTTATGACAGGGAAAATTGGCATCCACTTGTTTTGTAGCACAAGGCTACAAGGAAATCCATACGGATTTCTCATAAATGAACGCTTCCTAGTTGCCGAAAAATGTAGCCTTGTGCTACAAAACAGGTGGATGCCAATTTTCCATGTCATAAACGTTACTCCACCTTGCGGGTTTCCGCAGAACTCATTTGACTTATATTGACGCCCTAGGCTTCGAGTTGTCGATGGATTCGCCCTCGCGCTGTCAATCGCTAGCCTCCTGGTTAGCTCAGTTGGCAGAGCGAGCGCCCCGGTTAAGGCGTTGGTCCCGGGTTCAAAACCCGGACCAGGACGATTTTTCGGCAACTAGGAAGCGTTCATTTATGACAAATCCGTATGGATTCCTTGGAGCCTTGTGCTACAAACAGGTGGATGCCAATTTTCCCTGTCTTATAACGGGCTTGTGAGGCACCCATGTCTCCGCAACTTCTACGCATGTCATTATTTCGGTAGTCTTAAACTGTTTAAAGTTCCGTGAACACGAAGAGTAAGCAGCTGCTGTAATTAGACAACAGAATCGTACCCACGGAAATTTAGAGTTCGCTGCCACAGAGCACTGCATAGTGCTTGCCCTTCCCACTGCATGATTTTCTAAAATATCTTTACATTGCGTATCTTGGTGTGCCAAGGAACGACGACAAATAGTGCAGAAGCAGATTTGTGGAATCCTTTTACACTAGTCGTATTTTCCTAGTAGCTAGTCAAGCCATTTAGAGCTTACGATTGTCTAATGCATATATCGAGGTATACTATGAAGCGGCTCCGACCAGACTTACATTCTTTCTACCTTCCGGAAGCGACACGATTTTTGGCCAAGTGTAAAATTGCGAAGTTCCTTTCATGCTTGGCGGGAATTCCCTCATTTTCTGCCACTTATACAATACGTTTATCTTCATTCCATTATTTACGTACACTCAGTGTTAGAGTCACAATGGCTCTGACACTGAGGATGGCGGCGAAGCGTCTCTAGTCCTCAACATGGGTGCATCCATGTTGAAGAGCGCCACACACTGATAGCAATGCTTATCTCGATGTGTAGTAACATTCAACTATTTCTGGGAACACACATTTCACTTTTGCTTTATAAACGATACTTAGTGTGACCTAGCAGCCGCTTTTCTCCCCTTGATAGAGGACCGAGTTTCGCGAAGCACAAACATTAGTGAGCAATAGCTATAGCAGCTCAGCGGGCCAGCTGGCCCAGCGGAGGAGCGGAGACGATAGTGGAGCGCATGACGAAGGAAGAGTAATAGCTGAGCGACACCACGCTTGTTTTAGCGGAACGTACTTGTGCGCCACCGGTTAAAACAATGTTGGCGTTACTGTCCATCGAGCAGAGGTTTCTCCTGTCGAATAAATTGAAGTTACTGCAAAAAGGATATGGCAAAATTGATTTTTCATTAGATCACAGCTGTATGTGGAAACACATCTTCGTTTTTGCTACATGACATGACGACATGCCGCCGCCGCTTGTGTTGGGGGCTGCCATCTTGCAAAGCGCTCGCACGCTGGCCCGCGCATACGCTCCGCTGAAGAGACGAAATGAGCGGGCGAGCAGCTCGCTCCTTAAATGCGCTGGCTGTCCCAACGTACCGCGCATGCGCAGTTGGCGTCTCCGCTCGTTCACTGGGCCAGCTGGCCCGCTGAACCGCTTAGCTATTACTCCCTAATGTCCCTAATGTCCTCCCTAATGTCCTTAAGTTTGAGGAAAGGATGCTGTACTTTATGGGTCTGTGGCTCGGTCTGTGCATGCAGGACCTCTCGAACAGGTTTGCCATATCACAGGCAATGGCATCCGAGATTTGGAACAAATGGCTTGTTGTTTGCATTAAAGGGCTGAGCCATAAGGCAAGGAAAAGGCGGACACAGTGGAAGAGCAGTGGACAACACGGACGCCGACTATCAGCCGAAGAAGTGCACTGAGGTGAAAAGGAAAGAAGACACACAACTTAACTGCGTATGCTCACGAATGGTAGCGCCACCTGTCAGATGGGCACACGGGCCGGCCAACGCCAGTGAAGACTTAATACATTCCATCTCTTCTGTTGAAACTAATCGATGGCTGACTCAAGCAAGGGCTTCCACTATTATTGATATGCAGGGTTCGACCATTAAACGCGTTTCTTCACTCTTATCCATATATTTACAGAATCGCGCATTGTATTAAATTTGACGTGAAGTCGCGTCCCTGCAGTGCAATGATAGATTATAGTGTTATGTTCGGCGGTAGATCAACGTGAAGACTGGGTGATGGCGGCCTAGCAGATGGCTTTCCCGTAGAAAAGTCTTCGTATTTACGCAGTACGCAGGAAGGGCAGCGGCTTTGTTCCCGCGGTCGGTAATCGCTGTGGCATTTCCAGTTGTACAGTGGCAACGATATGACGGGTCACGGGATTCTCTACTGTGATACCGTAGAGCATTTTCGGTGCGAATGTGGCATCCGAGAAAGGAGCAGACGGGGAGAGCCGCTTGCAAGAACAGCGGCGGCTCACGGTCAAACTAATCCTTCTACCTTACCGCGCGCTCGAGTTTCGCCAAGGGGTCGCCCACTCGGCGATGACCGCGCCGTGCCTGGGAACGCAGGGAAGTGCTTTCGATGACAGTACACCTCTCTGGCAGGCCTGTTCCAGCGACGGCTTGGATGCATCCCGCCAGGTTAACAGAGTGCCCTGTTACAAAACCCAGCGCTACTGGGAGCCAGCGTCCAGCGCAATGTCTGAATATGGGCCCAGTGTGATGCTGCATACTGGCACGCTGGCTTGCCACGGGATACTGGGAGGCTCAGGTTACTGGCACGCAAAACTGCGTTAGGGCAAAAAACGTGGTGTTTTTTTGCCATGCATGCTAAATAATATATAAGAACTAGAATCGATGAACAAATCGCAAGGTACGATTTAAAACAGGGAATGTCGCGGGAGCCAACGTTTCGACAAGCGGACTTGTCTTCGTCAGGGCGGCAACTCCGCTTGTCGTCCGTTGGCTCCCGCGACATTCCCTGTTTTAAATCGTACCTTGCGATTTGTTCATCGATTCAAGCATCCC